>NW_024121133.1:14654730-14895249 GCF_016745375.1 Pimephales promelas
TTAAAATTAAGTTTCTCCAATCTTCCCAAAATCTGATAGAGGAGCCAGGACTTAGACCTGAGTGCAAAAATGGAGGCTCTAGCCCCTTCCAGAGCTGAGATATCGAAACTCAAAAATTCGGCCCGAAAAAAAACGACAGTGGTACCCCTTACGTTTTTTTTTTGGGCGAAAAATTAAGTTTCTCCAATCTTCCCAAATTCTGATAGAGGGCCATGAGACTTAGACCTGAGTGCAAAAATGGAGGCTCTAGCCCCTTCCAGAGCTGAGATATCGAAACTCAAAAATTCGGCCCGAAAAAAAAAACGACAGTGGTACCCCTTACGTTTTTTTTTGGGCGAAAAATTAAGTTTCTCCAATCTTCCCAAATTCTGATAGAGGGCCATGAGACTTAGACCTGAGTGCAAAAATGGAGGCTCTAGCCCCTTCCAGAGCTGAGATATCGAAACTCAAAAATTCGGCCCGAAAAAAAAACGACAGTGGTACCCCTTACGTTTTTTTTTTTTGGCGAAAAATTAAGTTTCTCCAATCTTCCCAAATTCTGATAGAGGGCCATGAGACTTAGACCTGAGTGCAAAAATGGAGGCTCTAGCCCCTTCCAGAGCTGAGATATCGAAACTCAAAAATTCGGCCCGAAAAAAAAACGACAGTGGTACCCCTTACGTTTTTTTTTTTGGGCGAAAAATTAAGTTTCTCCAATCTTCCCAAATTCTGATAGAGGCCATGAGACTTAGACCTGAGTGCAAAAATGGAGGCTCTAGCCCCTTCCAGAGCTGAGATATCGAAACTCAAAAATTCGGCCCGAAAAAAAAACGACAGTGGTACCCCTTACGTTTTTTTTTTTGGGCGAAAAATTAAGTTTCTCCAATCTTCCCAAATTCTGATAGAGGGCCATGAGACTTAGACCTGAGTGCAAAAATGGAGGCTCTAGCCCCTTCCAGAGCTGAGATATCGAAACTCAAAAATTCGGCCCGAAAAAAAAAACGACAGTGGTACCCCTTACGTTTTTTTTTTGGGCGAAAAATTAAGTTTCTCCAATCTTCCCAAATTCTGATAGAGGGCCATGAGACTTAGACCTGAGTGCAAAAATGGAGGCTCTAGCCCCTTCCAGAGCTGAGATATCGAAACTCAAAAATTCGGCCCGAAAAAAAAACGACAGTGGTACCCCTTACGTTTTTTTTTTTTGGGCGAAAAATTAAGTTTCTCCAATCTTCCCAAATTCTGATAGAGGGCCATGAGACTTAGACCTGAGTGCAAAAATGGAGGCTCTAGCCCCTTCCAGAGCTGAGATATCGAAACTCAAAAATTCGGCCCGAAAAAAAAAACGACAGTGGTACCCCTTACGTTTTTTTTTTTGGGCGAAAAATTAAGTTTCTCCAATCTTCCCAAATTCTGATAGAGGGCCATGAGACTTAGACCTGAGTGCAAAAATGGAGGCTCTAGCCCCTTCCAGAGCTGAGATATCGAAACTCAAAAATTCGGCCCGAAAAAAAAAACGACAGTGGTACCCCTTACGTTTTTTTTTTTGGGCGAAAAATTAAGTTTCTCCAATCTTCCCAAATTCTGATAGAGGGCCATGAGACTTAGACCTGAGTGCAAAAATGGAGGCTCTAGCCCCTTCCAGAGCTGAGATATCGAAACTCAAAAATTCGGCCCGAAAAAAAAAACGACAGTGGTACCCCTTACGTTTTTTTTTTGGGCGAAAAATTAAGTTTCTCCAATCTTCCCAAATTCTGATAGAGGGCCATGAGACTTAGACCTGAGTGCAAAAATGGAGGCTCTAGCCCCTTCCAGAGCTGAGATATCGAAACTCAAAAATTCGGCCCGAAAAAAAAACGACAGTGGTACCCCTTACGTTTTTTTTTTGGGCGAAAAATTAAGTTTCTCCAATCTTCCCAAATTCTGATAGAGGGCCATGAGACTTAGACCTGAGTGCAAAAATGGAGGCTCTAGCCCCTTCCAGAGCTGAGATATCGAAACTCAAAAATTCGGCCCGAAAAAAAAACGACAGTGGTACCCCTTACGTTTTTTTTTTGGGCGAAAAATTAAGTTTCTCCAATCTTCCCAAATTCTGATAGAGGGCCATGAGACTTAGACCTGAGTGCAAAAATGGAGGCTCTAGCCCCTTCCAGAGCTGAGATATCGAAACTCAAAAATTCGGCCCGAAAAAAAAACGACAGTGGTACCCCTTACGTTTTTTTTTGGGCGAAAAATTAAGTTTCTCCAATCTTCCCAAATTCTGATAGAGGGCCATGAGACTTAGACCTGAGTGCAAAAATGGAGGCTCTAGCCCCTTCCAGAGCTGAGATATCGAAACTCAAAAATTCGGCCCGAAAAAAAAACGACAGTGGTACCCCTTACGTTTTTTTTTTGGGCGAAAAATTAAGTTTCTCCAATCTTCCCAAATTCTGATAGAGGGCCATGAGACTTAGACCTGAGTGCAAAAATGGAGGCTCTAGCCCCTTCCAGAGCTGAGATATCGAAACTCAAAAATTCGGCCCGAAAAAAAAACGACAGTGGTACCCCTTACGTTTTTTTTTTGGGCGAAAAATTAAGTTTCTCCAATCTTCCCAAATTCTGATAGAGGGCCATGAGACTTAGACCTGAGTGCAAAAATGGAGGCTCTAGCCCCTTCCAGAGCTGAGATATCGAAACTCAAAAATTCGGCCCGAAAAAAAAAACGACAGTGGTACCCCTTACGTTTTTTTTTTGGGCGAAAAATTAAGTTTCTCCAATCTTCCCAAATTCTGATAGAGGGCCATGAGACTTAGACCTGAGTGCAAAAATGGAGGCTCTAGCCCCTTCCAGAGCTGAGATATCGAAACTCAAAAATTCGGCCCGAAAAAAAAAACGACAGTGGTACCCCTTACGTTTTTTTTTTGGGCGAAAAATTAAGTTTCTCCAATCTTCCCAAATTCTGATAGAGGGCCATGAGACTTAGACCTGAGTGCAAAAATGGAGGCTCTAGCCCCTTCCAGAGCTGAGATATCGAAACTCAAAAATTCGGCCCGAAAAAAAAACGACAGTGGTACCCCTTACGTTTTTTTTTTTGGGCGAAAAATTAAGTTTCTCCAATCTTCCCAAATTCTGATAGAGGGCCATGAGACTTAGACCTGAGTGCAAAAATGGAGGCTCTAGCCCCTTCCAGAGCTGAGATATCGAAACTCAAAAATTCGGCCCGAAAAAAAAAACGACAGTGGTACCCCTTACGTTTTTTTTTTGGGCGAAAAATTAAGTTTCTCCAATCTTCCCAAATTCTGATAGAGGGCCATGAGACTTAGACCTGAGTGCAAAAATGGAGGCTCTAGCCCCTTCCAGAGCTGAGATATCGAAACTCAAAAATTCGGCCCGAAAAAAAAACGACAGTGGTACCCCTTACGTTTTTTTTTTTGGGCGAAAAATTAAGTTTCTCCAATCTTCCCAAATTCTGATAGAGGGCCATGAGACTTAGACCTGAGTGCAAAAATGGAGGCTCTAGCCCCTTCCAGAGCTGAGATATCGAAACTCAAAAATTCGGCCCGAAAAAAAAAACGACAGTGGTACCCCTTACGTTTTTTTTTTTGGGCGAAAAATTAAGTTTCTCCAATCTTCCCAAATTCTGATAGAGGGCCATGAGACTTAGACCTGAGTGCAAAAATGGAGGCTCTAGCCCCTTCCAGAGCTGAGATATCGAAACTCAAAAATTCGGCCCGAAAAAAAAAACGACAGTGGTACCCCTTACGTTTTTTTTTTTGGGCGAAAAATTAAGTTTCTCCAATCTTCCCAAATTCTGATAGAGGGCCATGAGACTTAGACCTGAGTGCAAAAATGGAGGCTCTAGCCCCTTCCAGAGCTGAGATATCGAAACTCAAAAATTCGGCCCGAAAAAAAAACGACAGTGGTACCCCTTACGTTTTTTTTTGGGCGAAAAATTAAGTTTCTCCAATCTTCCCAAATTCTGATAGAGGGCCATGAGACTTAGACCTGAGTGCAAAAATGGAGGCTCTAGCCCCTTCCAGAGCTGAGATATCGAAACTCAAAAATTCGGCCCGAAAAAAAAAACGACAGTGGTACCCCTTACGTTTTTTTTTGGGGGCGAAAAATTAAGTTTCTCCAATCTTCCCAAATTCTGATAGAGGGCCATGAGACTTAGACCTGAGTGCAAAAATGGAGGCTCTAGCCCCTTCCAGAGCTGAGATATCGAAACTCAAAAATTCGGCCCGAAAAAAAAAACGACAGTGGTACCCCTTACGTTTTTTTTTTTGGGCGAAAAATTAAGTTTCTCCAATCTTCCCAAATTCTGATAGAGGGCCATGAGACTTAGACCTGAGTGCAAAAATGGAGGCTCTAGCCCCTTCCAGAGCTGAGATATCGAAACTCAAAAATTCGGCCCGAAAAAAAAAACGACAGTGGTACCCCTTACGTTTTTTTTTTTGGGCGAAAAATTAAGTTTCTCCAATCTTCCAAATCTGATCTGATAGAGGGCCATGAGACTTAGACCTGAGTGCAAAAATGGAGGCTCTAGCCCCTTCCAGAGCTGAGATATCGAAACTCAAAAATTCGGCCCGAAAAAAAAAAAACGACCCCTTACGTTTTTTTTTTTGGGCGAAAATTAAGTTTCTCCAATCTTCTCAAAAAACTCTGGATTCTTGATAGAGGCCATGAACTTAGACCTGAGTTTCGATATCTCAGCTCTGGAAGGGGCAGAGCCTCCATTTTTGCATCAGGTCTAAGTCTCATGGCCCCCTCTATCAGAATCCAGAGTTTTGAGAAGATTGGAGAAACTTAATTTTTCGCGACAAAAAAAAAAAACATAAGGTACCACTGTAGTTTTTTTTTTTCGGGCGAAATTTTTAAGTTTCGATATCTCAGCTCTGGAGGGCTAGAGCTTCCATTTGCACTCAGGCTAAGTCTCATGGCCCTCTATCAGAATCCAGAGTTTTGAAAGATTGGAAAACTTAAATTTTCGGAAAAAACGTAAGGGGTACCACTGTCGTTTTTTTTTCGGGCCGAATTTTTGAGTTTCGATATCTTCAGCTCTGGAGAGGGCTAGAGCCTCCATTTTTGCACTCAGGTCTAAGTCTCATGGCCCTCTATCAGAATCCAGAGTTTTGGGAAGATTGGAGAAACTTAATTTTTCGCCCAAAAAAAAAAAAACGTAAGGGGTACCACTGTCGTTTTTTTTCGGGCCGAATTTTGAGTTTCGATATCTCAGCTCTGGAAGGGGCTAGAGCCTCCATTTTTGCACTCAGGTCTAAGTCTCATGGCCCTCTATCAGAATCCGAAGATTGGAGAAACTTAATTTTTCGCCCGAAAAAAAAAACGTAAGGGGTACCACTGTCGTTTTTTTTTTCGGGCCGAATTTTTGAGTTTCGATATCTCAGCTCTGGAAGGGGCTAGAGCCTCCATTTTTGCACTCAGGTCTAAGTCTCATGGCCCTCTATCAGAATCCAGAGTTTTGGGAAGATTCGAGAAACTTAATTTTTTCGCCCAAAAAAAAAAAAAACGTAAGGGGTACCACTGTCGTTTTTTTTTTCGGGCCGAATTTTTGAGTTTCGATATCTCAGCTCTGGAAGGGGCTAGAGCCTCCATTTTTGCACTCAGGTCTAAGTCTCATGGCCCTCTATCAGAATCCAGAGTTTTGAGAAGATTGGAGAAACTTAATTTTTCGCCCGAAAAAAAAAAAAACGTAAGGGGTACCACTGTCGTTTTTTTTCGGGCCGAATTTTTGAGTTTCGATATCTCAGCTCTGGAAGGGGCTAGAGCTTCCATTTTTGCACTCAGGTCTAAGTCTCATGGCCCTCTATGAGAATCCAGAGTTTTGGGAAGATTGGAGAAACTTAATTTTTCGCCCGAAAAAAAAAACGTAAGGGGTACCACTGTCGTTTTTTTTTCGGGCCGAATTTTTGAATTTCGATATCTCATCTCTGGAAGGGGCTAGAGCCTCCATTTTTGCTCTCAGGTCTAAGTCTCATGGCCCTCTATCAGAATCCAGAGTTTTGAGAAGATTGGAGAAACTTAATTTTTCGCCCGAAAAAAAAAAAACCGTAAGGGGTACCACTGTCGTTTTTTTTTCGGGCCGAATTTTTGAGTTTCGATATCTCAGCTCTGGAAGGGGCTAGAGCTTCCATTTTTGCACTCAGGTCTAAGTCTCATGGCCCTCTATCAGAATCCAGAGTTTTGGGAAGATTGGAGAAACTTAATTTTTCGCCCGAAAAAAAAAACAAACGTAAGGGGTACCACTGTCGTTTTTTTTCGGGCCGAATTTTTGAGTTTTGATATCTCAGCTCTGGAAGGGGCTAGAGCCTCCATTTTTGCACTCAGGTCTAAGTCTCATGGCCCTCTATCAGAATCCGAAGATTGGAGAAACTTAATTTTTCGCCCGAAAAAAAAAAAACGTAAGGGGTACCACTGTCGGGTCTTTTTCGGGCCGAATTTTTGAGTTTCGATATCTCAGCTCTGGAAGGGGCTAAAGCCTCCATTTTTGCACTCAGGTCTAAGTCTCATGGCCCTCTATCAGAATCCAGAGTTTTGAGAAGATTGGAGAAACTTAATTTTTCGCCCGAAAAAAAAAAACGTAAGGGGTACCACTGTCGTTTTTTTTTCGGGCCGAATTTTTGAGTTTCGATATCTCAGCTCTGGAAGGGGCTAGAGCCTCCATTTTTGCACTCAGGTCTAAGTCTCATGGCCCTCTATCAGAATCCAGAGTTTTGAGAAGATTGGAGAAACTTAATTTTTCGCCCGAAAAAAAAAAAAAACGTAAGGGGTACCACTGTCGTTTTTTTTCGGGCCGAATTTTTGAGTTTCGATATCTCAGCTCTGGAAGGGGCTAGAGCCTCCATTTTTGCACTCAGGTCTAAGTCTCATGGCCCTCTATCAGAATCCAGAGTTTGGGAAGATTGGAGAAACTTAATTTTTCGCCCGAAAAAAAAAAACGTAAGGGGTACCACTGTCGTTTTTTTTTCGGGCCGAATTTTTGAATTTCGATATCTCAGCTCTGGAAGGGCTAGAGCCTCCATTTTTGCACTCAGGTCTAAGTCTCATGGCCCTCTATCAGAATCCAGAGTTTTGGGAAGATTGGAGAAACTTAATTTTTCGCCCGAAAAAAAAACAAACGTAAGGGGTACCACTGTCGTTTTTTTTTCGGGCCGAATTTTTGAGTTTTGATATCTCAGCTCTGGAAGGGGCTAGAGCCTCCATTTTTGCACTCAGGTCTAAGTCTCATGGCCCTCTATCAGAATCCGAAGATTGGAGATACTTAATTTTTCGCCCGAAAAAAAAAAACGTAAGGGGTACCACTGTCGGGTCTTTTTCGGGCCGAATTTTTGAGTTTCGATATCTCAGCTCTGGAAGGGGCTAAAGCCTCCATTTTTGCACTCAGGTCTAAGTCTCATGGCCCTCTATCAGAATCCAGAGTTTTGAGAAGATTGGAGAAACAAAATTTTTCGCCCGAAAAAAAAAAACGTAAGGGGTACCACTGTCGTTTTTTTTCGGGCCGAATTTTTGAGTTTCGATATCTCAGCTCTGGAAGGGGCTAGAGCCTCCATTTTTGCTCTCAGGTCTAAGTCTCATGGCCCTCTATCAGAATCCAGAGTTTTGAGAAGATTGGAGAAACTTAATTTTTCGCCCGAAAAAAAAAAAACGTAAGGGGTACCACTGTCGTTTTTTTTCGGGCCGAATTTTTGAGTTTCGATATCTCAGCTCTGGAAGGGGCTAGAGCTTCCATTTTTGCACTCAGGTCCAAGTCTCATGGCCCTCTATGAGAATCCAGAGTTTTGGGAAGATTGGAGAAACTTAATTTTTCGCCCGAAAAAAAAAAACGTAAGGGGTACCACTGTCGTTTTTTTTTCGGGCCGAATTTTTGAATTTCGATATCTCATCTCTGGAAGGGGCTAGAGCCTCCATTTTTGCTCTCAGGTCTAAGTCTCATGGCCCTCTATCAGAATCCAGAGTTTTGGGAAGATTGGAGAAACTTAATTTTTCGCCCAAAAAAAAAAATACGTAAGGGGTACCACTGTCGTTTTTTTTTCGGGCCGAATTTTTGAGTTTCGATATCTCAGCTCTGGAAGGGTCTAGAGCCTCCATTTTTGCACTCCGGTCTAAGTCTCATGGCCCTCTATCAGAATCCAATGTTTTGGGAAGATTGGAGAAACTTAATTTTTCGCCCAAAAAAAAAAAACGACAGTGGTACCCCTTTTAGTTTTTTGGGGGGCCAAAATTTTGAATTTCTCTGATCTTCTTGAAACTCTGGATTCTGATAGAGGGCTATGAGACTTAGACCTGAGTGCAAAAATGGGGTCTCTAGACCCTTCCTAAACTGAGATATTGAGATCCCACGTAGCATTTATCCCATTATAAAAATAGTGGGTTCGCGGACGGTGGAATTTCGGGACGGCCTAAAGTCTCGCATGAAAATGATTGAGAAACACCGCTATAAGCAACCAGTTGTCAACACTTACCAGCAACTTTGATTTCAAGAGGATTTGTAAGACCTGAATCAAAATATCCTGTGAAATGCAAAAAGAAGAAAAAGATTACATTTTAAAGACTTTATTAATAATAATAAAACTTGGCTCACCTATACAACAATTGTATAAAATAACTTTACTTTTAAAGTGTTCCGAGGGATATTTAGACTGATAATTCAAGTGGATTAAAGTATGAATTTAAAATGTAATGGAAAAAACAATGTATATTTATTGATATAAGACTTGTTATAGTTTGTCTAAAGCAATGGCCCTGGACTCACTGTTTTGATCTGTGTGCTGTCAGCCAGTTGTTGGACGGTGTAGCTGTTCTCTGTGTTGAACTGGAGCAGGATGGCCATCTGGAAGGTGGAGGCCTGCGGACCCATGCATAAACACGTGTATGACACTGAGTCCTAAAACCTTCTTAATGAGTCCCAGCAAACGTTGGCATGATACAGCCATGAAGAAGGAACAAACCTGCAGAGTGTATCTGTTCTTGAAGCAGTTGGTGACCAGCTCTCCTTTGGATAGATGGTAAAGCCACGTCAACTTCCGGCCGCTGTGTCTGCTTCCGTAAAAAGCTGTAAATCTTTGGTAACTCCGCTCCAACTGTGAAAAACAAAGCCGTTGAAAAACTATCATCAAATGGAAGTGTAATCACACATTGTTCTCAGCTCGTGGAAGGGCTTAGAAAATTACACGGTTAAGCGTCTGAGTGTCTCACCTCAGATGGTAAAGCGAATGTGCAAGACTGCTGGAACGGCCATGAGCCAGAGCTCAGAACCTGGATACTGAAATCCACTACGAGACAGATGGAGCCGGAGTCTTTCATTTGCATTTTTATTCATCAGTAATAACATGCAGGTTATATTATAAAAACACTCCAAACACAAACAAACATGCGGAATCGATGTAAAGCCAGGTTGAGCACTTACAGTCCAAAGGCTCAGAGTTGGAAAGGTGCTTTTTGAATTGCTCATTCAAGTCTTTGCTGACACCGATGTCCTGGAACATGCGCTGGAGTTTGGAAGTGTACTCAAAACCACATGCTTGCTAAGGATGGGCAGAAAAAAAAAAAAAAAAAAACTCCTCTCAAAAAAACTGACATCGATTCATAAATCCTAAGAATCAATCTTTTAGTCTATGTGGCTTTCAGTTGTCGAATGAAAACGTTATAGCCCGCCTCCCATCCAATAAATCACAATAACCTTTGTGCTTTGTTACTTTTCAAATTAACAAGTCTCATCTCTCAAAATCTGTTGATTTTATTATGAAATTCAAACAATAAAAAACATTTTGACAAAAACCGGTCTTGATTCAACAACACACATGCATCATGGTGCTTCCTCTAGTCTACTGGATTGCAGGTCAATATTTTCATAAATAAAGTAGTAGATTATCTTTTTGCGCAAAGCACTTCAAAAAATTAAATGAATTTGATTAAAATGCCCCTTTTTATTAGTTTGCCATGGACTGTACCTGATACATAGCCCAATTAATCAATATGGAATCGAAATCAGAATTCAATCGAATCGCAAGCTTGTAAATCAAAATCGAAACATGAAATTTGTGTCAATACCCAGCCCTAGAAGGAAAAGCATCTTCTTCACAAAACAAGTGCACAGACCTTCAGTTTGGAGATCATACTGGCCTCGGCATCGTCGCTGGCACTGTTCTGGTGCACCAGTCTTTTGGCCAGCATCTTGGCATAGAACTTCTGGAACACGTCTTTATCCTCAATATACTTGAAAACCACCATCTGATGAGAAAGGATGTTGGAGAATCTTGTCAGTTACATGAATTGACTTATATTCAACAATTTGTGCATAATACCAAATGGCATGCATACTGTGCAGAGCATGCAATGCACTCTACTATTTCCAGCGTAATGAACAAAAGCATTAAATCAACCATGATCTCTTCCTTGACTCGTTATTTGATCAGACTGACATTTGGATTATGCACAATGTAAAAAGAAAAATAAATTTGATAATAGACTGCAAATTCAAATAACCATATTCAAGATGATAATTGCACACAGAGAAAATACTAAACATTTGCGGCATACCTTGAACTACTTTTTATTATACCTTGTACTCCAGTTTTTATAATGCAGAACAGTATTGCTGTGCTGTATACAATACTTTAGTGTTCCATTCAGAACAGTCTTTGTCACAGATTAACTAGGTCCTTATTACCTAGGTAATTATTTATGTGATGCAGAAAAACAGACAGATTTGCAGAATTCAAACATAAACATGGAAATTTCTGTATAGGGAATGTTACGGAATTTGGTAGGATTTTAATTAATATATCAAAATAAGGGCGGGACAATTGATCAAACTGAGTGATGGACTAGTGTGATTATTAAAGCGTGAAAAGTCGCCGTCATGTTCTGCATCTAGCACACATGATGCTCAGTGTTTTCAGCGTCTCACGCACTACACATGAACGCCATTCCAGTGCTGCGCTGAAAGTTCACTTTACCAGCATTTCATAATTAAAACGAAGGAAGAAATCTATCATCAAATAGAATATATATTTTCATGTTATCACTGTGAAGCTGCTTTGATACAATCTTTATTGAAAAAAGCGCTATATAAATAACGGTGGCACAAAATCAAAAGGACTTCACTATAAACCATCATAATAAACATTTGGTATAACTTAAAGAAATTATAGGAGAAATATTACAATATATAATAATAATAAAAAATAAATAAAAACGTATTTTTTTAAAAACTTTATTTGACAAAAACAATGTTTTGTTGTAAAGGAATTGGTATAAATTGGAATAAAAAGATATTGATTTAATTCATTCAGTTTTAAGAATTCAATTCAAATTTAACTAACCCATTAAAATTCACAGACAGAGTTTAGATTAAGCCAGGATTAGGCCTTAGTTAAATTAGGACATTTACGTACCTTCTATAAATCTGCCTTAGAAAAAAGAACATTATTGGTGTGCATCATATGACAATGTGACATATAATAAGTGCAAGTGCAAGTGCTTGTAAGTGCAAGTTTCTTTCAGTTAAACCAGCTCATAAAGGCATTTTAGTTTGGGCCTTGTCTGTGAAACCAGGTATTGATGTTTGCTCCAAGTCCAGATCCTTAATCAGGGTTTCTACAGGTATCTTCAAAATTAAATTTATCTAAATTTAATGCCATTTTAAAATGTTTTAATGCCATATACGACCCTTGACAAACCACGTATATATTAAAAATATATTTTTTCTTTTTTTCTGGAACACCCAGTGTAATTTTCAAGTGGGACATGTCGATTGTGTCCCCACCATTTTTTAAACATCCCGCGGCATATAGGACGGGTCGCAGGAATGGTGGTGTTTCATTAGTAATATTATTATTAGTGTTTTTGTTGTTGTTGTTAATAATAATTGTTCACACTTGCAAAAGAGAATATTTGACACATTGCACACTGACAATTCAACCAAACACACAGTATTTATTCTCTTCCTCTTCTACCTGTCTCCTCCTCTAATGGGCCTACCCTTTTCGCCACCTTCTCTGGGCCGGCAACCTCTAACCTGGCCTTTTTAGGGGGCTTTCCTCTCAGGGCGAATGAGAGGATGCTTAATTGCTTTATCTGACATCTTTGAAAGACAGATCAGTGGCCTGGATATAATTATAAAATATGACATGATTTTAAAAGTGATCTACAACATCGACTATGAAATTCAAAATCACTAACTTATACAAGTACACTAACTAACATGTAAATAAACTAACAAATACACTAACTTATTTAGTGCTTATAAAATTATTAAGCCTATTTGGAGAGAGAAATGTTTATAATGTGACAATATGTCAGTCATTGTGTAATAACGAAAATATGACAAGGCCTAGACTACTTGTTCTGACAGGTTTTGTGAACAGGCTGTAAAACTGTTGGCCAAGTTACAGACACTCATGAAAAACTGATGCTAATTATCTGGGAAACATTCTCCAACATCAGTCATGTTGTCATTGTGTCAAACAAGTTGTGAATTTTTTGTAAAATTAATACAACAGTGCTATTTTTTGATTGGCTATTGTGTGGACCCTTTCTTTTTTTTGTTTGGCTGATAAGTGGCAAGCTCGACTAAGAACTGCTGGGGAGCTGCTTGATTCCTGCTGGTTCCATTGTGAGAGCGGCGAGAACAGAGACATTTGGGGCGCTGCGGCATATTCAATATATTATAAATAATTTTCAGCTTGAGAAATATAATGTGTGGTGAGAGTGCATGACAAAAGACCAAAATGAGTGGCTTGTGCACAACACTACTTCTCTCTTTTGCGAGACTCTCTTTTTGTTACGGTAAAACAAAACATAATGCAGACAAACATGTCAGTGCCTGATATACAACCACGAATAAACAATCGGTTTTGATGAGGATAAAAATATACTTCTTAGTGCGGATTAGAACTCAAAACCTCTAAATATGATTGTCAATTAGGGTTTTGTTTTATAATTATGTATGGACCACGAATATTTCAGAATTCCATTATTGGCTATGTCTGTATATATATCTTTTTTTTTTTTATTGTTGTGTTACTATTGTTGTCTTAACTTGTATTTAATGTATTGTTATATTATTTTGGTGGAACAGGTTATTATGGGGGGAAAAGCTTTAACTTTAGTTGTATCTGCTTAATGTTAATGCTCTCTGTTAATGCTTTGAAAAAGTTTATAAATAAATTTATAAAAAAAAAGAAAAGAACCCAAAACCTCTGACATGCTTGGCAAAAGTTCTGCTAATGGACCATTAAAGTACATGCGTGTAAAAGTTGTGTCTATTCTCACATAAGGATACATATATAGCAACATATTCAATCTCATTAAAAGACAAATTAAACACAATAAATCTTTTAAATCTAATAAATATTTGAATCTAACGCCGATTTGTGGCCGTCACACTGCATATGGGGGTTTACGGCACTGATTCCCATTGTCCTCAACTTTAAATGCTTTTTTTTACAAACGCCGCAAAATCCTTCATCATTTTTACCACTAACGGGCTGCAACCATGTCTTAAAAGTTTTGTTTTTCAGCCACTTTGGCAGGAATTTGCACTTTTCCATTTTTTCAAGGTTCAGACCAGTCCACCAATGTACAACAGTCATCTCCGCATCACGGCACTTTTGCTCCGGCCGAAAGCAATTACCAAACTAGTTCCGCATATTTATCACACGAACGTACACATTTTGCGAAAGCAAATACAAATAATTAATTATGAAGGCTATATTAAAAAAAATGTATATAAATTTATCTTCAAAAATATAAAACATTTAATACCTCTTAGAATCAAATTTGATAATTTTTAATGGCTTTTAAGGCCTTAATTTTAGCAAAATCCATTTAAGGACTTTTATTGCTTTTTAATGCCCCGCGGAAGCCCTGTTAATGCACTAAACTTTACTAAATTTATGTGGAGGACAGGGAAACTTACCACTTGGTTGAGAGTATCCTCTAGCTCAGCCTCTTCTGGGTTCTTTGAACTAAACGAAACACACGCTCAGTTAAATCATCTGTGGTATATGTACACACCTGCAACTGCAGAATCCTAAGCGCAAACAACCTTTCCTAGACTGTTTGCATGTTAAATTTCATCTTTTGAGTCCATGCACTAGAATATGTTGTGGAGTTTCACACATAGAACCTTGCTAATGTACTTTTCTTTCTTGACATATTTTGTCAATCCTAAAGAATATATTTTTTTAAATAAGTCTGCTAGAATACTGGATTTAAAGAGTCAAGCCTCAAATACTAAAACATAAACTGATGTGTTTGCAATACTGGCAGTGGAACAGACTTTCACTGGATTTCATTGTCATTTCTGGCTGACAAATGTATGACATGAACATGAATGAGAGAATTTACCTCTTCTTCAGTAAGGAGTCACAGTATCTGGCCAGAAGCTCAGGGGATTTGCTGGAGGACTGTGCCATCTTTGTTACCGCATTATTATTAATAAATCTTCCGCAGGCCTGAAGAGCACAGATCACAGAGTGAAAGTTACACCAGAGCTGTAAATAAACTCTATAACTAAAAAAAAATTAATATTTTTTTTTAGCCATTTATTTATATATTTTTTTTTTGTCAGAAGGAAATTTCAGTTTACATTTCCGAACATTCCTTTTGTCATTAATTGTAATAATCCAGTGAGATTTTTGTATGTACAAGGAATCTGACAATAGCCGGTCTGATCCACACGCAGATCTCATCTCAAGTCTATCATCTCTAGTTTGTGATTGTTACATGAAGAAACAGTAAAACACAGAGTCAGACTAAATCCAGAAGAAACCTACCTGCATAGCTACAGTACAGTGAAAGGCTTTAGGCACTTTTAAAAATGCTGTAAAGTGAGCTTTTCCACAATTCTTCTGGATTTTTTCGTCTTCATGTAATCACAAACAGAATCAATGATGGCGAGTTCAGATCGTGTGAAGCTCCGGCTGTTGTAAGACTCCTCGTGCATACAAAAATCTAACCGCATTATAACAATTAATGGCAAAGGGAATAGTTTGGAAATGTAAACTGATATTTCCTACTGGCAAACTACAGCTAAGTATATAAATAACTGCCTTAAAACCATTATTTTTGTTGAAAATACCAACATGCCTAAGACTTTTGCACAGTACTGTAGATCACAAACCTTATCGAGTGCCGCCACAAACCCAGCATCATTATTGAACGCAGACATGACTAGGGCATTGTATTTCTTGTGAACATTCAAGATAGTTTGCACGTAGATTTTAGGATCCTGGAAAACATGTTCAAACTGTGATCAAATTAAGTTGTTAAAAAGACCAGAGTAACTGGAAAACATGAACAAAGACCCTAGGGCTCACATAAAGCAAAGGTTCCAACAGGTTTGGCACATTTTCAGAAAATCAATTTAATCAATCAAATTTAGAATTACTATCCATAGTTGCAGCTGAAGACCAAATTTATCGCCCACTCCATCACTGTGTTTTATGCTGCAACACCAGGACTTACATTGAGTGCTGAATCTCCACATTTCTCTATGGCTGCCAGTCCTTGATTATGAATGTGGGACTCCAAGAGTTTCTTGAGCTCGCCCAATCCATCTGTGATCCGAGAAACAAGGTTGTACATCCGGCCGAGATCTGCAAATATAAACAAAGTGTATTGACTGTCAAACTAAATGTGTCAATTTAAATGTTCGCTTTTTCAAAATGAAATGTCAGAATGTATTTCCTCCAAAAGGTGAAATTGCAGCACTGGCTAACCTTCATTCTTATCTGCATCTAGAAGGTTCTGGAACTCCGTGTGAAAGATCTCCAGGTGTTTCTCGATGAGGACCTGTTCACACTTGCGAGCCAGCTCGTCTTGTGTGCTTTCGTGGAGATAAACCTGTACCCGCCGCTGCTCCTCCAGTAACCGTGCTTCTGCCTGCACACATGAACACACACAATCATACAGTTTTAACTCTAGAAGAAATGTATGCTTAAATATTCTATCATAATCCCCTCCAACGAAGACAATAAGACGATATACAAGAGGCATTACTTGTGGAAAGAATTATTACTCATCTTTTATTTACATTTGAAAAAAAAAAATGGCATGTCCAGAATTCATGTCATGTCTTAATAATCAATAGAAAAGCCTGTATCGGCCATTACAGCAATCAAACACTTGCTATAATTGCTGAACAGCTTTTTGCATGTCTCCACTGGTATTTTTGCCCATTCATCTTTAGCGATAAGCTCCAACTCTTTCAGGTTGGAGGGTCTCCTTGCCATCATCCTAATCTTTAGCTCCCTCCACAGATTCTCAATGGGATTTAAGTCAGGACTCTGGCTGGGCCACTGCAAAATGTTAATGTTTTTGTCTGCTAAACCATTTCTTCACCACTTTTGCTGTGTTTTGGGTCGTTGTCGTAGTGAAATTTCTTTCTCTGCAGACTTCCTGATGTTGTTGTTGAGAATTGTGATGTATTGCTCCTTTTTCATGGTGCCGTTTACTGTGATTAGGTTCCCTAGCCCACCCTCTGAAAAACCCCAAAAACATTAGGTTCCCACCATCATGATTGACAGTGGGGATGGTGTTCTTAGGGTTGAAGGCTTCTCCTTTTTTCTTACGCCAAATGAAAGCTACGTCATTGTGGTCAAACGATTCAATTTTTGTTTCATCTGACCCTAAAACAGAAGACCAGGGGCTCGTTCTTCGTACGTCGCTAACTCAGTTAGCTGGATTTGATTGTTGGCGATTTGCCATGATCTTGGATTGTTTGGTTCTACGAAGCTCATCCTGGACTTGCTGCCATAGCAACAGGTTCGTCAGCTTGAACCTGCTCGCGAGCAGTCTTATTTTATGTAAACAGGATTAGATCGCAACTGATACGGGAAGTCCTTTAGCGCAGCGCGATAGTGTAGCCTAATTTCTGAGATTTATTTATTCTTTTCTCATGAAACGATCGTCGTGAGGGTGTCATTTAACATTAATGTTAACATTAACATTATTATTTTGTTGGAAATGCACATTAATGTTCGATTCGATGTCAGGCTTCAACAACAGCACAAAATGTTTGCATTGCCTTAAAATTATTTCTTCCTTTACACTATTGGAGATGCGAAGAACTTGATAAGCTTTCTGTCGTGTCATTCGCAAGTTTACCTGGCGCTCTTAATTTTTTTTTTTTTTGACAACTTAGGGTATATTATAATTTTTAATTAAGATATTGTAATCATGATGACCATGCTGATTATGAATCACAGTCCCTCAGGCTTAATTTACGTGATTGGTGCTATACACTGTAGACTGCACACATGTTACCATCAAGGCCTCAATGAAGGGATTTTGTGAGCAGAAAGGGGGCTTTTAGAATTTTGCAAAATTTGTCTTGTCTTTTATTTTAGGCTTAATTAAAGATTTTTTTTTTCTTTTTCTGATGTTGGCAATGTTGTGTAATATAGCACATGCAATGTCACAGTTCCTGTCTCCATACAATGCAGCTCTAGGACAAGGGCACACAATGAAATGAGCTTTGGCCAACTAAAGGGAAGATTTCAGGGTCTGAAAAGCCTAAGGGTTGCACCTGACAGGGCCTCTGACATTGCATGTGCCATATTACACAACATTGCCAACATCAGAAAAAGAAAAAAAATGTTTAATTAAGCCTAAAATAAAAGACAAGACAAATTTGCAAAGCTCTATTTGCTTAGAGTTTTATTTCAATAGTTCTTTGTAAAGAAAAGCCAGTTATTCAGTCATCTTTTTAAAATAGATAATGCAAGGTCAGCAATAGTACTCTGTGTGAAATGGTGTATTTTACTGTGAAGTTTATTTTGAAGCAACTCTATTTCTAGTGCAATTTTTTCTTAGTCAAGTTCTATTTCTCCCCCTGATTTTTGTTTTTTCAAAATACTCTATTTTCTCTTGAAGTCTCATATAGGGAACGAATTTCAGCCTGTGTCGTTTGTGTCACACATTGCCACTCATGCAACAAATAAAAAGGAAAAGTTGTCTCTACACTGCCCACTCCTGTATCACTGCTGTGTGCAGACTCTTCTGTAGGACTTTCTGTACATGTGGACTCCTGTCAGAAATAATAGGGATGCCCTTCACAACGGGGCAATTCACATTCAACCCAAGGGTCAGCTCTTCTGCCAGGGTGCTGGAGAACCATTTTTTTTTTTTCTCAGCCTTTTTCTTGGTTGCTTTTATAAACAGACAATCATTTATTTAACAGTGCCTTTTTAAAAGAGACTAGTAGGCCTATAAGGCCTAGTAAAATTACCGTTAAGTAGAATATTTTTGTACTTCACTTTCACCATGTCCATTATTACAGTGTGGTGACTCGACATTACAATGAACAAAGCAATTATGAAAATAAAAATAAAATAATAATAAGTTATTAAAACATCTAACATGGCCACCACAAACGCATTTAATTTGTCTTCTACTTTTGCCAGCACTCTCTCCTGGCTTTTGCACACTTTGAGGTGTTCCTGGCGTTTTAATTAAAGACGGATATTCGGGATAACCTTCCATTAAAAGCGCTTGCTCTGTTTGAGAGAAAAACTGGGCATGTTCTTTGGCCATGCTAAACAGCCAACAGCAGCGTTGCTGATCATTGTTTCTGCTATCGATACATGTCCCCTTTTAAACCAACGCGAGAAAGATAACTCAATTCAGCGATACTAATCATAAGCAACAGGAGTGTTCGAAGAACCCAATTAGCCGGATCATGATTAGCACGATGATATCATCTTAGATGTCTCATTTGATCTCGGATGTTTTAAGCAACGTACGAAGAACGAGCCCTTCTTTGTCCAGATAAGTATTTGCAAAGGCCAAGTGGGCTTTTGTGTGCCTTATCTGGAGAAGTGGTGTCTTCCTTGGTCTGCGTCCGTTGAGCCCAGTGGTGTCCAGTGTCTGTTGGACTGTCTGCCTTGAGATGTTGATTCATCAGGATGGCCTTGGTGGTGATACTTGGGATACTTTTTTACCTCTCTCACTACTCACCTTTGGCTTCCAACAACATCCTTTTTCATAGAGTGGAACTAATAATAATACTTTGCACTGTAGCCACTGGAACTCCAAAACATTTAGAAATGGTCTTAAAGCCCTTTCCTGACTTGTGAGCAGCCCACAGATCCTCAGTGAGCTCCTTTGTCTTGATTAAAACAGCTGTTCCCAATGAATCAGGGTAATTATGATGCTTTAGAACAGCTTGGATTTCCCCATGTGACAGTTTGCAAAGGGTATGAATCATTTTTGACATGTCACATTTTGTTCAAATGTAAATAAAAGATGAGTAATAACTTTTTCCACAATGATGCCTCTTGTACATCATCTTATCTTCTATAAGACGCCTGTGTCATTTCTAATCAAGAAAACACTTGCTGGTTGAATAAAAGTAACTAAGTCAGAATTTGCCAGGGGAGTGGATAATAAATTCAAGCTTGACTGTATTCACACATGATATTGTCACTAGCTTACCTTTTTCATGTATTCAGTAACAGGGTTTTGCTGGAGGAACTCGGTGCTTTCCCGTGTATAGAAGCGCTCGGTGTCTGCCAAAAACTGTGTTTCAAAGTACTCCTTGTAAACTGATAATGTCGGCCCCTTCACAAATGCATCATCTTCATTCAAGCCCAACTCGACTGGAAGAGACAAACCAAATCACAACGTAATGGTTAAAAGTTCCAGACAGCACTGGGGTTATTCCACTTACTGTACATGACTCGCACAGATCCTTACAGGACATCTGTCTCAAGTTTTGTGAGAGACAATAGGACAAATGTAGCACTGCCCCACTCACCATAGGACTGCACCACTCCACTGATGAGTCGGGTGTTAATAGTCTCACCATGTCTCTCCTTCTCAATGAGTTTTAACACAGCGTTTGTCACCTATATCAAACAAAACACAGGGGTATATAAATATGCATATACTCATTTACACACAAGCACACAATTAAACATTACCAATAAATGAAGAATATAAACAGATGACTCACCTGCTTGTTAAGAGGTCTAAATAAACACTCTCTCCAAGTGACCAAAGCAAGCTGTAAAATAGACATTTTATTACTGTTTCTCAATGCAATGAGGCATGAGATGAATACTGCTTTAAGAAAGTTAACTTTTTTTATTACAACTGCACTATAAAAGACTATTTAATAAATAATTTGGATTTTATACTATTACTACTAATAATTAATAATAATATATATTTTTAAAAAATCGACGTAATAAAACAACAATCAACCATAAAAAAAATCTGAATTATATAAAATTTTCCAAGAGAATTATTTCATTATAGTTCAGGACTGAAAAGAAAGTTTAGCCTACTTAGGTAATAAGTTTAAATCACTGGAATACATCACAGTAGACCCACAGTAGGCATAGACATACATGCACAAGAACAAGAAATGCAAGATTTAGTGCCAATAAGTCAAGCTCATTTGTAAAGTGACAAGAGAAGTTCTGACAAGTTAGAGAAGTCAAGAGAAGTTCTGTAATCAAATCTCTCACAAATTCTTGAGGCGAATGTTAATTACATCTTGTGTGATCACAGGTAAATGCATATATTGACTATTATGAGCAATAAATATAGCTTACTACAATGTAGTGTAGTCATTATTCCAACTCTTATGAACAATTGTGTAAATGTAAAAAAGGAATCTATCAGTCAGGCAGGGGGCGTGTGATGTTTCTCTTACAGAGTAGATTTCATAAATTCCTTTCCGTCCCTCATCACACTCTCGGCGCACCCAGTGTCTGTTGAGGTAAGCACAGATCCCGTTTAATACTTTACTGGAGAAGCGATAGTCCTCCCACTGCTGTGTGTAGAACTTCAGAACGCTCTCATCCATCAGGTCCTCTCCATCCTGCCAGACACACACAGATGGAGGAGCGAGAAGTCAGGAAGATGTCTGGAGAACTGACAATAACTCAAACTGCTATCCAGTATTCAATGTAAATAGATATTGTCTGTCATTAAAAAAAATTACAATTCCAAAATAAACAAATAGAATTCCAACATTCTGCAAGGAAATTTAGGCATAAAACACTACAATAGTTTACTGTACGGTTTAATATTTTTCTAACCAGGCATACAAAGAGACGTATAGTATTAAAATTAAATAAGCCTTCAAGTTATTCTCTTTCAATTAAGATCAAAGACAAACTTTATTTTAGAATTGACCAACATCAATATGATCCCTAATGTACCATGGATCCCAGACATAAACACGGTGTAGGACATTACCTTGAGAAGGTTTGTCAGGTAGCTCCTCAGAAACTCTTTCAGTCTTTTGTAGAGTTCTAGTCCAACAAACTGAGCCCCACCAGGTGTGGGAGTTTTCTTGGAGGGTTTGGAGGGGGGATGCCAGCACCCCTGGCCTGGTTGGACTGGTGCACGCTGGTACAGTAGTTATACACATGTCTGAACAGTAGGTTAAAGTCTTAAGATAGCAAATGAGAAAACAATGACAGACAGATATTACAACAATCTTTACACTGACAGGATGCCGTTCCATAATAATGATGCTTTCAATGTCAGCCTCCAAGTTGCTTTGTCTTTGTAGCTGTATAAGGGTATAACAATGACTACATACTGTGGATTAAGAGTGCCAGATATGTCTCTTACACACTTAGAGTTTACTTCTGTGACTGTTTCTAGAACACGTCTGAAGCAAATACGAAAAGAATACGATAAACAGTTTGCTTAGCATGAAATTCAGACGTAGTTCAACTTCAAACCTATTTTCCGGTGAAAAAACCCACTTTTTCCTTAACAGTTTGTGGTGCCATATGATGCTTTTTAATGTTTTCCCTATTCTGTTAGTGTGTAAAGTATCTGTTTGTTCATGCATTAGACCTTCAGTTCAAAGCTCATAGTCTTCATCATAAGAGATCTATTCTAGCTAACTAAGAACATTGCTCCAGATCTGCCTAGAACACCTTGATCCGACATCCAGATATTACTTCTGCAAGCATTTCACAATTTTAACTAGATTAACATAATGCCCTAACCAAAATAATAGAAACGCAAAGAAAGAGGCTGAGGCCTCAGTGAACTGTAGTGTCCTCATCATGTCGCAGTGTGTTTCAATACAAAAGCACAACCTTCTGAAAACAGATGCAATAGGAATTGCAATAATGTACAATATATGTGAAAATGTGTTTTACACATAGACTGTGAAAAAAAATCCAAAACCACTTTTTCTACTAGGCTGTAAACTTGGGCATAATAACATGGGTTTTTTATGGGATTGACTCTTTTGGAGCCTGTCCTAGTGGCCAGTCGATGAATTACAGTTTAAGACACTTCCATGTTGGATTCAAGAGAAACCGGAAGGTTTCCGCTTGGTTTTATATAAAAGCATCTTCTAGAACGCCAAATAAACAAAAGAATGACATTTTAAAATAGGATAATAATAAATCTTTTAAAGGAACTTGTACTATTTCCAAGAAGCTTAAACCGACCTGTTTCAAATTCAAAGGTCACCTCTCAATATTAAACAAGAATGAGAGAGTACCTTCAGTCTCAGTGCTCAAGGCTTTGAGAAAACTTCTGTTTTAATTGACATTCCTAGACATGAATCATGATCTACCCTGACACGCAAGAAGCCATGCAAGAGAAGCTTTTATGCATCTTGTACAGAAATAAGTCAACGATATTAAAAGTCCTCTACATGGGTGTGCATTTATTGGAAGCTGTTGCGTCTCATTAGCTTAGTGCATTCACTTAAAGGTCATAACCACATAAACAGTGATTACCAGAACAATTTCGTTTGAGTGTGTGCATGTTTGTTTTTCTGGGTGCTAAGTTTCACACCTTTATCACCAACCATGAGATCCAACACTTTGATACTACAAACCTACATGCTGAGAGACTCAGATTCTCAGCAGCGCTAAAGAAAAAAACAGCAGAACGTTTTTTTGTTAGCACACAGGGCTAAACGCAGACAAATAAAAGACATAACTGAAGATGTAGAGAATGACATCTGTGGGTGGCAGATGAAACTCGGTGCAATTACGCCTCTGTGGCTGATGTGGCACTAGTGGGTGAAATGCAAAACTGCTAATTTGAAAGCGGAAAGAGGCCCTTGTAAGTTTTAATTTCCCCGACACAAACTGAATGGAACACTCATTGGCAGTGAGATGCATTCAATAAAAGTAATAATGCCATGTACTTTGATTTTACATTGATTTTTTGATTCACCCTTTCCCACCACAAAGAAATTTGGTGCTATGAACAACCAGCCCTAATTAAAAGAAAAAAATCGGTTTGAATAAATTATTCAAATGGCTCACTTATTATTACTCCACTTGTTCCATTACTGGATGAATCAGTGTTTTTTTAAACTAATCTCTTAAATAAATTATTGAATGACTAATACATTTTTTAAGTCACTTAAAAAGATTTAATCGATACGATAATTATTTGAAGAACAATGTTTCTTTTTAAAGGTGATTTACTCTATTTTGATCGCTTCTGTAGACATCAGTGTTTTTAACCGAACTATAAACTCAGTTCTTCTGTGATAATATGAACATTTGTAACAGAAATAACGATAACGTGTGGTTGAAAAGACTGTGAAGCGGTGTCATACTATACATGACAACTGCTCTCTCTAGGTCAGCGGTAGGGCAAACGCAGATCTGAACGTTCCACTGTGATTTTGATAGAGGTGAATCGTTGTCATTTAGGAATGAGATTGAGTAGATGATTGAATCAAGATCACAATCATTTAACAATTAATCTTGCAGCTCTACTATACCAAGAGAGAAATCTACACTGGGAACTCTTTTGCCTTCAAACAAACTCCCGATCTTGTGGCTATTCCAGCCATTATGACAATTTCGCCCACAAAACTTTTTCGAACAATGGTAAATATGACTGCATCTTAAGAGCCTGAGCTAAACCTATAAATTCCACCTTCAGCGCTTACCAAAATAGTGAGAAAAAAATTGCTGTACTTATTCTCATTTCAAGTGCAAAATTCACACATATTGTACCACACCTAACGAGACAAAGACTTTCAGTGTGCTGGCCACAGCTGCTGCCCCCATTAATCCCCATTCACCCCGCAGTGCCTGGTAAGATACGTATAGAGTTCCATGTAGCGTGACTTAGCCATGCTCTGGCGTGTATAGACCTGCTGTATTCCTGCTCTCAGGTCATCCCAGATCTGGTCCAGCCCAATCTGTTTGAGCCCGTGGGTGTTCTGGCCCCTGTTGGATGACATTGTCTCTGTGCCGGTCTGCTCGTGTCAGATAAATCCTCTCTTCTCCCCGTTCTGCTCCAGAACACCGCGTCTTCACATGAAGTCCACCATGCTGGAGGGCATTCAGACAGGATCAGTTCAGGGATGAGTACCGCTTCACTTAACAGATGGTGCTGCAGGCTGGTCTAGGGTTACAGCACCGTCCAAACACTTCCGTAGGGTATCTGTGAGAGCAAACAAATCAGGTTTGAAATCTAATAAATCACACTTATTTTAAAATGGTACAACGTAAAGCAGATGTAACGACAACAGGTGTTAACAATAGGGCAGAACTAGCAATTATTCTATAGGGAAAAAACAAAACAAAAGCAAGAACCAAAAAAGAATTTATTCGAGTTTTCTAAATAAAATTAACTTTATAGATGCATATTTCAGAGAAAAAGCAAATCTAACACACCTGTGACTTATAGGACTAAGCATCATACTAAGTGGAGCTCATGTGAAGGGACAAGCATTGGGTCAGGGTTATATTTAGCAGCATGTCTACTGTGTGTTGCGGTGCAGAGGATATGAGTTTTGCTGGTCATTGTTTACATGTTATGACGTTCAAGACGCCACATTTTAGAGGCAAGAGTGACCGAGGGTTGGTGCATCAGAACATGTGACCAACAGGATTGGGTTTAGCTGGGTTATTAATAGCATTTCCCACATCGTTCTTTCTAGGGCTTCTTGTGTACAGACAGTTGTTTCTATAGCCAGCAGGACGGCTAATGTGTTCAATAAATACATCTCTTGAGTGATATAATTAGGATTAGTATTGTGTTAGGATTCAGACACATGTAAATGCTCAAGTATCTGCTAAATTATTATTTTTTTCATCTTCTGTGTAACTTCTGTACAACTTCTGTAAATTAAGAGAGACAAAGTCCCACAACTGGCCCAGCCCTGCTAAATCACTGACCCAGAGATTGAGAGGTTTTACAACAGGGGACATAAACAAGATGGAGTGGCGTCACACCGTTAGGATCAGCCCAGCTTATGGTGACATATATAAGAGGCGCAGCTGTTGAAGAGGACACTGACTTTTTATGATCCCTCACCTATTTAACACACTAAAAACTCATAAATGAACACAGCTTTACGATATATGCTGCGTATGAACTCTTCTTTCAGCCTCAGTAGGTGGGATTACTATTAATAGCAATAATGGGCAGTCATTCATTATTATTACCCATGATATTTTAGTACTTTTAAAAGGGGTCATCGGATGCTCATTTTACACAAGTTGGTATGATTCTTTAGGGTCTTCATGTAAAGTTTGTAACATACTTTGGTTAAAATTCCTCGATTGTTGACTAAAACAATACCCTTTTTACCTCATCAAACAGCTGTTCACAGTGACCCGTTTTTCGGTGAATGTCTCTTTAATTGATAATGAGCAACTGCTCACTCAAGCCCTCCCATGGGGGTGTAGACAAGACACAAAGCGCTGCCTTGGTGGACAGTATATAAAAGGGTGAGGGCAGAAATATGGCAATACGGGACAGTCCGTTAATGGTTGCGGGTGGAGCATGAGTAATATGACATCATTTTGCTCAGAAAATCCAAACGGCTTGATTATTGAGAGCATTTACTTAAGGCTTTTTGAGGATTAAAAAAAAGGAGTGAATGGATATTTTTCATTGTATGCTGGTTGTGTCAAAGACATTTATATGCAAACACCATATAAAAGTAAATTTTGCACCCGATTAGCTCTTTAAGGCACTGTATTAAATAAACTCAAGCGCTTTGCTTGATCATTGTGGGAAAACAGTTTGTGAACGTCAAACTGCTTGAGCCTGGTCACATTTAATCTTATTAGATCAGCCAAAGCAAGACTCTCTGACCCACATTCATCAGTTGGACAGGATCTGTAGGTTGTCAAAGTTTCAACAATTACAGTCAGAGAAGGGCCTAGGAGTACATAAGGTAAAAGAAAATCACAATGTGCATTATGGATATTTAATGCAAAAAAAAAAAAAAAAAAAATCTGTCATCAATTGTACACCTTAATGTGATGACACACATTTATATTACTTTCTTCTGTGGAACACAAAATGAGATGTTTGGAAGAATACTGGTAACCAAAAGTTATAATGATCATTAGCAATACATTTAGTCGTGTTCACATAAGAAATTCATAGAGTTTTGGGATGACATGAGGGTGAGAAAATGATGACAATTTAAATTTTTGGCTGACTATTCATTAAAGGTTCATCAACTGTGGGTTGGATCACATTGACAGATTCAAACCAAAAGTACAACAAATACAATTACTTTTCTTCCCCAGTCAGCTTATTCATCATAAGCTTGAACATATTTTGCGGCATAGTCATCAGGCAAAATGTCCACATAAATCTACATCGTTGTCATGACAGTTTAATCCTCCCTATTGTAAAATAATTAATATTTTTTTGGCATCTGAGGACTCCTTTGCCAAAGCTTGCCAATATTAGCATGATTCATAAGGTAATCTCTAGAAAACCCATTTATTGAGGTCATTAGTAAACTTACCAACCGCTGGCATATGAAGTTTAGGAAACTATGGGTTCAAAATCAAAATAAAGCCATTCTTGGTCACTTTTGTTTTGGCCAAACAATGCAATTTATATAGCTATAACTTTGACATCTGAGAGACAGCAGAATTCATGTGTATAACGAGAACTCGATGTTCACACTTCAGACGGTCTCAGCATTCATCTGCCGCCAAGAACACCTTACTAATAGCATGTTAACATCCTAAATATACAATGTCTTAATTTCATGTCTGTTTTGAGAACAGTATTATCAACACATTAGCAATGCTAGGTAGCAACGGGCTAGCTTCAGGTAACGTTATACTGGTAAACTGACGCCTAGGAGAAATATTAAGACATATTAATGCCAGATAAACGAATGACATTAAGATATAACCTAGAAAAAAGGCAAACAACACTTGTTATTAACCTAATGGGGCAATACGGCGAAGCTTTTGAGATATTGATGTAAAATGGCCACCTAAGCATTAAGTCGTTTACAATACCACAAAACGTTTGTCTTCCTTCTGTAATGCTATATGTGCCGCCAACCCGGAGCAGCTGACATGTATATAAAGATATTTAGCCTTACCTGTACCCGTTTCTAACGTCGAGGTGTATGAGGTTGAGGCCTTATGCTGTTTCTGACTGGAGATGATAGGGAATTCCGTATTAGAGCAAGTGAAGCGTCATACGCCACATCTCCGAGAAATACAGCGACGTCTAGTGTTCACTCACTTCAGGACAAGATCTATTACATTTTACCAATTTTATTGATATATTTTAACGTATGTCTTTGTTATTTATTCTTTAAACAACTCGACTACTTCAATAGCTGCTTTTTCATCCCCTTCATACGTGTTTTTTTGTGTCCTACTGGATGGCACTTTTGTGAAACGGTTTCATTTTGTGTGGTAATGGTGCAATGAATGGAATATATTGTGAACTTTGATAATACAGAGCCTTTTCATGCCCTCAGTATCCAGTGATTTAAATAATTGTTATTTATAGTATGGCATTCACCATTGTATTCACCCACTTCTTAACATTACACACAATTCTACTGTTACAACATAATAGTGCTTGCCTCACATTATTCAAAAGCCATAAAATTATTTTTTTATGACCGGAAAATATAATCCAATTTTCAATATCCCAACCAGTCATAACTATATATATCTCTTTTTTATAGGAATAATAATATTTATGAACATTTTACTTATTTTACAGATGAATCTCACACAATGAGACTGCTCCAAAATGATATTTAGCACAAAATAAAGAAGGCCTTCAGAGGGGTCAGAAAGGGAATTGTACAAACACGATATATTTTGATATTGAACGCAACTTTCACACGCAATTGATTGACAGATAGACAAAAACGGTTTGGGACTATTTCAGAAAACAGTTTCCTTCATACATCAAGTTTAACCGCATTAAAGAGGGCAAATGTTATTATTCTACTGAATATGCATTTTAAACACATACGATCTTTGCCCATACAATAAATGCACATCAGATTACGATCTTTGCCCATGCAATAAATGCACATTTAATTCCACTGCTAATATTAATGGTATGCCCCATTTCAGGAGTGGCCAAATTTACAACTTAAAACCAGTCAGAGATATAAATGTATCTTTATATTTACATAAGGCTTCATATTATGGGTAGACTATTTTCTTTGAGACCCAACCCCCTTCCACCATCATTGTCCTGGGATCAAGCCTTCTTTTGGGTGGTCAAACCCCCTCAAACACCCCTGTAATTTGCACTCTGACTGACCTCAAAGTAATGCCACAAAAAATTTGCAGGCTCCACTCTTTGACTGTTGGGATGCTGAAGGCTTGTTCTTTGGCCATTATATCGGGTTACTTTGTGTTACTTTATGATATTACATGGAAATATTCATCACTGTTCCGAGAGTTATCCATTTGTGGATAATGGATCAGGGAAGTCCCATCAACTTTGAAATAGCTCTGTAGTCCATACCAGACTTTTTGGTTAAGGATCAAACGTTATGGATAAGAATCTAAATAAGATACACGACACGGGATGAAACTACGGTAAAAACCAAAGTAGCTCATCTACTTCCAAAATAGCGAAACTATTGAGCAAAAGGGACCATAGAGCCTTTGTTTCACGCTCCAGACTGATCTCATGAAGAAGCGTGTGTATGACACGCCAATTCGTATTTCCATTTTTGGCGTGCTATCAAGACGCATAATCGCCTTTCAGCGTGTTTATGAATGCCGTTGACTTAACGTTATATAAATATATGAGTTACCTCAACCCCGTCCCTAAACCTAACCGTCACTGGGGTTAAAGGTTCTCTAAGCGATGTGGGGCCAAAACATTTTTTGTCACATACATCAAACGTCTCCTCACTATCGGCTAGCTGCCTGTCCCCTAAACACACTGTAAAAAAACGCGGTCTCTGTAGACACCACAGGCTCCACAAACGGCAACAAAAACAATCATGTCTCACCCGGACCACGAAACCTAACAAACCAGACTGATCTCATGAAGTAGCGTGTGTATGACACGCCAATTCGTATTTCCATTTTTGGCGTGCTATCAAGACGCATAATCGCCTTTCAGCGTGTTTATGAACGCCGTTGACTTAACGTTATATAAATATATGACTTACCTCAACCCCGTCCCTAAACCTAACCGTCACTGGGGTTAATGGCATTTATGACTGTTCCCTTACCATCCTAGGTAAAAAAAAGATATGACTTACCTCAACCCCATCCCTAAACTTAACCATCACTGGGGTTAATGGCATTTATGACTGGAGATTTGACTGCGTGTTCACACACGCGGAATGACGCGGACGTTAATGGCGTAGACATATACGCATAAACGCGGATAGCACAAAATGCGTGGAGATAACACGCCACCTGACTCGAAAGTGGCGTATATGTTTACGCAAAAGTCATGATGTCATGTTGAACAAACAGTGTTCCAGCCAATCACTGGCAAGAAGTATTTGAGGGTGGGTCTGGGGGGTTAGTGCGTGTGCACATGAAGGGAGTGTGTGTGTGAAGGAGATAGAAGCATCAGAGGGAAGTTTGAAAAAATGGCCAACACACGACCAAATAGACGTCGTTCTGAAGAACAAATTAAAAAGAAGAAGGAGTCGGATAAAGAACGTGCGAAGTTCCGAATTTACATCGGTAGCAAAGCTTTTGAACGATGGCGAGAACTCCGGCGGCAGAAGGGCTTCCAGTCCGACATTCAGGTTGCTCTGTTTTTGCTGGACAGGTGGGTAACGTTAAATTGTTTTTTTCCTTCTAAATTGACGCTTTATGTTCGCCAAACCCACACAAGGATACTATGCACGTTCACAATTATTTCAGGAAGCACGGAAGGGAGGGGGAGGAGATGAGATGCGGCGGAGGGAAGGTCTAGCTAGCCTCCGATTTGTTTGAAAATATTCCGAACATCAACAACACCCAGGATCGCTCAGAGAACCTTTAATGGCATTTATGACTGTTCCCTTTCCATCCTAGGTAAAAAAAAGATATAACTTACCTCAACCCCATCCCTAAACTTAACCGTCACTGGGGTTAATGGCATTTATGACTGGAGATTTGACTGCTTGTACGGACACGCGGAATGACGCGGACGTTAATGGCGTAGACATATACGCATACACGCGGATAGCTCAAAATGCGTAGAGATAACACGCCACCTGACTCAAAAGTGGCGTATATGTTTACGCAAAAGTCATGATGTCATGTTGCACGCTCTGGGCGAAGGGAGTCTCAAACCCATTCTAGATCGAAGATAGCTGAACAAAGTGCTTGTGAAACGCCAGTTCAGAATGCTCACAACCAGGAAAATCCTCACACAGATTTGCCAAGAGGACTGGTTTATATCAATAGATCTGAAGGACGCATATTTCCAAATACAAATAGCGTCACGTCACAGGCAATTCTTGAGATTCGCCTTCGAGGGCCAGGTATATTAATGCACTCTCCTACCTTTCAGTCTGTCCCAAGCAGCCTGTACATTTACAATGTACATGGATGAGGCTCTCGCACTCCTGAAACTTCGGGGCATGCGAGTTTTGAACTAAGACGATTGGCTGATTCTAGCTCGATCACACTCAGAGCTCATAAAACAGGACCATTATTACTCGAACATCTCGAGAATCTAGGTCTCAAAGTCAATTGGGCGAAACGTTGGCATGTCTCCCAGTCAGAGAATATCTTTTTGGGCACAGAACTGGACTAGTTGGACTCGTCTATTACAGCGCAACTGTCGCCAGAGCGCAGACTGAACATGCCCTCTCTATGCCTTTCCCCCATCTCGTTCCTGCCTTAGGTATTAGAACGAATCAGGGAAAACGAATGCTTAGTGCCACTTGTGGCTCCACTATGGAAAAACCAGGCTTGGTTCCCAGTTCTGATGCAGCTGACAAGCACTGCCCCATGGCCAATACCGATGAGGAAAGACCTCCTCTCTCAAGCAAAGGGCTCGATTTGGCATCCTCGCCCAGAGCTGTGGTCCCTACATGCATGGGCCATCAACAGGTACCCGCTAACCTCCCGGAGGGAATGTTAAACACGCAGGCTAGATATTTGTGTTGATACATTAGCAATGCAAGCTAACAGCTAGTTAGAATCATAGAATAACCAAACATTGTAACAGGTGAATAACAATGTTAATGACATTTTGAATTAATAATACATTAGTCTTGCACAGATTAATTGACCGTACAGACAGTCAGCCTGTTTTGTAAAATCAATCTCAAGAGATATCAAAATATGTCCAGTCAGGGAGCATAGGGAACTACTGGAAGGTCTACATCCAATAGACCTTTGTCAGGTTAGAAGCCATATCAAATTTAACGTGGATGAAAACAAAGCTTTGTGGGATAGACTTAGTCTTTACAGTTGCCTCAAATACCATTTAGGAAGGCATTTCCCCTTGTGCAATTGATAGCAGTACTAGCCTAAATATGCATTAATATACTTCAAATTTATGTTTCCCCTTCCTCCCCATTTACACTTTTCTACAGATAATCCAATATTTCAGGACCCAACCCAGTCATAACCCAAATTAATGACATGACAAACATTCTATACGCATGTTTTTTTTAATTTCTTTTTTAAAATATTTGTTCATAAGGATTTCTCTTATTTTGCTATCTAGCCTCATACAATGGAAAACATATGATTGTACAAATATATTATTGCACAAATATATTCTTTTTACTCTCTTCAATGAGTGACCCCCCAATATATTATATAAAAATATATTCATGCCTGATACAGCAATAAGTAAAACAAATATGGTGCAAGAAGGAAATACAAGTAAATAAAAAAGGCCTAGAATAGGAGTAAGACTGCGGGCAACATGTTTTTGCCAGACACAATGGGACCTTTATTAAACAGAAACTTCCACTTCTGCCTCTTCTGTCTTTCCAAGACTTTCCTCAAAAACTTGAGTCTTCCTGTAGCTTCTTCTCAAACATGAGTTGAGTATTTATTTTCTTCTTTTTCTGCAGTTTTCCCCTTGATACTCTCTCAGGATGCCTGATTGTGTCCAGTCTTCTTCTGATTGTGGAATCATGAACTTTGACTTTAGCTAAAGCAAGAGAAGCCTGCAGCTCTTTAGATGTGATTTCAGGGTTTTTGGTGACTTCCTGAATGATTTTGCGTTGCGTCCGCGGAGAGATTTTAGTTGGTCGACCACTCCTTGGAAGATTCATTACTGTTCCATGTGTTTTCCATTTGCAGATTATAGATCTGATTGTGGATCTGTGCAGTCCCATAATCTTCGAAATGGATTTGTACCCCTTACCTGCCTTGTAATGAAAAATCACCCTTTCTTTGAACTCTTCAGGAAGTTCATTTGATCGTGGCATTATGCATTTGCTGGACCTTTGTGCTGATTTGAATCAAAATCAGGTTGCTTCTGAGCAATGCTTCCTGTTAAGAAAGCTGACAGGATGATTCAGGGTTACTGCAGCTTCCAACCACAAAGTATCTGTGAGTGAACAAATACCAAATTAGTTTCTCTAGCAATAAAGGACCTCCTCTGGTTTTACTGCAGGAGATATACAGTAAACAAGAATGAGTAGCGTCACACCGTCAGGATCAACCCAGCATATAAGAGATACAGTTGAAGAGGTCAGGACTCTGCTTTTAATGCTCCCTTGCTCATTTAACCTACTACACTCAAACAAACCGAGTGGAGATCTGTCACATATTATACAGTCATGTGAAAAAGAAAGGGCACTCTATTGAATTATATGGTTTTACATATCAGGACATAATAAAAAAATCATCTGGTCCTTGGCAGCCCTTTAAATTAAGTAAATGAGCAACAACAACACACGACATATTACACCATGTCATTATTTATAAAATGAAAACTAGGCCAAGATGGAGAAGCCATTGGAGAAAAACTAAGTACCTTACTGCTTTCATAGGAATGAAGAGGGTAAGTAACAGTCAGACGCTGCTAATCAAATGCCTTTGATTGACTGATCATGAGCATGCAGGTGTGTGTGACGTTAACACAATGCCAAGGACACCAACAATGATCTTGAGAAGCAATTGTTGCTGCCATCAATCTGGGAATTGTTATACTGCCATTTCCAAATAATTGAAATCCATCATTGTACATAGTGAGGAAGACAAGTGGAAAAACACTCAAGACAGTTGCCAATCTTCCCAGGAGTGGAAGTTCCAGCAAATTCACCCCAAGATGCAATGCTCAGAGAAATCTGAAAAACACCCAAGAACTACACATCAGACTCCACAGGCCTCAATTACCATGTTAAATGTTTAAGTTCATGACAGTAGAATTAGAAAGAGATGGGACAAATATGACATGTTGGGAAGGGCTGTCAGGAGAAAGCTGCCTCTTCCTAAACAGAACATGGTAGCATGGCTTAGATTTGCAAAGTTGCATCTAAACAAACCTCACGACTTCTGGAACAATGTCAAGAAGACAAGACCAAAGTGGAAATGTTTGGCTATAATGCACAGCGCCATGTTTGGCAAAAAGAAAACTAAACACAGCATTTCAGCACAAACACCTCATACCAACTGTCAAGCACTGTGGTTGGATGATTTGGGCTTGATTTTCAGCCAGAGGACCTGGGCACTTTGCTTGGCCAAAATTGCGTCATGCACACCAGCAAATCTACAATAGAAGGGCTGAAAAAGAAAAGAATCAAGGTGTCGCACTGGCCCAATCAAAATCCAGACCTCAACCCTATTGAAAATCTGTGCCGGGAACATCAGAGAGTTATGCATAAAAAAAATAGCTAGAAAACTCAAATAAATTAAGCAACATTGTAAAGAAGTGCGGGCCAAAATCCAATGTGAGACTCCAAAACAATGTGAGAGCAGAGCTTGTCATACAGAAAATTATTACTTCATGTTATTGGTGCTAAAAGTGTCTCTAAAAATAACTGAATCATTGGGTGAATTTAGTTGGTCTCAAATGGCTTCTCCATTTTGGCTTTATTTTTGTTAAATAAATAATGATACAGTCACAGTGAAAATGTGTTGTGTGTTGTTCATCTGAGGTTGTGTTTACCTAATTTTAAGACCTGGTAATACCAGATATTTATGTCCTGACTTAAAACCATAGAATTCAAAAGGGTCTCCTCATCATGAATGTATGTATATATGCTGTGTATCTCTATCAATCTCTGCTTGTGGGACTCTATGATCTAATACCCCACATTCACAGTGGGATATTTGTAGCATAACAGCAAACTAAATGTCCCTTGCTTGTCTCCTTACCATGTCCCTTGGTAAAGTGAAACAAAAGGTTCAAATTACATTAAACCAAAGAGAAGTAGTAAGGTAAATTGGCAACACTAGAACATAAGCTTTTCATATGTTTCCAGAGTAGTCAAGTGAAAGAACAAAAATGTAATTTAAGGTAAAAGAGTGTTACAGTTCTCATTAAATCATTCAATACAGTTTTGCATGAAATCAATGCTGGCTAGCTTCAGGTCTCAGGTAAAGTAACGTTGAGGTGAATATTTAAGAAACATAAATGCAAATTTAACGAGTGGCAAACAACTAACAACATATTATTCAAACTCTTTAGCGTGGTTAAGCTTTTGCCTAAACGTTCACGTGTTCAGACAAAAACCCTCCTACTAGATTTATATTATCCTTAAAACCAAGCGGCTGACATGTAGGCCTACTTATTCTTACCCGTTTGAAATGTTGAGCTGTAAGAGGTTGAGGTCTGTGCTGTCCGTCTCTCTCTGGGATGGGAAATCGGTACGTAGAACGAGTGAAGCGTCATAAACCACAGCTCAGAAATACAGCGACCTCTAGTGTATATAGAGAGATACCGCGATCTCCAGTGTTCACTTGAGCTAGTTATTTCGTGTTCTCAACTTTTTTTTTGACTCCAGGGCTCTCCGTTGTCTGTACCATTTTTCGAAGGTCTCATGTCTGGATAATGAAATAGGATAAGAATATTTTTTTAACTTTATACCTGATAAAATATTTTTCTGACCAGAGTCCTCCTGACCACATGAGTCCTGATCACATGACAAAAAAATCTCAGCAAAAGATAAACATTTCTGAGATGTAGTTAGTCAAAACTGTTTTAGCTCATCTAATCTGGTGTATCTGGAAAATAGTGATCTATATGAGATTAGGTTGAATATCAAACGTTCATGTGTAAATGAGGGATTTGTGGACAGGGTAATGTTTTTAGATCTGCTGTTCATTATTATTTTTAAAATGTAGCCTAATATTGTAATTAATGGGGTTATTATTTATATGTCCATGAATTTAATGTGTTTCAGACATATTCGTTTTCATTAAAAACTGTTAGTTGAGTAAAATTGTTCAATTTGCATGTTGTGACAGATCTTCAATTAAAATTGAAAAAAAAAAAAAAAATATGGGAAAATATGAATATGCCTGTATGTAAGTCATAGAATAATTTTACCTTTCAGATGAATCTGACATCTATATTTTTTAATTATTATTAAATCAATGTCAAAATAAAATAGTCAATTTTGAGTGTGTGAAATAATGAAGCTCTTGATTAGTTGCACAATGCTGTGTAAGACAACACCTGCTTTGTGCTGTTTTGCAGATTTGTGCTGTTGTGAGGGATTCTTTTCAGGGGTTTGAATCATTTTTAGATTGCAGTCTGAAAACTTTTCAGTGAATAGTCCTTAAAAGTTGAATTTTTATTTGAATTTGGGGAAAGCACGTGAAACATATTTAAATTAGCCTACTTTTGTTTGATTTGTTCATTGCAAACAGCTTAGTCAGTTTAGCCAATAAACCTAATTTGCAGTGGTTATTGTTACAGGGATCGTCATCTACCGACGTTTAGGGGGCCCTAAAAAGGCGGATATTGACGACGTATGGTCAAAAGACGTCCCAAGACGTCAGTGAAATGACTTCTTGGGATGAGACTGTGTTATTTTAAGCCTAAAATGGCCACCAATTCAAATAATTTCCAATCAATATCTGTTGCTATACATGTTCAATATCGGTCCTATGTGCTTCCAAAAGGTACACAAAACATGTGTAGCCTAAATTAATTAATCTTACCAGGTAGGGTCTGTTTCTCGACTAAATTCCATTTTAATAAGGGTCATATCACAACGTGTCAACATAAGAGACCCCTAGTTCCTATATGGACTTTAATTTTATATAACATCCTCACCCAGCAATCTGTCTTTAGTTTCAGATGAGTATGCCTTCTTAGGAGGCCCTATTTATAAAATAGTTGTATCAAATTATGCAAAATAGGATGTCTGATAGGCTATTGCTTGATAGGGACAGAAAGACAACTTAAATAACCCCCCCAGGGTTTTCCATTAAAATATTTAGTCACAACACAGGTCCCTTCCGTTATGAATTTGGAATTAAATAAACTACATGACAATAATTTGTTAGGTACTTCTTTTTATTCCTTTCCCATAAGAATAGCCACATTTATGACGAATTCTCATATTTTGCAATCAGGCCTCACACAATAATGAGATGGATGAAAAGAGGTCAGTACAAATATCTTACGCTAAACAGCCAGTCGAGAACTGAGTTGCTCTAAATATAAAAAGTATTTTACTATTCATTCCTGACTTGTCAACATCATAACAAAAGGTAAAAAATATGCCTCCAGGAGTAAATACAATTGTGATATTGCACAATAGTTTAAAGTACAGTATGTACAATTTCACATACAGTGGTCATGCTGCCGTTAAAACAAATTAAACACACAAGCAAAATGCAATAATAATATGAGATACAGATGAGTAAATATATTATATTGTTTACACTTTCACTTGTATACTTACTCATAAACAATAAAATGCCTTTTTGAATTGTTGTGGTAAAAAAACCCTATATTTACATTGAACAAAAAAGGCCTACATGTGCCACATGAGAGGCAGCAGAACTGAGCTGAATAATAATAATAAAAAAAAAAACATTATTATTATTATTTAATTTTTTTTTACAAGAGACCTCCTAACATGAAAAGAGACAAAAATCACCCTCACAAAACAAACTCAAAATGTATAAAGAATAATACTGTAAATGAAAAAGAGTCATATTATGAAAATTAAACCAATCAAAGCGTTCTTTCTACACTACAAGGAACATTCAAGTACATTTTTTTTTCTTCTCAGATCTTCAGGACATTTTGAACATTCAGGCTTCCCCTAATACACATAAAGATGAGACACAAACAAAGGCTAGATCAACTACAAAATATCCTCATAAAAATATATTCATATATTTAATTTATTCTGAAAGTTAACTGACTAAAAGTGTACAAAACAAAATGTAAATTTTCAATGTAAATGAAGGGTGAAGATTTTGATTTTAGATTATGAAAGTGTGAAATATTATGACTCATACATTCTCGTGAATCTTCTATCCCTCATTGTCCTCTCCGAAAGGTAACTTGTGGTTATATTCTGAGATGTGATTGCGAACTCAGAGCACACTTCCAAACATATGTCATTACAAAGAAAACCTTCCATAAAGAATAACACTGTAGTATTATTCTAAATTATAAGAAGCATATTCACTGTTTGCAAAACCACATGAATATGAGAGCTGATGAGACAACATTAAAATTTAGTTTGAGATAATTATAATGAACTATTCAGATCAGAGACTGAAGTGCTTTGGAATTATTCAAATACATGGCAGATTCGTCATAATGCTAAATCTTGATATTTATCACAAATAAATCTGAGGGTGAGCAACATCGGCTTTCTAAAATCAATCTGTGAGAATGGATAATCTGTATGTAAATGTAAATGAACTTTTTATTTAAAAAGTAAATGACACTTGAAAATGAAAAATAAAAAACATTGCTTTTGACAACATAATTTGACAAAATGCACAATGCAATAATTAAAAAATAAAATGTTCCATTCAGAACATTTATATAACAATGGCATTCCGAACACTTCTAAACTCATGAACATTGTGTCTGATTTCCGCTCAGACAAATATATCAATAAATACAAATAGACGATTTATTTGTTGGGATTCTTCTTTAACCAGATAAAGTAACATCTACATTGACAGCTGATTGAATCCTAAAGGCACCTTGAATTAAGTCATTTAATCAGGTGTCAGTGGTCCCACCTTCTTCGTCTACAATGACAAACACTAATAATACAAATTTGGGTGTTAATCTGCCAGATAGATGTCACTGTGCTAGTGCTTTAAATGACACACAGACAAAACGATCTCTCAAAATAACATCTTTATGCCATTGAAACATGCCTTCAGCAAAACAAATGCTTAAGACTGGGAGGTGTTTGGCAAAGAACAATAAACTGAAGGCTTCCACAGGAAATAAATGAGTATGCAGAAGGCTACATATAGACAGTGTCGATTTGACATAATTCTTGGTGCATGCCTTGATTTTCTTCCCCTCACTGAAACACTGATGATATACAATCTAATGTCATCTTAAAATTAAATCTCTGTCGTTTGTGCTGCGAATTCATATAGAGCATTTAACATTTACAGTCTGTCTAAAACATTTTCCACACAAGGACTTTTGTAAGATTAAGCAAATGATGCAACATTTTTATAAAAGGATTTTTGGCAAATAAATGTTTCTGTATATGTAAAAAAGAACACATGGTGAAATGATTTATTAAGATGTGATCCAGAGATTACACACTTAAAAGACGTTTGCCAAAACACAATAGAAAGAGACAAGCCAGTCGCTATGTACAGGACAGTTTCTCAAACTGGTGATGAGCTTGATCCAAAAACATTAGTTCTGATACTCAAAAAAAGATTCTGAAAGAGTTTGTACACCCCCATTAGATGAACCATTCCTTCTTGCTTTCGTCGATGGTCTCTGTGAAATTGGGCTCGGTGCCGATAATGGCGGCGTCAGCTGACTCGGACGACTCTCCCCCCTTGGCCTCGTTGGTGTGGTAAGTGCCTTTATGGCGGAACATGTACCGAATCAGAAACACCAGAGTGCACAGAATAGTGAAGATCACCACTGCAATGATACCTGCAAAGAGAATGCATTTACGGTTAATGCATTTAAGAACAGATAACTTCAAAGGAGCAATTGTTCATCTGAATTAGATATGAATATGTTGACATCTCACCTCCTATTATAGCTGAATTCCTATTAACTCCATCCGGTATCACTCTTTCCTCATTAAAGGGGAAATCAGCACCTAGGAGATCATCAAAAACGTAATAAGTTTAAATTTATCGGCATTGGTCCATATTGGATATTTAAATGCGCACGTTTATTTTCCAGATTTTTACATTTAGGCTCTGCATTTGAAAAATGGATAGTTAAAGGGACACTCCACCCAAAAATTAAAATTCTATTAGTCATATTGGTCTTTACAGAAGCCATTTTGTCCACTAACTGGCCATTGGCCTTTTTACAGAATGGCACCGAGCAGTAGCAGTTAGGCCTGTAACCTGTTTATTTAAGTTGGAAATATGCTGATATATTGAACTTTTGTTCAGTATTTTGTTTAATTTTTAAGTCAAACTGAGAGCAATAACAGTAGCAGTTAAAAGGCTGAAAGTGGACAAATCTTATCACTGAGGTCAATGCTTCACTGGGGAGGAGCTGCAATCAATAAAATAGAATTGGAAAAGAAACGGCAAGTGGTTTTACGCCATTCCTGGGAAATAATGGACTATATAAAGGACTGAGAGATTTCTGATTCTTTTAAAGATTTTAAAGTTCCCCAATTATGCTATTTTAAAGGTTCCTAAATATGTTTTGGAAGTCTCCTACAATAAGTTTACATGCATTCAAGGTAAAAAAAAAAAAAAAAACATTTTAATTTTCTCATCATATACATTACGACCAGGGCTTGCCATTAAAACCTGCCAACTGCAAGTGGAATTTAGCAGTTGCGTGTAACGCAATCACTCCATTCCTCTCAGTATTAAATGTATTTTTTTTGTTTCTTATTGCACTTAAACAGTTAAAAATACACACAAAATAATGTCAAAATGCCAGTCTTTGTGAGTGCTTATTATGAACACAGTCAGTTATGTTTTAAGTGAACGTAAACAGTTGAAAAAAAGAACACAAGTGTAACAGTATGAGGTCTTAAAGTGACAGCAGCCTAATATAATGTACCTGCTTCCAAATTATAATTTAAAAATATCTATATAGCAGTTTTCCCCATGGTATCAATGTAAAAATTGTGGCCAGTGAAAATGCTGAGTGTCAGTAACTTAGGAAACCACTAACCACAGTTACTGGTGAGCAAAAAAATGTATGTGAATGTACACTCCTCTTTTCAAAGTGTCTGAAACCGTTCTATAAGCGATTCAGTCTCCTTTTTGAGTCTGCTCTGCTCTGATTGGTCAGAATGGACCATTCTATTGTGATTGGGTTTACAGCACGTACTGAAAAATAAATAAAATTGTAATAAATTACAATTACCATATCCGAAATTCAGCTCCGGAGGCTTCCTCAGCACTTATCAGTCCCTACAGAAAAATGCGATTATACTGCATAATCAGCCAAATTTTTTTTCCCACCATTTTTGCAAGTTCCTGCAATTTCATCGCATAAATATCCTGCATAACCATCGCATTTTTAAAGAAAACAGGCCACATAATCACAAAAAAACTACGCGTTTTTCTGGAAGGACTGACTTATAAACAGTGATAACGAACAGTAACAATGGCATCGGTTTTACTTTATCAATTCAAGCCTCAGTCCTCAAGAGGATTTGCTTTCGCAGTATTATTTGGGTAGGTTAAGCGTGTTCACCTGCATCTAGGTGCCAAGGGTCGGTTGCAGCAGACATGGGTGGGATAGTGAGGGGTGATGCTCCGCAGTTGGATTCCACCAGTTTACCCTGGTGTGAGACGGGTGCAGAACCACGGGACCTGAGCGCAGCTTTCAGAGGAGCAATGCTGTTGAACTGGACTCTGGACAGGCAACCCACAAACCCGGGTGTGTTGTATTTTTCTATAAGCACCGGATCGATGTAACCAGTTTCTGCGGGAAGAAGAGATACAGATAAGCATCTAAAGTTAGACTAAGAGCAAGAAAATAATCAGCATCTAAATGTTCAAAATGACAGACAGTCTGAAATTCAAGATAACTGCAGAAAACTGATCCAGGCCTTGTTCCGGGAAATGTATTCCATTTCATTGCAATAAAAGGATAAGATCAATGCCTCTTCATGTATAATGTACATACACAAGAGATCTGCATTACAATGGCATTCTAAAATAAAACCTTGAGGGGACAACTGTATCTGTAGTGTGTATATCATTTACACTTGCATTACAAATATTTCTCCTCATTCACGCCATTAACTTTCAATGGGATTTTAAACATTTTAAATGCAAACAATGTTTACGTGTCACTATAGTGAATATTTTAACACAGGCTTATCTCAAGAAGTCATATAACTGACGTCTTGGGACGTCTTTTGACCATACGTCAATATCCGCCTTTTTAGAGCCCCCTTAAACGTCGGTAGATGGCGATCCCGGGCTGTCATACAACTGACGCTTTACCTTTAACGTCAGTTAGGTGATGGGTTGGGTTTAGGGGTAGGTTTAGGTCTGGGGTAGAGTTAGGATCCCATAACCTCATCTACCGACGTCCATAGCGTTTACAAAACCCACGACTGGCCAGTAACTGGGGAAGAGCCATCTGGTCATCCGCTACCTTAAAGGAGATAAGAGGCTGAATCCTCCCAGACCCCCCTCAGTCTCCATGTGGAACCTTTCCACGGTTTTGGAAGCCATGAAAAGTGCTCGTTCGAGCCAATTCATTTGACATGAAACATCAGTCGTTCAAGATAGTGTTTCTTATGGCTCTTGCTTAAGTGAAGCGCATGGCTCACTCAGTAAGCGCGACGTGTTTGGAATTTGGGCCAAATGACTCGAAAGTCATACTCTAACCAAGACATAGATATACGTGACTAAATCCCTCAACACACCGTTCAGGGCTCAGGTTATTTCCCTGTCTGCCCTGCCGGTTTACAATGAGAAAAGGATGCGAGCTTCCTTTGCTCATCAGGGCATTAAGAGCTGATGTGTCTTGCTCGTCTGTTTTCAGAAAGAATGAGCAACTCTTCGTTTCGTTCAGCGGACGTGCTAAGGGACTAGATGCATCGAAACAGAGCCTATCCAGATGGATAGTTGATGCCATAGTGCTGGCATGGGATTGGTCTAGCAGGCTGGGCCTCCCCATCTACATTTATAGTTGCCCGCCTTACAGGCTAAACTTTCGGTCTAAAATCAGTATTGTCTGCACCATTGCTTCGGTTCAGAATACTGGAATCGCTTGAGCTCTGCTGATCGATAAAATAACTCCATGGACAAAAGTAAGACCCATACCTTTACACAGTTCTGGCCAAACAATTTCACCCTGAATGTGTGGAACACTGTTGATGAGATTAGCTCCATTTATAGGACGCTAACTTACTGTGAATGTGAATTATTCTAATTGCACTTTGTGCCGTTTTTGAAAAGATCGACCAACATTCTTCAAAATATCTTCATTTATGCTCCAAAAAAGAAAGATAATCAAACAGGTTTGCAACGACACGAGAGTGAGAAAATGATGACAGAACTACCCCATGAACCTTGATTACTGCTCAACAGTCAAAAGCCAATCTTTATACTATACGAGTAATCCTGATATAAAATTAAAACAGAGGCATTTTCATAAAACACTTTATATTACAGTTCTACTCTATTCTCTCCCCCTTCTTTTTTTGTTGCTGTCTGCAGGCACACTGAGATCCTGGTACCTTCAAAGTTTAGCAGAGATTTGCCTTGCACCAAACACAGACAAAAGAGCCAGTCTAACTGCTGCATTACAGACGAAACCTCTTCAAAGCATCTGCGGTGTGTGTGCAGCTAAATTCAGCACTCTCTCACCACAGCCACAGGTAAAGTACACACGCTCTCTACATAGAAAACACACAATGAGAACAATTGATAAAAACAAAACAAGCTTGCTGTGTTGTGCATCAACACCCCTTAGGGATGATGTTTTTTTTTCTTAATTCAGAACATCACAGTAAAACATTTTATACAGCTGGTACAGTGCTTGCATATCAAAAGTATACCAGTGGTTCAAGATTGTGTGCCATAATAGTGAGAATTCCTTTTAAAGTCGCTGTGAATCTTATTTTTCTGTTCAGAATGTTGCAGTGCTTATTAAAAGTGAGCTGTGCACATCATATAAAAAATCATATATATACCCTTGTAATCTTTAATCAAAAATGTTAACCTCCCCTCCCTCTTGAAACGACATCTCTTCTCTTTACTGTATGTATCTGTGGAGGGTTGGACTAAATATCCTCCACAACTGACTACAAACTGACTACCATTCTTTGTCCAAATAGTTTGCAACTTCCTATCTAATCAATTCCTAAAAGTCGGAATCAAATCCCCACCCTACATTTTCCTCATTCCAGAAGCAGATTCATTTATATGTCACAAAAGACTATTGCATCTTTGGTTTCATGTCAAAGTCAATGTCAAATCACAATCAAAATTATGCAACTGATTTCCACTAAAAAACAAGATGCACAAGTGCATTTTTTTATTGAGTTATTATTTATTATATTTATGAAATCAATGTTCAGTCAAAGTTTAGAACATACAATACGGACACTACAATTCAAAACTTTGAGTCAGTAAGAATTTTTCAAAATAAATTAATACATTAAATGATTATATATAATATATTTCTTTAAAAAACTTACTGACTCAGTTTTGAACAGTATGTATATTGTATAATTTATATCTGATTACATATAAATAAAGTATCTATCTATCTATCTATCTATCTATCTATCTATCTATCTATCTATGATTTTGGAGGTAAAAGTTAAAAAATCCTACTTAGCGTTGCTTTAATTAAATATAAAGACTTTAATGCATCAGATCTTTTAATTCACAAACAATTTCCCAGAATGCTCTAAAATTACATTTATATAATTTGTACTGTAATATGATGAAGGCTGCAAGATGAAAATCTTTAAAAAAGAATCTAAGTTCTGTGTTCATGTGCTATAAGTCAACAAACATTTGTTACATCCAGAAATAATGGGCCAGTTGGTTTCAAAGTCCTAAAATGGGATTTCCCCCCTCATGCAGCCTCCTCATACAATTAAACTCAATCTTATCACAAGGAAATGTGATAACATCCTCGTGAATACCAGTCTCAATCTCAGGTTCTTGCAGGCACAAGGCAGAGGGAACATTTGTTAATTTTCCACAAGATGCCTGTGAATACCAATACACAAAATATGATCCGCTTCAGTGTCAATGATCTGTTTTTCAATTTGAAACGACTGGGCTAATAAGAAACAACAGTGCTGTAGAGACCGTACATCTCTGACGTGAATTATCTCATTAAATTCTGTTAAAGCCTTTGCTTTAAATGACTAGAATATGAAATGAGAGAGAGAGAGAGTAATTTCATTATTTGCATGAAAAAAAAATTACATGGCAATTAAAACATTATTATTCTCGTCACATAAAGATCCAAAATCTGCCTTGCAAATATTTTCAAAAACATGGTTACTGCAGAGAACATAAAACCGTTGACTATTCAGGTTCATGTTTGTTGTATGAAATATAATAACACATTCTGCTGTATTGGCTCCTCAGAGGCGTGAAACGTGGCTGGAATATTTATGAGAATTGACTGATTGTTGCAGCAAATTCAGGTGGAAAGCTCTGGAGATTTCCCCCTAGCTCTTCATGATGCTCTGATTATTAGGGACGTGCTGCAGTATTTGCACTTGCATTACCCCTTGTTTTGTGCAAACCAGACTTTCAATTGCAGGGTTTTAACCCCATTGATGAATTGTTTTATACTGCAAGCAGATGGCTTGAATCAGACACAGTTCTGCTTTCCTCCAGTGCACATTAAGAGGGAGGAGGAACACTGCAGATTCTTTGTTTCTCAGCACCACAAACTTTACTCCCCAGTCATAGTTACAAGAACAAACAAACATGGATTTTTACAATTTAGACAAAAATTTCATCATGGCCTGCTTCTATAAGCACCAAAATCCTGTTGTTTATCTTCTTGTGATAAATAAAAGCAGATGATTTCAGCTGTTTCCTGTTGATCTTAGAGGACACATGGTGCATGTAGTGTTGTGCAGAGAAAAAAGATTCAGGCTAATTAGATTCAAGGTCAAGATCTGTCTGATATGAAGGTGTGACCTGCCAGTGTTTGTGTGTCCCCCACCCAGCTCTGTACTAAAGCAACACCGGATGGCATTAAGTGTGTTTGTGTGGAGTGAACAATAACATATGTCTGGTAAACAAAAGCATCCACAACTAAAAAATATGATCCATATAAGGTGCATATAAGCTGCAAATGCTCTGCATACCCAAACCAGTCGTGGATTCGCTGATTAGTATTAACACTATGGGCCCTATTTTAACAATTGCATCTAATTGCATGGTCTAAAGCGCAGGACGCAAGTGCACTTAGGGCGTGTCCGAAAATGGTAAAAGGGAAAAATGGTCGGCGCATGCAGCACATGGTCTAAAAGGGTTGTGAGTAATAGGTGAAATTACCCAATCAAAAGGTAAACCAATCAAAGTCTCTTCTCCCATTTCCTTTAAAAGCCAGTTGCGCTCTGCCATGGCGAATTCGCTATTTACAAGCGGAAAGACTGAACGCTTCTCTAGTGAGGAAACGGAGGTTAAAGAGCGCAAGCAGACCATCTACGGGACAAGCCCGATTCCACCATATCTTTATGTACACAATAATAATATTTTACATTGTAATTCTTCTATTTGTAATATTTGGCATTTTTGAGTGATGCTGCGTGTCCTGTGTAATAAGCAAGCGTACGTGCGTTGTGGACCCGCCTATAGGCTCATATTATATTACTAAAGCGCCCTTTAAATAACAAAGACATACTGCAGTCTAGTTGCCTTAAAATAGAAACATGACAACAATGTACCTGAACACACCTCATTTTCAGACCAGCATGCCCATGGGTAAACCAAATTGGTGCAAATGCATTAGCTATTTAAACAATGTGGTGCAGGACGTGAAAAAGATTACTTCGTCGGGCTGAAACTAGCAAAAAACACTTGCATCGCTGAGTGATAGGGCCCTTTAAATTACTATAAATTCCCTTATTTGAGGTGTACCATAAGGCTTACATAATAACATTTTGGTGATAGATACATAACCATCCACTCGTTCTCACCCCAAGGCGTCATCTAACTGACGCTTTTGACCACGCGTCAACATCCGATGCACATGGCACCCTTTAGCGTCAATATGAGACACGCCTCCTAGTGGTCTAACCCTAACCCTACCTCAGACCTAAACCTACCCGCATCATCTAACTGACGCTAAAGGTTGCCATGTGCATCGGATTTAGACGCATGGTCAAAAGTGTCAGTTAGATGACGCCCTAGGATGAGAATGCGTTGCCGTCCATCATTTATTTATTCGCCAAACGATGGATATTTTCTTCAAATCTGCCAGGATGTCGGGTAAACAGATCTAGAGCAGCTTTGGCGCCCATGCTCTGTTGTTATGTACAGTATTGTCATCATTATCCCGCATTCTCATTGGTTGGCTGGCATGTGGGGGATTTCATGCGCAGGGAAAGCTATCCGTGAATCGATCACCCAAGAGGAAAAATGGGTTGTTGCTGCCAGATCTCCATCCACAAAAATCACACTGTATTTCTTACAACACTAAAACTAAATTGACACCTGCTGTGGTGTTTCTTATTTATCGTCTCTGCCTCTCTCACGCATCGTGCCTCCCTCAAGTCTTATGGGTGCTTGTGACAACGTGTCAACAGGTAAATGTAGGCTACTCAACAACAGGTCCAGCATATATCATATATATATTTTTAAATAATATATAAGCATCAACTAGATGCTGCAATGCACCCACACCTGTTGCCATCAGCTTGTTCCTGTTTTATAACCCAGTTCAGTGTAGGAAACGTACACGAGATAGGCTTGATACATACTTGATCAAATTGTAAGGCTCAACAGAAACAACTGATACTGTATTCCACAAGCCAACTCAACACAATACAGTACATTACTTTAAAACACCATTTTATGGTGAGAAGTGTGTAGAACAATGCAGTAAAACTGTTATTTGAACAGCTATACAATCATTTTAACAGCTCTTTTGTCTATGAGCTGCTGAGAGACAAGATGAATTATTTATGAGACATTAAAGTAAACACTGCTATCCTGGTAGGGGCCATTATTGCGGGGGAGAGACAGGGAAAGAGGGTGCAAACGAGGGATTGAAGACTGTCTTTTGATGGATGGGTTGGAAGATGGAGAGAAAGGGTGGGATGAAAGGGTTTCCATGGTAACAAATGGAAGCTGATGTAGCATGTGAGAGAGGAGGAGGTGGGAGGTGCTGGACCCAAAGCAAAGTGATAATGTGAATTATAATGAGACACTGTCAATGCATATGATGGCAGAACATTTATTTTTACCTGTTTTTATCGCTCACACAAATATTGTTTGCTCTATATAGCCTTGTTGTGAAGACTGGGTGAGATAAAAGGGAGGGGCCAATCTTCAGATCTTGCTGCATGATGCACCATGTGCTAACAGATTCAGATAGAACAACACCTGTCGGCCGTCACGTGACAAGAGGATCAGAGAGAATCCTCTGAAATACATACAGCAAAGGCAGGTTCCTCAGCAAACACACAGCTATTTTCACTAAAGGAATAATGAAAATCAAATAATAATGCAGAAATGCTAAACGCAGTTTGCACAAAGCAATTCCCCCTACTAGTATACAGCAGACTACTGCAATCCGGCATACTTTACTGGTCTGGGACTGTCTGCGAGCAGGACGAGGTCGAGGGCTGTGGGAGGATGGCACGAAGCTGGTGACGTGATTACTGATGAGCGACGCACCGGTCTCTTAGGCCTAGCTCTCAAAATTTATATTGTGTTTTTTTTAATATGTGACTTTACTGCCCATTACAACAAACTTTGTTTCAGGACTGTACAGCATCGTTCCACCCATTGCAGCCAAGGTACCTAAACTGGCTCTTAAAAATCATAACTGGCACTTTTAGCAGGGACAATTAATGTAAGGTTAATTTCATCAGGTCTACAAGGGGAAATTAAAATTATTTATGTAAATAGAAAGGAAATGTGCTTGAGCAGCAGTTCAAAATAGTTGTGCAGACAAACAAATTAATATAAAAAAATAAATGTAAGCTTAAATTATATATATATATATATATATATATGAAGAGCTCAGATGCAAAAGCCTCTAAGTGCCATTTGAAATTTTCTTCTAGAATGATAATTTTTATCAAGCTTGTATATTTAAGTTCAGTGATTTCACTTAAATGGCAATGATAAATTACCTATTAATTGTTATTTAAGTGAAATTACTGAATTTAAATATACAAGTTTGATAAAAATCATCATTAAAGAAGAAAATTTTCAAATGGCATTTAGAGGCTTTTGCATCTGAACTCTTCATATATATATATATATATATATATATATATATATATATACTCCAAATTTGGGTCAAATATGGACAAACCCAAATGTTGGGTTAAAAATGTAATTTAAAATTTTAAGCCAACTTCAACTTTCACTTTCAACAGAATTTTTTTTTAAATTACATTTTTAACATTTGGGTTTGTCCATATTTGAAACAACCCAGCATTTTTTAGAGTGTATATACTTGCAGCACAACATTATTTCAGTGCATAAATAACCATTTTTTTTAATTGGATTGCATGGATAAGATGCAGGTTTTTGTGCTGAAATAGAAAAATTACACACATTTTGTGAAATAACCCCCTTGTGTTTCTACTGGTTCTTCCATCATCCACCCTTGGAAAGGGAAAACACCACCTTACACTACCTGCACCACACACACATTCCAGCAATGCAGAGAAATTGCCCAGCAAATCATTAACCAAACAATACTATAATACACTATTACAATATAAGGTAAAGAAATACATTAAAGACTAATGTGCATGATTCACTGGAAGACATAAGCACACATAACACACAAACAGATGTACAGCATCCTTCACCCTTGAAAACTAACACAGTCCACCTCCTTATGCTGCAGTACAAAAAAATAAACATTACCTGCCAGATCAGTGTTTGCTATCAGGTGTTTCTCACTTCTTCCAAAATACCAGCCTCCTTCTCTCTCAATGTGTTTCTCTTCACGATGCGGATGCCCTGCCTGTGTGTGTGTGTGTGTACGTCTGCAGCTGGGGCTGTGTGATCACAGACTGCAGCCCCTCTCCTGTTCCGCACTCATTGATATCCTGCTTCAACAACACCTGGAAAATGGATTCCACCATGGTCTGGATCTGGAGTCAAACTCCACTGTGATGCACCCACCCTGGACGATGACTGCGCCCAGAGCTGAGTAATAATGTTCACAGCCAATGACATCATCCATCTGCTCAACAAGGCATTGATGGAGACCAGGCGGACTACATCAAGATGTCATGCAAGTCTGTTCAGTGTAATGTAACATGATTTTGTTTTCATTACACTGAGATGACATCATGCTTTCTAGTCCAAACGACTATTCTGCTATAAGACTTAAGACTAAATTTAGTTGAAGAAAACACTTGCTCTATTGGCTCTGTCTGTCAAACGTACTATAATATATATATATATTTAAAATATTTAAATAATATACTCAACATATCATTTATATTCAAATAATATTATTGAATGCAATATTTATTTAATTCAGTAGGAAAGTTCCCCTAAAAGTTCCGAAAATTACCTTTGTTTAATTTAGCTCTTTTTAAATGTAAAATGTCCGTAAAGTTTTAAACATCAAAGTGAACTATAAATAAGGTTGTCATCTCCTAAAAGAAAGAATTGATTCGTGAAGCGAGCCGTCAGCAATTCCAGTCTCACTTCCTGTAACATACTTGCATAACAATCCAACAAATTTGCATAATGCTAGCCTATGGTCTTCATTGGCTGCCGAAAACAACGTCTATAACCCACGCCAAAACTAGTTGTAGCTGAGACTGGAAGAGTTTGGTTAGTGCTGTTGGCATGTTGAGAAGATGTTTTCAGCACTGAGAATCCACTTTGGATGCACTTCAAAATGATGAGGATTCGCACTGGAAATGATACGGAAAAACCGACACCATTGTTACTGTTTATCAAGTGCTGAGGAAGCCTCTGGAGCTGAAATTCAGATATGGTAATAGGCATTTGTTTCCAACATGCAGTATAAAGGGGTAGACCAATCACAACAGACTAGGCCATCTGACCAATCAGAACAGATTAGACTGGAAAGGAGGCTTTTAGAGAGGCTAAATCTTGGAACAATAATTTTTCAGATTCTTTGAGAGATTGGGGGATCTGCAATGCATTTTTGACCTACATGTAAACCTTTCATAGGAGACTTCCAAAAAAAAAAAATAAATAAATAAATAAAACAGGATAATAGGGGCACTGTAATATTAAAGTCGGGATGAAATCAAATTTGACAAATCTTCTTTTTATATGTAATGTTGTAGTGCTTTTTATAAATGATTTCTCTGTGCACTTCATTATTTTTTAAAAATTCATGTGCACTTATAATCTTTAATCAAATACATTACCCTTCCCTCCCCCATTGAAACAACCTCTCTTGTATTTCGGTCACATGGAATGGCGAAAGGGTGTGGCCAGAGCCGATGAGGGTGCGGCTATCGGTGAACCGCCTCTCAGAGAATCGCATTCAAATCTGCCTCCATTTTGTTTGCAACGCCAAAACCTCCAACGATCCAATCAATTCCCGAAGGACGAAATCAAGCCCTGCCCTACATACGCCACGACAAGGAAAAAATGACAATCTCGACTTTCGTTTCACGCCGACTTTAAACCTTTTGTTCCACTGGGCTGATACATTTCCAGTATAAGAGTCCTAAATGCATATTTCATTTTTTAAACAGATAAACAAGTCTAAATGACTGCCTGTTGTAATAATTGTCTGCATACTACACACTCAGTATGGTCAGCTGTATGTGATACACACAGTAAACATGTGGAAGTGTTTAGTCTTCAGGGAATATTAAAAGACCATCAGTCATCTGAATTAAATCTTTTGTGCGCTTTTCTAATGTAAATCAGCCCTCGAGGGTGTAGCCTGCTATAAATCTGTACATTACTCACGTCTTAAACCGCCAGGCTTTGAGGGGGCTTTTCATAATTGGTACTTAATGACTGTGTCAAAACAGACTCAAGGGAATCATTTGTTCTCTCCTGCAGGATTTACAATCTAATTCACACTGTAAAAGCAGAAATGTGAATCTTTTGTTTTTGTCAATTCAGTCACATGAATTCTTAATTTAAAATGTAAAATGTAATTTGCATTTTCGAAATTCTTACGTGATTAAAATCTCAAAGTGCATCCGTAAAAGACATTTACTCTCCTCAAGGAAAAACTATTTCTATCTGAAGAGGCCTGAAGAAATTCAGTGTGTAAATGCTGTTGGGAATTGCAAAGATAAAAATCTTCTACACAACAATGCTCTAAAACAAATACAGCTAGAGATCAAATCTTCTGAAACATTTGCATCTTTTCAAGGTGCCTGCAGATTTACACTGAAAAACTGCCACGAGAAAAAAACTATGTCTCCTCATTCTGTTAGAGGAGACATCCAGGGAAAAAAAGCACATAACCTTCAGTGACGGCTAACAAAAGGATTTTTTGAGTCTACCTCCCACCTGCAATGCTCGCTTTGAAAACAACCCGTGCAAACCTGCTGAATCATGGCAAACCCATTTAACACGAAGCGATACAACTGAGCTTCAGTGATTATTCTGGGATTTTAACCAATCGGATGTCTCTCATCATATTATAATAGCTAATAATAGCAAGTAATTTATCTCCTTTGAGGGGTGAATGACATTAAGAGCAGATGGGGTGCATAAGTTACAAAACCTGTCAAATGAAATGCATCATACTTGCATCGTTTTCTCCAAGGAGTTTTTCCTTTCCTGCTTCAACCATTTTTTCATCATTATCCTGCAATATGAGCCTGTCAATACTTCAAAGGCGTCCTACATTCCCTCTAAAAATGGTCTTCTTTCTTTTCCTCTGAATCATTCTTGTTGAATCTCAATCTCAAATTTCACATCAACTCCTGCATCTAAAACATCTGAGGAACGTTCAGACTTCTTCAGAGCAGTGGTTCTCAGTCTTTTTGACTCCAAGGTCCCTCATTGTCAAAGACAATTTCAGATAGTTCTGACAAAGCTTATCATTAAAACTTTTATTTTTTAATTACTTTTAGTTAAAATAAGTTAAATGTTTTTCATGGTTTACACTTTTGCCAACTTTCTAGTTTGAAAAGTCAATAACATATTACATGTGTTTTTTTATTTACATTTTAAGACTTTTCCGGGTCTATAAATCACACTTTTAAAAATGACTTAAATGGTTAGCTCTGTTCAGCCAAAAATACAAATTTCTGTCATTATTTACTCTCCATCAAGTTGTTACAACCCATACGAGTTTCTTTCTTACGTTCAAGTTCCATTAGGATTTTTTTAGGATTTATTTTTTTTTTACTATGAAAGTCAATGGCTGCAGTCACATGTGACAACATTCTTTCTTTTAAATATCTTCTTTTGTGTTTAACAGAAGAAAGACACTCATACAGGTTTGGAACAAATTGAGGGTGAGTAAATGATGACAACATTTTCAATTTTGGGTGAGCTATCTTTTTAATTAAGAAATTTATTTCAGCTTACATCTGCATTTTTAGCTGTTTTAGCTTATTTTAAACCTTTTTTTGTCTTACTTTAAATAATTTAAGCTATATTTTGTCTTTTAATAATTTAAGCTACAACTTCAGTGTATTTCAGAGCTATAGTGCAGCACTGGTGCAGTGCCACCCAGAGAGAACAAAGAGCAGCCGCATCAGCTCCGCTGGCCACTCAGAACCCTCAGATAAAAAAAACCAGGACAAAGCCGCCTGTGAGATTACACCAGGACTGATAGCGTGGTGGGGTTGGTGAACCACACCACTTTATCGGTACAGATTTTGTAACAAATTTAAAAAGATTGTTACAGCAGCTCGGTGGGAGGCGGAGTCTGCGATGAAAAGCTGAATACTAATGTATAATGTGGTTTCAGATGGCCATAAACCACACAGTCATTTAATTAGCTTATCTTATCAGCAATTACTGCAAATTCACATTAAACTATGAGTGTGTTGAGTGGGTGATGATGTGATGGATGTCGGTCGCAGTGCATGATGCTGGGATACAAATTTATGCTTGACTTTCTGGTAGACAGAAGTGATGAAAACACATAGACACTGGACCAAGCATTTTTCAATGTAAATCGATTGGATTCCTTTGGCTGATTAATTATCTGCCAAGTGAGTCTAACTGCTTAGAAAAGTAATTTCCACAACAAAAAGTATGATTTAACATATTATTAATGTGTGTGGAGTGTTAGGAGTTATGCAAAGAACATTTGTTCTGATAGCAATAATAAAAATAAAGTTTGAACCAAACTCAAGCTGTTTCTCCACTCAAAATCATCCTCTAACAGAGGACTTTAATATAGCAAGATTCAGTATTGATCAGATCAGTCTCCTAGTTAAGAAAAATGGGATTGATCAGACTAATAGGCTGACTCTAGAAGACAGGAAGGATTTGAGAGCAAGAGAGAGAAAGAGAGAGAAACGGAGACTGCAAGTGGTTTCTCGAAAGTTCAAACTGCTGTATCATCAAAATCTTTGCCAACTGCATATCACATGAAAAAAGTTCAGCACTTCCTCTGACACACTGCCTGACCACCTAAACAAATTTATAGCATTATTGGGTTAATCAAAACAAGCACATTTATGCATTGTCACAGTCTTCGTCTGCACCATCCTGTCTGCGTCTCCAGCACTACACTTCCCATGATCCTCTTGTCTGCACACCTGAACTCACTCCCTCATCAGCCTCCCGTTCAGCGTCCTGTTCATCTGTTTCACCTGTCTTCACCTCATTATGTTTGATTCTTCAGTGTATTTAGTTCCCTCTGTTTTAGTCAGTCTTTGTCGGTCGATGTTTAATGTTATGTGGTGTTACCCAGTCTTCCTGCCTGTATCAGAACTTTATCTTTAGTAAACCTTTTGTATGGAAACCTTTTGGACTCAGCCTGTCTCTCTGCCTGCACCCGACCCGTGACAGATCGACCGACCCCCAAATTGGGATTAAACATGGATTCCTTCGTGGCGGTTCAACTTCTCTGCCTGGAGCAGGAGGACCGGTCCCTGGAGGACCATTTGACGGATTTCCTCTCCCTCATACCATCCACAACCTTCCCGGACGACAGCCTCTGCAGCTTTCTTTACGCTGGCCTCAACACCGCCACCAGAGCGCAGTTGTCCGGGAACGGTCCCCCGGGGAGTTTCGCAGCATATGTGGAGTGGGTGCTGGTAAGCTGTGGATCATCTTTCACCGTCGATGACGTCACCAGCCCCACTCCAACACCGGAGCCCGAGACCGTCCAGCCAGAGCCAGAGCCCGAGACCGTCCAGCCAGAGCCCGAGACCGTCCAGCCAGAGCCAGAGCCCGAGACCGTCCAGCCAGAGCCAGAGCCCGAGACCGTCCAGCCAGAGCCAGAGCCCGAGACCGTCCAGCCAGAGCCAGTGCCCGAGACCGTCCAGCCAGAGCCAGAGCCCGAGACCGTCCAGCCAGAGCCAGTGCCCGAGACCGTCCAGCCAGAGCCAGAACCCGAGACCGTCCAACCAGAGCCAGAGCCCGAGACCAGGATCCCACCCAGCCTCCCTCTCCCACCTCCTCCCGTCATGCATCCGTCAGCCCCTCCGTCTGCCAGCTCCCCTGACCCAGCTGGGTCGTTGGATCCCCGGCCTTCGCTTCACACCTCCTCTATCTGGACACTTCCTCGGTCCCCGGTCCCATCGGCTCCCCCGTGGCTGCTACCTCCCTCAGCTCCTCCATGGTCCCACAGTCCACCAGCTCGGCCAGGCTCCCTCGTCCCTCCGAACTCCCTGCACTCCCTCGTCATCCTCCCTTCACCTTTGGACTTCCTTCCCTTGGCTCCGCCCCGTCATGTCACCCCCCCGGTTCAGTTGGACTCCTCACTCCCTCCAGTCACCCGTCAGCCCTCACGCACTCTGACCTCACCGTGTCCCTCTGTGCCCCTGTCAGCACTTCGGTCACCAGAGCCTGCGGTGTCCCCTTGCTCCCTCGGTCCCTCCTCAGCACCCATCATCGTCGGTCCCTCAGCTACACCCTGGTCTCCTCTCCCATCCGCTCCGCCCCTGTCAGTCGGCCCCCTGGTGTGGCCAGCCCCACTACCATCGGCTCCACCAGGGGTCCTCCCTCCAGCTGCTCCGCCCTGGTCTCGCCCTCAGCCTGCTCCGCCCTGGTCTCACCCTCAGCCTGCTCCGCCCTGGTCTCGCCCTCAGCCTGCTCCGCCCTGGCCACGCCCTCAGCCTGCTTTGCCCTAGGGACGCCCTCAGCCTGCTCCACCCTGGCCACGCCCTCAGCCTGCTCCGCCCTGGCCACGCCCTCAGCCTGCTCCGCCCTGGCCACGCCCTCAGCCTGCTTTGCCCTGGGGACGCCCTCAGCCTGCTCCGCCCTGGTCTCGCCCTCAGCCTGCTCCACCCTGGCCACGCCCTCAGCCTGCTCCGCCCTGGCCACGCCCTCAGCCTGCTCCGCCCTGGCCCCGCCCCGCCCAGCCCCCAGTTCGTCCCCCCTCCTTCCTCTGTTATGCGGCGTGAGGTCACGCCTCCCGGGAGGGGGGAGTTCTGTCACAGTCTTCGTCTGCACCATCCTGTCTGCGTCTCCAGCACTACACTTCCCATGATCCTCTTGTCTGCACACCTGAACTCACTCCCTCATCAGCCTCCCGTTCAGCGTCCTGTTCATCTGTTTCACCTGTCTTCACCTCATTATGTTTGATTCTTCAGTGTATTTAGTTCCCTCTGTTTTAGTCAGTCTTTGTCGGTCGATGTTTAATGTTATGTGGTGTTACCCAGTCTTCCTGCCTGTATCAGAACTTTATCTTTAGTAAACCTTTTGTATGGAAACCTTTTGGACTCAGCCTGTCTCTCTGCCTGCACCCGACCCGTGACATGCATATGATAAAAAAATAAATAAAATAAAAATACTGTACAAAATGTTATTTATTCCTGAGGTGTCAAAACTGAATTTTCAGCATCATTTCTCCAGTCTTCATTGTCACATTATCTTTCAGAAATCATTCTTATATTCTGATTTGATGCTCAAGAAACATTTCTTATTATCAATGTTTAAACAGCTGCTTAATATTTTTGTGGAAACCTAGATCACAAATAAATAATATGATTGATAGCCCTAAATATTACAAATCTGGATAATAAAAGCAATACACAATAATGCAGACACAAATACTTCAGCCATTTTAAATACTTTTGTCTTTCCCCCAAGTCTTAATGCTGCTCTGATTCCCTAAAACACACAATAACAATAACAGTCCAGAGACACAGATAGCACACTCAGCTCAATGTCCATTTAGCCTGATTCATAAATACAGTACAGGCTCTGAGATGATCTTACTGAACACTCTGCAGTGTTACCCTATAGTAAACAACCACCCGAACAACTGCAGAAGGTCGCCAGCCCATTCCTGTCACAGCGCTCATGAAGTTCACAAACTAACTTTATTTTTTTCTCAGGTCACCATGTCAAGAGTTCATGTTTAGTATAACAAGCTGTCTTTATTCAATCTGAGCATGTAGGCAAGACTGAGGTTGCCAGATCAACCACATACTCATTGCCGAGAAACACCCACTTGTTCTAATTAGAATGAACATTTAATTCATAGTGTTTCATATGATCTAAATTCATCTCAAAATTTGATATGAAATTTGTTTTCCCGACATGGAGGATGAGAAGACTCGAATTATCACATGTAGACTATACAGGACTCAATATAGTACGGTGACTGAGAGAGCTCAATGCCTTGCAAATGCAGAAAACACATGAAAGTAGAAACACATCTTCATCAGTATCATAACACCTCCAAATGCTCCAAGTACTCAAAATACAACCAAATACAGATTCAGAAACGCTCTGCAAAAGTTCACAACACAACCAATAAATATTCACAGGCTAGTACTCTAAAATTTACACTCACAACTCCGATGTGAAAACCTTTAATATAAAAATCTGAAGTTGAATGTTGAGATTTGCACTTGCAGGCAGCCAATAGTCACAAACCTGTATTCTGAATTTAGAGCGGCAGACACGTAGCCTCACAATTGTGTAAAATGCCATTCACTAAAATACAATGATAGACACAAACTTGCAGTACACAATTGCACTTATTCTTTCATTCACATTCGCATAACCAGAATTAGTGACTGTATTTTCAAATTTCATGCCTTGACTTTTACTACTCTCTTCACAATATATTAGATGCAAAACTTATGCACTTGCAACTCAGTGGAGGCGAGAGAGGAATGCGGGGAGGGCACAAAAATCTACCAGGAAAAGCATAATCTCCTGGGCACCTTTGGGACACAAACCTACTTCAAACTATGATTTGGGACTAATTCTGGGAAGATAATGCAGGTCCAGAGACTCCAGACCACAGCTAAATGTCAATGCCATGATGGGACCATAGCAGATCCTCCCGAATATGACAAGTTAAATATTCCATGTCAAACAGTTAGCAGGTCAACCGCATACATTGCCTTAAGCAGAATGTGCAGAAAGAGTGTGGCTTATTCATGTGAAAGGGGCTCCAGCCATAAATCATTGATGAGGCAGGTAGTGGGCAGACGGCTCATGATTTCAGCATGAACTGATAAACAGAAAGACAGCATCCTCTGATAGACACGACTGACAGGGAGTCAGGACCTGGAGATCATGGGTCTGCGGACAGGAAGAAGATTAGAAGTTTTCTGATGGACAGTCCACCAGATTTTTCATTTCCATTGTTTTATTATTATCATATCGTTTTTTTTTTATTATTAAAAAAAAAAATAATATATATATATATTATATATATATATATATATATATATATATATATATTTAAAAAAAAAAAACTGCAGCAAAGCAGAAAGATGATGCCACAAGGTTTTGGGTGTTTGTGTTGTGGGTGTAATTGCCAGACTGAACTGCCTGGTAACAACAGCAGGTCACTTTACTTTTTTTGTGCGCGTGTCAGCAGGCAGAGCTGAATTGAGCATAATGGGGTCTGGATGGGGCCTCATCGGTATTCATTGAAGAAAGCTTCTGGGTAAAACACCTTTATAGGATAGACTTAAAGCCAATGACATGTTTAGAGGGCATTCAAGGACACTGTGGAATGGCAGAAGGACATTATATACCTGACGTTCTGTATCCCTAGAGTACACTGGAAACCAGGAATATAATTTACTTCAGATCCTACCAATGGTGAATTTCCACACATTTTGTATTGGAATAATTTCTTATTAAAACCAACTAATACTGTAAAATCAATAGGAATATGTATCTGCAATCATTTGTTGCACTGAGCATTTTATGATAAAAATGTAATGCCTTTCCTGCACTAGTATAATACAAATCTATGTGAACAAGCATAACAAAGCTTTTAAAGATTAGCCATACAGTACATGCACCAAAATCATATTTTCACAAAATTGTCTATTAGCACCACCTAGTGGCTGTTCTGAGGCAATACAGATTTTTGATTAAAAAAAAATTCTGCCTGCCTGCACCAACTTGTCTCACAATAGCACATTTCCTTTTGAATTTTCAAGCGTTTGAGTTTTTCTCAAATATTCTATAAATACTATAAAAACTAGAACCTATGCTCTTGTCTTACAAACAAACACACAAATAGTATGTATTTTTTAATAAGGTCAAATATTTTTTTTGAGGCTACATGTTAATCCAAGGCTGAGGGAAAGTTTGCAAAGGAACAGAGGACACTTACCAAAGACTTTCCCCAGGAAGAGTGACTTGACCAGGGTGAACTGAGTGTCTGAGGCGTCAGGCAGGGTGTAGGTGACAGGAGGATAATGATCCAGCTAAAAGAAAAACAGGTTATATGGTGAGAAAATGTGTACTGCTGGTGGTGTAATGCTAATGCATTTTTCCTATAGTGGGCTATGGTGCCATCTATTGGCTAAGAACATCACTGACCATTCAGTAATTCACTCATTTTAATAACAGTTACTTATTATATGATGGAGACAGTTTTCTGATTTGTTACATATTCAAAAATGTAACACATTTTACATAATATACTATATAAAATAGATATTAAATTTCAAACATTTGTGTACATGTATTGTTTAAAAAGTTTAGGGTTTGAAGTTGAACCAGCATTAGTTTAAGGTGAATTCACATATATTTATAGATTCATAAACAGCCAAATTCAGCAAAATTTAAGTATTATATAGTACTAAGTTTCTATTCATATTTTGAATTTTAAATCTTAAATTTTCATTGGAATTATTCTTTTAATGTTTGGTAATTCTGTTAGGTGCATATAATATTGCTTGTATAATATTACTTTTTCGTTTTTATTTATTAAGTTTTTACTATTTTATTTATTTAGTCATTTTAGTGCTTCAACTTCAACTTATTTCAGTAAGTTGCCAAAGCAACCTTTTGATTTAGTTTAATTTCCATTTAGTTTAAGTTTTATTCCATTTTATTTCAATTAACAAAAATGGTTCTAATAGTTTTAGTTAACAACAATAACCCTGGCTTGATTAGATTTTTTACGTTTTTTTCTTAGTCCAAACTAAGATTATACTGCTGATATGCGGCTGCAACTGTTGAATGCAGGCAATCACACACACACGCACACTTTGGTGACAGCTTTAATTAGCCCGTTACTGCTGATTCACTGGCATTCCTAATTAGCATGAGGCATCTCAGCTCCGGTATTAAAAAGAATTATATCTGCTAAATTACTTTTTTGTGCTTGAAGATACGGATGGTCTCTCAACCTCCTCTGTGTTGTGAAAGTGGCGCTCTCATCGCTACACTGTGCTGTGAATACAAATTAGGCTCCCAGAAAGAAACCGAGGCTCCAACACAATAGCATTTGTCTGACATATTTCAGCTCTAATTTGTTCCACTAATGTGGCGGACTGATAAATGCAAGCATGTTTATTCAGACGCCACCCAAGTGCACTTGCTGGGTAAATCAACCAAAGGAACCCCTCCTTCACCGCTACCAATGGTCTCCAGACCTTATCCAATTGTATTTCTGAATCTCAGAAGACCTTGTAGGCTTGTGTTTCTGCCGTCGCTAATGTGGGAGGGTATGTTGCTGTTCGTCGACAGGATAATGTGACCAAATTAAATTGCTTTCAACCTGTTTACCTTGAAAACTAATGGGCAGCAGGGATGGAGAGATGACTCTGAGAGAGAGAGAGAGCGAGAAGCAACTGTCCCCTGTGGTGCTGTGGCCCCATTCTGACAGGGCTAGCGCTAATTAGTCCTGCTGTGAGCCTATAATTAATCTCCATCCAACAAGCCACCTATCTGACAGGGCCCCTCCTGCACCGCAGACAGCCAGAGAGGGGACACTCGGCCTGGGAGGCAACAGCCACGTCCCCTGGGGTGTCCGACAACCTGGGTTATATCTGCAACCCCACTGAGAAAATAACTTACAGCAAATAAATACAGGAGATAGAAGGAAAAGGAATAAAAAGATGGAAATAGTGCGGGTGCATGGTTAGGGGTTAATAGACACGAGTCATTCTATGAAATGAGTTTTAGAAAGGTGCATTTTCTGGTCAATTTACTTCATGTATGATTTTGAAACATTTAAAACCTAAATTATTGCTGGCGTCTTGTCAATGTCATGCAACGATCAACTGTTTTTCCCCCTGAAAAAGAGTTAAATGAAATGAATCATTAAATAATAAATGAACCCTTAAACACACACTTTGTCATTTACTACCATCCTCATCCTCCTCGTTCAGTTTTTTTTAAAGTTAGACATCAGCCTTCTAAGTATTCCTTAAATCAATTCATAATAATCAATATAACAAGGAAAAAATAATATTTTTTTCAGCCTACAGGTCAAAACAAAATGTATTCAGACACCTTTTACATTTCTCATTATCACAGTTTATTCGCTATAAATTAGAAAATGGTAAAAAAAAAAAAAAATCAGTTGATATTTCACTGGTTTTGGCCACACTTTTGTTTTGTATGACTGTCTCACAAATAAAGTAGGTTAAATAGTCAGCTGTTAAATTTAAGTACACAATTTAAATACCAATGTAGGTCAACCAATTACCAAGCAATGTTTAATTTTGTTCAGTCTGTGGTGTAAAAAGTTAGCATTAGCAATTAAATAAAAAACACTCAACAGGTCAAGAACAAGGACAGGTCAACATGTCTGAATAATTTTTGGTCCCAAATTTTACAAATTTTACTGGTCCACTGTCCCCTGAAGAATTTTGGGGGAAAATGACAATAATAAAAAAAGTAAAAAAAATTATGTCTGAATAATTTTTGGTTTGACTGTATATGTATACACCATGTTCACTGTTTTGATTATGATTCTGGATGGTCAAATGCTGAATTTGGATCTTCACTCAAGTCTCGGAGCAGTTTCTCAACAGATGCCCATACATTTAAATTTTTTAAAACCAGTTTCAAATGAATGATTTCCAGCCTGTGGATTTTCAGATATAGTGAAAGGGTGGATTAAAAAGTAATGCAGTGAAGGATACACCACATTACTTTGATAGCAAGTTGACCTGGCAGGATTGTGGAAAGCCCCAAAGTATTCATTAAACTGAATGAATAATACATCCCTAAATGAAAGATCGCTCTTTTGTTTGCCTTGGGGTTTAAAAAAATCTTCAAAAACTTCTAAAAGATCAAGTACATCTGTTTGCTTTGCCCACATGGCTATTCTCTTAGTTATGTTTTGACCTTTCGCTGTCTGATTCAAAAAGGGTGTGATGTTTCATTCAAAAGAAATATCACAGGCGTGGGTGTCAGGAAAGGTCATCTGGACAGTTGTTACTGTCTCTCATCTCATATTCCTTTTGAAGCAAGCTCTACTGGAAAATGCACAGGTGGGTAAAATATATAAAATGCAAGATTAAAATATGATTCATCAAAAATAATTGAATATGATCAGAAGACGGTTTAATTATGTAACGGTAGCGCACGTGTTCGCTTAATTCATAGTTACAGAGTACTGAACTACAGGTAGCCCTAATAGACATTAAATGTAGTTCTTAACCCTCTGGGGTCTGATGTGTTTTCTGGGCCCTGGAGGTGTTCTGACATGGTCTGACATTTATACTTTTTCTGATACTTGTGACATTTTCATGGCTAGAGTCTAATTACACTTACAGTTTTTAGTTTTGAGATAATGACGTTTATGCGTGGTTTGTGAAAAAACTAAAAAACATTGTCACTGAAATAAGGTCATGAAACCCATCCTAATTATTTCTTCACAAGACCTTTGAAAATTGTATCACATAGCCTAGAATATTTGCTTCAAAACTATGTGAAATCTGAAGTCGATCTGAAAAGTGGATGTTTCAAACTTGTTCAGGTGACATTTTTGGGTGAAAGTTCTTAAGTTGGTCATACTTCCAAAAAGTAGAATCTGTGATTCCGAATGACAGTATACACACGGGCGAGGTGACTGACAGCCGCACATTCTCCTCAAAACATTGTGTTCATCCACGCTGTGCTGTGTCGAGGCACAACTAAGTTGATAATTCTGCGAATATCAATTGCAAATTTCAAACAGAGATGGCGACAAAGAGGAAAAACTACAGACTGCAGCTTTGAATAGGCTAATACAATAAAGTTAAATATTTAAAAAAAAACATTCTTTTACACTTCCACACAAAGACGCGTGATATTCATACTTTGCACGTGACATCACAAGTACTGGCTGGCGGGCAAGAACGTCGTTCTCTAGCTACGAAACCCAGTAAACTAATTAAGGATCTTGCCAGGACATCAGTTTTAATATACAAAAGTTATTAAACAGCTTATTAAATCACCACAGGAATAAACTACATTTTAAGAAAAAAACCCTGTTATTTTGTTAGTTTTAACTAATTAGATAAATTAACCAACCCTAAACTTTCGAACGGTGAATATATTTACACACATTTTAACAAAATCTTGATTTTGCACAAACAAAACAAAAACATTGTTATTGTTGAAAAAGCTTGTGGACAAGTGGACTTGAATTAAATGTTACCCAAGTTCATATTAATTGTCACTTCCAACAAAAGCAAAAGGACATAGTATCTGTAATTATGAGGAACTGGCCTTATACACCTGCTGGGCTAATTAAAAATAACTCATCAGACTTAGACAAATATAACAGCTATCTGTAGGAGCCCTGCCTTTAATTTACACTTCTACGTGATCTACCTTATAAGAGTATCTGCTTGGTTGTCATGCAGTGTGTGCACGCACATAAGCAGTGCTAAAGGACATTCAACACACAGGTATCATACAAAGTAAAGTAGAGTTGCCCCTTGTGACATAAACCCCTCACACACATTGGTCATTGTGTGAAGGATGGCTCTGGGTTTCTATTTGCTGCAATGTCAGTGGGGTTCCCGTGGGCCATAAAGACAGGGTTAAAGGCCTATGGTTTTCTCTTTCTCTCTATATATTTCACCCCATGCCAGATTTCTAACTCTGGTCTGCAAGATCTCGGGCTTGGCAGAGCTATGTCGCAAGAAATAAGGCAGAATTAAAGAGAGCTACAGCCCATCTTTAAGCCTCATGCCCGTGGGCTTATCTGTGCTGTGCCTCATCCGTCCAGACAGCAGGAATTTAATTATTTGATTTAGGAGCTCAGAACAAAGCAGGAGCCAAAGACACAGCCTGACCAGAGAGAGAAAAGCATCAAGACAACAAAGCCCACAATATTGCTGACAAGGTCAGTATATCTGACATGATCTTTGCACCTTTGTCATTCAATATTATTCTCTTGGCACGTGTCTTACAAGGATGGTGAAGGGGGAGAAGGGTCTCGGCTACTGATCTGGGGTGGAAGCTCTCATGCTTCCTGTGATCTTGATCAGTCCTTTATCATATTTATCTAGCTGAATGCCCTGCTTATCGACCACACGAGATGCTGCGTGTCCCGCCATTTAGGATATAATGAAATCTACTACAGTGCACCCCGAGTCTCAGTTCAGGGATCAATAGAGGCTTTCAATTATCCTGTTTCTGTACTGCAGTTGGGCCTGTGAGACAATGCAGTGCATCCTGGGCATCAGACATGGCACAGTCACATACCCGCACATTTAACATGTCAGTTCTGTTCATAAACTAAGAAAAGCAACCTTTATAGGCAACAATTTTAGGCATCATTTTACAATCTTAAATACTAAATTTTTATTCAAATCTAAGAATAATGAATATTATTTTAATTATATCTACCTGTAACTAACTGTATTGTATTATATCTAACTGTATTATTCATAATTTAATTAAACACATGAAAGTATCAAAATAATATAGCTGAATATTTTTTATGCACTTAGATGCTTTTAGTCAAGCAATAATTTATAATAGTTTCTAAATCAAAATTATTTAGAAACTTTTACTTTATATGTACCTTTTAAGCTATATATTTGTTTTAATTTTATTATAACAAATATAATTGTGTTATAATGATAATTAATTTATTAATTTATCCACAATTGAATTGACACTTTTACCTAATATATGTATTATTTATTTCATTATCACGGTACTAAAATAATTTTATCATAAACGCTTATTGTAAAGCGTTACCATTTCAATCAATAAATAAAATATCAATAGTGTTCTATAATTTCCCCTCGACAGCCCTTCCTGACTTTCCCCTGAATACATTCTCAATTCAAACCCCTGGAGGATTTCAGGCCGGTCTTAAAATTGGACGCGGACTTCTGTGAGAGCACCCCCTAAAAAGAAGAAGTTTTGCTTACGCCAAATAGAAGTGGAACCTATTCGTTGAGTGAGTATTCTTAAGGTTCGACTTGTCAAGACTGTTTTCCAAAAATTGCGAAGAGGACTGTCTTTATAAATTATCTTCTTATTAAACTCTCTACAAACTTATGAAGTTCTCAATGCTTCGGTTTGCATGTAGGGACCCTCATTATTTTACCGCTACTGTGTGCAATAGTGTAATTACTTTATTTATGCTTAAAATATTTTCAGAATTTATTTTCAGAATTTTAATTACCGGTATGCTTAAATATTTATTTTCAGTATTTTCAGCTCTGAACTCTTTTTTTTTTTTTTTACTTGTTTTACCTCACATGTTTTTAATATTTGTTAATTTTTTTTTTCAATAAAAAGTTCGATAAATGTTCCTTTTTTAAATTGAGACTTGTAACACTTGTTATCATCATTGTGTCATTTTTATGATGTAAATTGAGGGAACAAAAGCTGTATCGGCTCCAAATATCAGCTCAAGAAAATCGGCAGCCTGTATCGGTCATCGGCTAAGGCTGATGAAAAAAAAATCGGTGTCTGCACAAAAAAAATCCATATCGTTCGATCCCTAGTTGCATATGCAACCCACCGTTCCCAGAAGGAGGGAAGGTAGGACGTAGTCCCTCGCTACTACTGCTGGACCACCGGTCACTCGGCTCCTCAGCGAAAAACTAACTGGTGTGTGCGTCCACTTCCATGTTTACACCCGCGCTGCAGGGCGGAGAGTATAATCACGCATGCCAATGTTGAATTGCAGTAAATATTAGTACGAGGAAGATAGGCTCCCTAAGCGTGATCCTCATTCATTCAACGCTGACTACGTCCTCCGTTCATATATATTTTCTCCGTCCTCACATATATATTTGTGATTATTACTGTATTGAGTTAGCATAGCAACATGTTAACACCCACTTTGTGAAACAGAGAGTGTTAATAGATTTTTTTGTGCAATTTAATTGCCTTTGTGGAGTGTTTCAAACCAATTCCTTTTGCAGTTTCATTTCAATTAGGATGCCTCTCTAGAAAGTGCCTATAGAGGACAGCGAGGAAGCTGACTAGCTAACTACTGTATTATTGGATCAGTATTTTAATTCATTTGACCATTGATACTTGAGTGTGGTCAGTCTCATGTGTTTCCCACCTGTACTTCTATGTCTCTCTCCACCCGGGAGATGTTGACGGTGTGGGGCTGCCCATTGGCCAAGTTCCTCTGGTCAATGTCAATGGTGAAGGGTTCTCTGAGACCACCCAAGTTGTAGCGCAGCTGCAGGGTACCTGAGTGGAACAGGATGAGACAATAAGACCACGTTTATCCAGAACTCAACCATTAGTTGAGCTCAAACATCACTTCTACTCCCTGACATAACTCACCTACACTGCACACACTGTGCAACGGCCCTACAGGCAGCAGGGAAGAGCAGAACCTCATTTGGGTTACAGCTCAGCCCAGCAAGATACATTTGCTCAGAGGCTACAGAGTAAAATTCAATGTGGGCTTAGGGCAACTTAACTCGAAGAATAAGCATCACCAGTCTTGTGTGTCCACCTTAGGTTTTATGGGATGGTGTTTAACGAAAATACCGTGCTACAAATTAAACAACAGTACATCTGAGTCATTGAGTTTAATGTGAAATCGTGTCCCTGAAGGGAACAAGGGTCTTTTTTTAAACACCAGATGCGTTTTACTTTTAAACTCTAAAAAACATGGATCACAGTGTTGTGCTTATGCCAAACAAACAGGGATGTAATTGCCTGCGCTCTGCCATTTGTCATATAATTAGCTTTTACTGTTGTGCCTCCACTTCAAAAAGCAATTCAGCCTGCTGCAATAAATTCTCCTTTATTATTACAGAGCAGTTTCAGAACTGCTGTGGAACAAGTATACAGACATGTGTATTGCATCAGCATCCATACTTAATGATGAACTGCAAAGACTAACCAGATGCGATGCAATTAGGGATAGGCAACGATTAATCGTGATTAATCGCATCCAATTAAAAGTTTGTGATTACATAATATACAGTATGTGTGTGTAGTGTGTATGATTAATTTGTATATATAAATACCCACACATGCATGTATATATTTAAGAAAAATGTGTTATTAATATATCAAATATTTATATATAATATTAATTGTGAATAAATATATATAAAATATATACATGCACATATTTCTTAAATATATACATGCATGCGTGGGTATTTATATATACAAATTAATTATACACACTACACAAATATATTATGTAAACACAAACTTTTATTTTGGATGCGATTAATTGTTGCCCATCCCAAGATGCAATAGGTTCGCAATTTGTCCGTTCATACTGAAAGTAACAGTGCTGTAAAATAACAGCTATTCAGAATATATTTGATTTTGAATATACAGTCATGTGGTACAATAGACTCTTTTCACATTTCCGGAGATATCAGAAGCAGAAGTCATAGTTGGGTAACTTCTACATTAGGGTGGTGATGTGAATGGAAAACTACAACAAATATAATTTCTGCACCATCTGCCCTCATTGTAAAAGAAACGAATCCACGATCCCCTATTTACACAGATTCTGGAAAATACACTGATAATGTGTCCCGGGATCGTATGATTTTGGTTCATTCACACTGCCAGTGATTTTCTGGAATCTGTGCATGCGTTCACACACATCCTGTAAAGATCCAACCTGATCTCATGGCAATTCGTAAGAATTTTATGAGTTGGCTATTTGTAAGAATTCATACGATCTCACTCGTACGAATTTATACGATTTTTGCTAAATCGTACATATTTTATGAGTTGCCCAATTCATTTGAATTCGTACGAATGACCAACCCCTGAACCATACCTGTCAGCACTTCCGTTTTTCCTGGGTTGCTTACGTTTTTTTTTTTTTTAGCCTTATCTCCCAGACCCCTCCCGGTTTGTTATTTCTCTCGGGAAACTCCCGTAATTTCAACACATTCTCATCCCAAGACGTTCTAACTGATGCTTCTGACCATTTTAGGATTTAGGGTACCCTTTAACGTCAGGTCAATGACGATCCTAGGGCGCTAGGACTTTAGCGTCAGTTAGATGACGCGGGTAGGTTTAGGTCTGGGGTAGGGTTAGGATCAGATAGCGTCTTCTAACTGACGTTGAAGGGTACCCTAAAGCGTCGGATGTTGAGGGATGGTCAAAAGCATCAGTTAGATGACGTCTTGGGATGAGAACGGGCTGGTAATTTGCATGGCCCAAAATCCTTTGAATGAATAAACGGACCAATATGTTTGTCCAATGTTGACCAGTTGCCAGATCTTGTATTAAATACATTATATTCACACTGTCCACACACCATAGCCTTTACAATTTCAGCCTGTTTGTCATTTCAACCTGGCAACTAACCCCACCTGCAGAGTTTAGTTCCAACTTGCCTCAACACACCTGCTTGTAAGTTTTTAGCATGCCTAATGACCTTCAACAGCTAATCAAGACTTGATTAGCTGTTTCAAGTGCGTTTAATTGGAGTTGGAGCTAAACTCAGGACAGTGGCCCTCCAGGACTGAGTTTGGACACCCCTGGTTAAGACAAATCTTACGAATTCATACAAATTAGCCAGTTTTAACTCACTTGTACGAATTGGTCATGAGATAGCATTGAAAGATCCTGTAAAGACATGTGACATCAGGATGAAGAACACAGACTTTCTTCTTTGTTAATGTGAAACGTGAATGTTAATCAGTATTTAAAGTGTCGCAAGATAACTATGTCATTGCAACTACACATCACTATGACACACTCCTTATGGCATTGGTCCTGCCTTTTGTCCACACAGGCCGCGTTCTCGGACTGATCCTAGCAATGTTACTACGCCCACATCCCAGAATCAATCCCGGGATGTGTTTGCATTCTCACAGAAGGCACTCTAGAAATTTTAAGGCAATTTTATGGGATCAATGCTCAGTGTGAAAGGGGCTTATGACTTTCCACAAGAGAGAAAAAAAATATTGAGAGATTCATTACTTTGGCCAGAAAAGAGAGCAAATGTCAAAATTTGCTGTCACTTCTTTAGGCCGAGGTAAGAAAACACCAAGTATAGTGTTATAAATGTACATACATAAAAAAAAAAAAAAAAAATATATATATATATATATATATATATATATATATATATATATATATATAACAACTGTGGAAACGTCCATCACAGTCTGTGAAAAGGGTCTTTGGATCAATGAGAATTTCAGCCGTTCATCTCATGTTCACAATGCCTCAAACAACGTCTTACCATTGTGATGGAGCACCACGGCCATGTAATCCTGGGTCTTTGAGCTGACATAGACCAGAAGACTGGGAGAAGTAGAGGTGCTAAAGCTGAAGGTCAGGTCTTCACGTGTCAAGTTGGTCTCGACGGGCAGGTTGTGGATTATGCTCTTCTCATCCAGGCTGGAGGCGGCAGCCACCACTTCAGGTACCAGATTATACTTGACCAGTGTTCCCGCCTCAAAGAATCCACCAACGTCTGGAAAAGAATGAGGTGTTTTTTAGATGATATTGACACTTAGGCAACATTCTTGTTGGCCCTAGAACAACAATTTTATAAACAACCATATTTGAGGGTTAGATTAAAGTTTGGATTATGGCTGAGCGAATACAATTACATACTGTATTGATACTTTTTTAATTTATGTACAGTACACCGTTGCTTAAAAAAAGTTTGGGGTCAAAAAAAAAAATCTGTAATATCGTGAAATATGATTACAATTTCAAACAACTCTTTTCTATTTGAATATATTTTAAAATGTATTCCAAAAGCTGAATTTTCAGTATTACGGTCACTAGATTCAGAAATTATTGTAATATGCTGATTTGGTGCTTTGGAAATATTTCTTATTATGATTAATAATATTGAAAATGGTTGTGCTGCGTAATTTTTTTGTGGAAACCTTTACCTATTCAATATCCTAACCCTATCCTAACCCTAACCATAAGGATTCTTAGCCTGAAAAAGTGAAGTGAAGCACACAAACTACAATTGTGATATATATCTATATCTATATATATATGAAGAGTTCAGATGCAAAAGCCTCTAAGTGCCATTTGAAATTTTCTTCTAGAATGATAATTTTTATCAAGCTTGTATATTTAAGTTCAGTGATTTCACTTAAATGGCTATGATGATTACCTATTAATTGTTATTTAAGTAAAATTACTGAACTTAAATATACAAGTTTGATAAAAATCATCATTCAAGAAGAAAATTTCAAATGGCATTATATATATATATATATATATATATATATATATATATATATATATATATCCAGTATATCAAATATGAATTGTATTGTAAGGTGATACCTAGTTCTAGAGTTAAAACTATTAAAACTAAGACTCTTTACAGGAATGCTGTTTGAGGACCAACAAAAGATGTTTAACCCGGAACACACCATACTTCAGGCAAAAATCATTCAATAAATGTACACTGGGAATGTGTAAGTCAGATGTCTGGCATGGCAATCTGCAGTAAAGGGCAAGGAAACTGACATTACAGACATGTTTTGTATTCATGAGGGGCTTCTTCAACAGCTATAAAACCAAGAGGACACTTTCCTATTACCTTTTTACTTGAGGGGGAGAACAAAGGTCCTTACATGGATCGTTTAACCCGACTGCTAGGACGTGTGAGCAAGTGTGTGTAAATTTGTCTTACACACAGGCAGAATAAACAACGCAGGATTTGTTGCATATGGGGTGGAACAGGGAGAACCATGGGAAATCAACATGGGTAATGAAGTAAATACACACAAGGGTAAAAAGAGAGTGAACGAACATGACAATGTGCACCCGCACCGAATATCTCATGTACACAGAGGGGAGGCGGGTTTATCTGCTATTCATGGAATTCTCTCATTCAGCCGTTTTACCCCCGGGAACAAAGCGCTAAGTACAAATGAGCTTTGTACAGATGCTGTATTGGGAGCAGGAAGGAAATCAGTGCAGTGGCTATAGATTGGTTTAATTATTTGCTGCGAGGCCTTTACATTGCTTCCAGGCTGGACTGTAGGGTTCAGATACGACAGAGACAGAAGCATCATGTTTTAGTACCACAGGGACAAAAGCCTCGACACAGCAGAAGCATGAAAGGACAGGGTAAAGATGGTACAGATAATAGGAATGACAGAATTACAGTTCTGTGATGTGTTCTGAGGACCAACAACTTTATAGACCCTGGAGTGGACTTTACGTAATGTACTACTACTGGTTTTAGGTCGCAATGAAACAGAAGTAGTGACATCTTTTCTTCGGTATTGTACCATACGATTTTATTTTATCTGTGGAACATAAAATAATATAAATACAATAATATTTAAGGGTGCCCAAAAAACACTTAAACCACATTGAGTATCATTGTATGTAAAAAATAAATCTTTTGTGTTGAGGATGAGGATGAGATAGTGAAGACACAATTTTAGGGTGTTTGGGTGAACTTACCATTGAAGTCCAGAAAAAAACACTAAATAGCATATAGAATGCATCACATCCATGGCTACGAATCAAAGTGAAGCAGCCCAGAGAAGAGTTTTCTCTTCCTGGAGTGAAAGTGTAGTATTGAGCCACAGATGGGAGCAATTGCACTGATCCAGAGGCCAAGAATCTGAGAGAATTCGATATTGACTGCAATGCCCTAGATGGCACAAGTAAATATGTGTGAAATGGAAATGTGAGTTAAAACCTTGCAATTACAAGGTCCATGCATATTTAAACCGAAAGGAGATGTTGAAAGCTAGGGTAACCATCCGAGTCTCTAGCTTGTAGCGAGTCGCCATCTTTAAACGGAGGGTATGTAGTGTTTGATGGAGGTCTTGACTCAGAGCGTGAACTACAGAAAAGGCTTGTTCATGTCAGCGATGCTATTACTATATTCAAATGAGGGAGGCGGGGCTTAAATGCAAAGAGTGGCTCTCAGAGATTCCAACCAATTTTAGTCCAGACACATTCAGTCTGTAATGTACAAGTTTACAGAAGAAGTTGTTCAATGTCATATATCTTGTTAAGTTGTATAAACTTTAAAAGAAAAGTTATAATTTGCATAATGCATACTGACCTTTCGTACAGAAAGGCCCATCATAAGCGGTGGTGGTGCAGTCACAGGAATAGCCGTTGTATTTTTCCATACACTTGCCACCATTACGGCAATACATCCCAAAACTGGTGCAGTGACCTGAACAACCAGGCTTCACACCAGGAGTGACTTTTGCCCTCTCTTCTAAGTCGAGCGTCACCCCGTTCATCTTCAGAGAGCGGATGCATCCGAGAAATCCTCTCTGACCTCCTGCGGCACCTAGATGGGAAATCGAGACAAAAGGATAGTCAATATTCTGCTTGAAAATGGTCTTAATAAAAGCATAAGTGGCTCAACAAAATGAATCATTTTCATAGCAGGCTCAACAAGCTTCAAAACAACAGGTTAAATAAGAGACATTAAGTCTCAGCCAATAGCTCAACCCCTTTTAGCACGTTTCATTCATTGTGGACCATTCAATACAATACACCTTGGAGAAATTAGACACCATTAGAGTTCCCATTCCAGGAGAAAATAAACATTCACCAATTGCTCATTGTCATGCCCGGAGATCTTTTTACTATAAGAAACTGGCCAGTTACTGTAAACAGAAATCAAACAATCGTTTGCTAGATTAATACTAGATTAATGGTTAATGTCCTGGTAGGATGCATCAATTATTTACTAATGGTAAATAATAAAAGCAGACCCACAAGTAAAAACTACTACAATTTATCAAGCTGCCAATAGAGGAGAGCTTTATCAATTCCTTCAGAGAAATTATATGGATTGGAGTATCTATTAGAGACATTACAGGTTGCTTAATCTTTACAGAATAAGAAAACGTGACTTTTCAAAGCTTTCTAAACTCAATTTAACTCAAACTCGCATTAACAGGGGAGTTTTAATTGAGACGGTGACCTGGTTGCCCATTTAATACAAAACAAACTCATTGATTCCTTTGCTAATAAACCAGAGCGGAACTCTTATCATCAAATGTAGAGTAAATATGCTGTACTATGAAATGAAAGACACAATGTCTCATGTTTCAAGGACGAACACAAGATAAACACAAATTTTAATTAATATTTTTATTTAAAACTCCTTGCATGATTGTTACAAATGGACTCAAGTCACTTATAGGCGTTTTCTTCTGTCCTTGTTTGTTACTGAAAAATAGTTTTCACCAGCATTGTTTTAATGAACACAAGATGTGTTTTAACTTTGGAAAGTATATCAAGAATAATCATAAGGAAAGAAGCTGCTATGTCAAGCTGTTAAAACCCCTCTGACGTTCACTGCCTCCATCTCTGATGAGCCCTGAATTGGAAATTATTTTCTAATGAAACCGTAATGAATTTGCATATTACATTTATTAGACCATCCTGCCCAGTGGAATATTTTTTTCTGCTTTTACCTTCAATTTGTACAGGCTGTTTGTAGCCTTATATTGCAGCAAAAAAACAAAAACAAAAGACAGACAGACAGACAGACAGACAGACAGACAGACAGACAGACAGACAGACAGACAGACAGACACAGACAGACAGACAGACAGACAGATAGATAGACAGACAGACAGACAGACAGACAGACAGACAGACAGACAGATATAAATATAGACAGACAGACAGATATAAATATAGACATACAGATAGATAGATAGATAGATAGATAGATACAGTAGATAGATAGACAGACAGACAGACAGACAGACAAACAGACAGATAGACAGACAGATAGATAGACAGACAGACAGATAGATAGATAGATAGACAGACAGACAGACAGACAGACAGACAGACAGATAGATAGATAGATAGATACAGTATATAGATAGATAGACAGACAGAGAGACAGACAGAGAGACAGACAGAGAGACAGACAGACAGACAGACAGACAGACAGACAGACAGACAGACAGACAGACAGACAGACAGATAGATAGATAGATAGATAGATAGATAGATAGATAGATAGATAGATAGATAGATAGATAGATAGATAGATAGATAGATAGATAGATAGATACTGTAGATAGATAGACTGTTTGTTTGGGTACATTTTACAAAAAAGTTACCTACTGTCCTGACAGGCCCATGATGCTGGCTTCCCTTTGGAGAACCAAAACCGCCCGACATGCAAGCAATGAAAGAAAGAAAAATAATACCAAAATAATAAAAAATGATAATGAACATGCAGTTATGAGAAACATAACGCATAATCAAGGCCAAACTTCAAAGAGAACATAAAAAGAAAATACATGGCAAGAAACAACTTGATGGCAAGTAAAGAAGTATTAAAGAATCATGTAAACAGTGAAAACTGACATATGCATATTAAAATACCAGGAACAAGTGCAAACATGTTAGTGGCCATTAAATCAAAGGTCTGCTTGTTATCTGAGATGAAGAGAAAGACAATAAAGAACAAGCACACATTTAATCCTCCATTAAATATAATAAGGCCACTATAAATGTAAAACAATTTCAAATAGACACAAGCATCCATGGGTGAAAGGAAGTAGAAGGCAATCTGCTTTATCAAAAAATTATGGCATGGGATGTAATGGTGCTGAAGAAGTGAGCATGATGGAGCAATTCATAAGCAGAGTAGAGGAGGCCAGAGAGAGAGAGGCTTGACAGATCTGGACATCTCCAACCCTGCCCACTCTGCAGATATAAACCAGTTAGTTTTCCCACCGAGGGTCAGGGTCTAAAGACTGAGAGCCGCTCTCCGCAAACACTCACATCAACATTTTACATTTCTACTGAAACAAATGGACAGGGATTAGACAACCTTTAACATTCATTTGTACTGCAAGGCTCATTACACCTAACCCTAGTGTGCTTGATAATGAAATTGAAATGCCAGTCCAACAGTCTTGTATCCAAGCGTAGAATAAGAATGAAAATTTCATGTGCTCCATGGACATGCAAATGAAACCTAGAGAGGGTTATGGCTTGGGCTGGGCAATATGTTGAATATTAATCCATGATTTGGCTTGTTCCAAAGAAATATCACATGCCCAAAGTGTAGTGTTCCCTTCTCTTTACAGTTAAGCTATACATGTTTTAAGATCCAATATTCAAATACCATCTAATTTAAGCTTTTGTGGCAAAGAAGTCGCTTGAGTGTGGGTAGGATTAGGGTTTGTTGCATGTAATTATGCCTAATTTATAGTTATTACTATAGTAAAAACATGCAACGCGTAACAAAGACACATTAAAAATAAAGTGGTACCAATATTAGAAAATTGTATAGGTGAATATTGATGATGATTATTGTTTTGCTGTACTGATATCAAATAATTAAACATTCTTTCCTTTAGGTAATATAGAGTAATTTTTTCAGATCATTTTATAAGTGTGTTTATAAAACATAAAATCACTATAAAATGTTTTTTTTTTGTATTTATAACTAATACATTTTAATAAATTAAAATACATTTAATAATAAATCTGTATTATTATTCTGCTGTGTTGGAGAATTTTGCTTTTCCAATAACTTTGATATCAATCAAAACTTAAGCTTAAGAATTCAAACTTTAAATGCACAAGCTAAACAAGCTTTCTAAAAGCTTTCTCAAGAGAGCCATAGGGGTGCATTATCTTTCTTTTTCTTAATGAGCGTCAAAGTCATTTGTTGAAAAGAATAAGTCAAAGCCAAAATGGCACAATGAAAGCCCAAAGCTGTTCTGTTCAAGAGATAATTGCCTCATGAATGACACAACTTTTTCCACACTTTTAAAGCCATAAAAAAACTCCTTGCTAATGTTAGCATAGAGCACATGGAACCATTATTAGTCTTATTCCCTGGTGTGCCTGAGACTTTTTCAGCCATATTCAGTGAAACCCATTTTCAACTTCCATTTCTTTACAGTGGATTTTTTCATACTTCGGAGGCGAATAGGTTCCCCAGGGTTCCATGTCATTAAGTGCAGGTTTTAACAGCTACACCTGCATTTAGACTGCTGACTATAAATACATTTTTACTTTCAGACATACGAGAACAGAACGCTGTGCTCAAGAATTCAGAGAAACAGCTGATTTCTCAGCAAAAACAGAGGAGAGAGAGAAAGTGAGAAAGTAAAGAGAGAATAATTCAAACTCAAAAGAACAGCTAAGAATGGAAAGATTCAGGAGGAATTGAGCCATTTTTGAGTACACTCTAAAAAAAATAGTTTCCACAATGCCATAGAAGAACCATTTTTGGTTCCCCAAATAACTATAGTGTGAAGAACATTTTAATAATCTAAAGAACCTTTTTCCATTATAAAGAAGTTGCTTTTTGTGGAATGGAAAAGTTATGTTATAAGTTCTTGGAACCATTGATGCCAATAAAGACATTTTATTTTAAGTAAGATGACGAGACGTCCTGTTTTTCCCAGGACAGTTTCTGTTTTGTCTTGTATTTCTTCTTTCCTAACTTGTCTTTGCTAGGTGACCATATTAAAGTGAGTATAGCAGTCTTCTGTCATGTGAGAATAGCCTAATCAAAGGTAGCCAATCTCGTCATACTATATTTTGGAGAACAAAATTACCATTCAATCACAATTCGTTATCGTGAATTTGTCAAAGAAGCTTTTCAAGGATCTTCAAAAAGAGTTTATTAAGTTATTATGCGCAGACAGTTGTGATGTGGTGTCTTGCTGAGTGAAAAACACCAGAAGCGCTCTCACAGACTTAAGTGAACGTAAAAGCTCTGTGAAAATCGGATATACGTTTCAGTATATTAGATTCTAACATTCAGTCTTAAAGTGACAGCAGCCTAAAATACCTGTCTGTGTTATTAATGTTATTTAAAACAACAAAAGATGTCAAATATATGTATACATGTTAAATAAACCTACTGTACCTGAAAAACTTAGTTTATTTCATTGTATTTATCCTATTGTTGGTAATTTGCTGTAGATTTTTTTATATACCAAAAAAAAAATAAATATATGACATATATAGCTATCATGAAATAAAATTTCTCACATCATGGGGGTTGGTCTGGGTCTGTCGAGTATTCCACCATGAGAAATCTGGGCACGCTAATTTTAAGAGTATGATAATGAAGAAAGATCCTCTTTGTCAGGATCAGATGTTCAAGAGCCCATCGATTAATAATGAATACAAAAGAACCACAGTCCAGCATACTGCGGACCTCCAACACTGTAAAAAAAAGTTGCTGCCTTAATTTTTTTAAGTAAAATCAACTTTGTTGAATGTTTAAATTACATTAAACTGAAATTGTTGAATCTTGTATAACTTAAACTTGTATATAAAAGTTAAAAAGCAGTGAAAAAACAATTTGTACTAAAATATTGTCATAACTTATTGATCATATTGTTTTACAGTGAACAATATCACTGTAAGTATGAACAGGCTTCATACTCTTGGGTGGGCGTACGGAAAAGTGTGTTTGTCTGAAGTTCTCACCCACATGAATCCATATATACTCTATATGTGGAGGTGCACACGGCCCTTACCCACATAAAGCTGGCTGTAGAGCTCCAGGCGTGTGTGTCCCTGTGTAGGTGCAGCTCTGAACTCCTTGTATTTCTGGTCCAGTTGAAGAATGGCCTCTTTTGTGTTCCTCTCTGCGCTGACCCGATGCCACTGGTCATCATTCAGCGGGGTAGGAGATTGCACGTTCAGTTCCACTGGCCCGTTTCCCACATCGAACGAAAATGACACCACCATTGGGGCTAGAGAGAATAAAACAAACAGACAGAGAGAACATTTAAACTATTATAATACTGAGCATAGAATGATATCTGAATGATCTGACACTGAAGACTGAAGTAATGATGCTGAAATGGAGATGCTCACGATTAACATTATTATCAGTTTATAATAATGCCTTATTCTGCATGACCACATATTCCACATCCCTTAACCCCTCCCAAAACCTAAACTTATTTGGATTTCGCAGTAATCACAGGGTTATCAAGGCAAAAGTCATAGTAAATAGTTTGTAGTGAGAATTGGAATCTAAACTAAAGTGTTACCATTAATATTACTCAGTACTTATTTATGTACAAAGAAATGACACTTTAATATAAATTGTAATAAAATTTATATGAAATTATATGAAAAATAAGAAATATAAAAAATGTATGTGGGTAGAGTTTTAAAATGTGCATTACCTTAAAGGAGGTGGTTTGCTTTTCACATTGGTTTCTATGTATTGTATGCAATTTGTGTTGTTCATTTAAAATCTTTATCAATGCACAATGCTCATTTATTTATGTTTTTAAAAAGTATTTTGAAACTGTATTTGCGGTTGAAAAATGTTATGTACTTTTTAACAGTTACTCTCCTGACATTTTAATTTAAACATTTAAATATTTGAATCAGTAATACCTGACTGCATAATCACTTGAAATGTCAACAGCAGGTAGTTAGGTATATTATTGTTTTGCTCAATAATTATTTGGTAGAACAACACTCCAATAACTTAAAATGCAGAATTACCAAACTCATCGGACTACTTCACTCAGGTACGTCATTAAAACTCCTCTAAGCTGAATTGGAGATTGTTTGTTCACTGTGCCGAATTAATTTTTGGCCACAACTGCTTTTAATGAGTCAGTGTTGCATATTCTCCTACAGTATATAAACAGAGAAGAGTGACAGCTGTACTCCTGCATGAGGAGATGGTATTTATGGCAGGAGTAAAGAGAAGAGAGGCGAGATGTGTTTGAGCCATGACGTGTTTTCTAATGCAGAATACACATGTACACAGGTCATTTGCATATGCATTAAAGTAACTACAGATACACTACTCTAAACATTGGGGCCAGTATTTATTTTGTTTTGTTTTTAAACAAATTATTACTTTTATTCAGCACTAATGCATTCAATTGATCAAACATGATAATACAGACTTATTTACCAAAAAATAGTATTACAAATAAATACTGTTATATTCATAATGGAAAAGACAGGTTCCACAAAAATGTTGAGCACGACAACTATTTCGACATTGATAATAATTCGATAATATTTCTTGAGCAGCAAATGAGCATATTAAAATGATTTCTGAAGGATCATGTGACACTGAAGACTGGAGTAATGATGCTGAAAATAAAGCTTTGCTGTCACATCAATAAATTACATTTTAAAATCCTTTTAAATTGAAAAAAAAAAAAAAGATATTTTAAATTGTAATAATATTTCACTATATTGTATTTTTGAGCAAAAAATACAGCCTTGGTGAGCATAAGCGACTTGTTATGATCTAAAGTTTAGCTCAGTTTAGTAACATTTCCAAATTGCAAAATGAAAATGAGGGCTATTATGACTTTTATAGCACCATGGGGATAAATATCAATTTACAATTAACAACATGACACACACAATAATATATACACTGAACAAAGCCAATAAAAAACAAAGCCTGCCATTCACACTGAATTGAAATTATTTAAAAGGACAAACCTGGCTTCTAGTCAAATATGTCTCTAAATGTATTGGTCCAACCAGCTCCGTTCAGCAGGGGTTACTGTGGCTGCACAGACGCTGAAGGCAAGAACTAAATTGGATCTGCTTTGTGTCGGCAGCACAGTTAGCCTGCAGTGATAGCCGGCCACTGCTATTGTCACCATCTAGGAAGCTAAGAGCAGTGCTGCTGTGATATGATACCAAGTGTAGCAGCTGAGGGACATAGTAGACTGTCCAAACACAAAAACAACTTATTTCTGCCATTACATTTTTTTTTTCTACAAATACCTGCTATTGTGAGCTGCCTGCAGTCAGTTTTATTTATGTTATTTATGCCAAAGAAACCAATGTAATGTTCAGCATAGAAGCACTTAGAGGTCTGTTTTCTGGTTTCCTCGTGGCTGGAGTGACAGGTGTTCTCAGTAGGGGGTGCTGTTTTACTGTTCTACGACCTGATGCAGATGGTGCAGGAAGTGGGGATTCACAGAGCCGCCTGTTCATCTTAGATTCTGGACTAGAGGTAGAAAACTATTACACGGTCAGTCAGCAGACCTAACTTCTGTGTGTGAGCAAATGCCGAGTGCCATAAAGTTGGTCTGTTCCATCAGAACAACAGAACAGAGCCGTTGTGGCTCGTTTTAGCTTAGTAATGAGCACACATAACACAAGTAAACATACATTATATATATATTCACATTCACCATCTTACAAAACAAAACACTGAACATACATTAGACCCAGACCCAAATGTCATCATTTATATCCTCATTAAAGGGATACTTCAGGATTTAGCATTAAGCTTTGTATTAGTAGAAAACCTGTAGAATTTTCGTATTACCATGCTTTCCACCCTCATATCCCCCTGAGACGAGAGATTTGTGTATTTTTTGTCCGGAAAAAAAATCCCCCGATGCAAAAATCTGTACAGTCAAGACTACAGTCAGTAGTAGGGGCTGTCCCGCAAGTTTTCAAGCCGCCCATAGAGGTGGGATCTCACTCACAGAATGTACACATAGTGTCAGCCATCTTTTTTTGGAAGCTAAGCTAGCAAGCTCTGGTTCTCTGGAGAAAGCTAAAGGGTTACCATCCTCTTTTTCCCGGACATGTCCGGCCGTCGATGTCCGGGATTCAGCTTTTGCTTTCTGCAGTCGCCATTAATTGTTTACATGCACACCTTTTGTTTCAATCTATCTGAATTCATTCCGATTGGTGAATCTGAATATAGTGTTTACATAAATGCTAAACAAGTGATCGGTTGATGTGCTTTTAACATTTATAAGAAAATTCCCGCTCCTCCGTGAGAGATACGAGGGGGTGCGTCTCACAGGTGTCGCTCATCGGCATCACGCCGACGGTCTCTCGCCGTTCTCCCGCGGCCATAGCCTCGTCCTGCTCCCTACAGTAAACATAATGAATGGCGACTGTCGAACGCAAAAGCTGAACCCCGGACATTTTGGGTGATCTCGAAACACATTTTCGGCAGACTCATCACGGAGATTCACTAGTAGCCTTCACTGTTGTTTACCTACTGCGCAGTTACTGGTAGGCGTGGCCTCCTAGGGCATTGAAGCAAATGCATTCTGGGAGTTGTTGTCTTTCATCCACATTAGCCAAAAATAACGATAATAATTAAAAGTATTATTAATATATACACATTACCATGTGCGAAGTAATCAGCAAAATCCCATCATTAATTCAGGTAAATATACATAAGAAAGCTTATCATACTGTAAGAAACAAATCCAGATAAAGGGTACTGGTAATGTTCTGCCAAAACATTATCATTACACATTTTGTTTAAACCTAAATCACAATGCAGTGCAACATTCAAAATACGAGTAAAACAAGTGAAAAATCAATGCAGAAAATGATTACACATACAAAATGCAACATTTGGTGTTTCAGCCCTCAGAATACAAATATTCAGGTCCACAGTGACCACAGTAGATGGTACACACCTCAGCAGAAATGTTATCTGAAACAACAAACTACTGACAGCAAGGGAGACTTAATAAACGAAACAAATCCCCATTCGAGAGCATTTGTGATAGAGAGATGGCCAAAAGAAAGAGAGAGCGAGAGAGGGAGGAAGAGGGCAGGTGTGTAGTTTGGACTAGGGCTGCTTCACCATTCTAGCCCTCTGATCCCTGTAATTGGATTTCCTGCATTTGGCCAGCCAGCACTGAGCATCAAGAATGGGCCACTGTTCTTGGGGAGCGTTTCGCTTGAATGTGTGCTTGTTTATGTGTGTGGACCACTCCGCTGTCCACAACTGAGGGCATTCTGTAGACTGGTGCTCTTGCATTCACAAGGAAAACTAAACAAAATCAACAAGCCAAAGAGCATGACGGTGAAAAAGTGGGTTTATGGCTGTATTACATATTGGCGGCCGCCAAACTGGCTGAGATCTACCTAACCAACAGAGCAGTTATGGCCCGATGCATTTCTAAGACGACATAAATTACTTTTATACAGATGGTGAATGCTAATTTACAATGGTATATGGTATCTGCATTGTCAAAGGAAATTATAATGCACTAAATCAGAATTTTCTTTAAAGTCCCTCTGCTGTGAAAATCAAGCTATTAATGTTGTTTATATGTCACATTATATGTGATGTTTTCGATATGCTTTAAAACAAACCGAGAGCAGATTCATTTCAACACCATTGCCAAGTATTGTCTCTTTAAAACTGCAATGAAAAAAGACGGTTTGAAATCGTCTGGCTTTTGCATATCATACGCTCTGAAGCAGGGGAGTCTCGAGAGATGCCAGGTTATCCCGGTATATTTTAACATTAGCAACACATTATTAGCTGTTTGATAATGTGGTGAAGCAAAAGGCTAATCATATTAATTACCATTATGTGTTTGTCGTAGTAAAGAGTGATACCATTGTGCAGCCTTTACTTTAGTAAGTTGGTTGAGCGGATCTCTGAGCTGGTGTGAGTGAGTGGAGGCGGGGCTAATTTGCATATTCATATACCTGCGTATACTAAATGAAGCAAGGGTATAGAGTTACATTCAAGCTATTTTGAAAAATTTCAATGCATTCTCATTCCAAGGCGTCATATACTTTTGCCAAAGCGTAGACATCCAACGCACATGGCACCCTTTAGCGTCAACTGAGACACTTCGGTTATGGTACAAATGAGACACTTCGGTTGACGCTAAAGGGTGCCGTGTGCGTTGGATGTCTACGCTTTGGCAAAAGTGTCGTATGACGCCTTGGGATGAGAACGGGCTCGGAATTTCTCTCCCCAGGAAAAAAAAAACCTTTAAATATGTAATTTTGGAGATCAAAGATGAGTTTTAAGAAATACAATTATTCACTACAGGGGGACTTTAAACCAAGCTAAGTACAGCCAAAGAACATTTAAAAGAATAGCTCTCCCAAAAATGAAAGTTTTAACTGTTTATGTATATTTACGTTTTTGTAAATAAAACAAACACTTTATATTAAGTTTCTTTAACCACTATGTACAATAAATAAATGAATTATAGTTTGATAGAATGCACTTAGTGTATATACACATGTTTTTTGCATTGTACTTATATTAAAAATTATAGACCTGCATGTAATTACAGCTGTAACTAACATCTATAATTGCACTATTGAATATTCCCTAACCCCTTAATCCACCCATTACTACCACACCTGTCCCTAAACTTTGTTTTGCAATACAACAAGAACACAATACATTGTCCATAACAGTAATTGTTTGTTGATGCATAGTTAAAGACACATCATAAAAAGTCTTTTTACTTCCAATTTGAATGTTTAATTTTAGGTTTTACTTGACAAATTTATGTAATTATTTTGAATGATTTTTTTTCTACACTAAATGGTTTTCAGTGTTCAATGAAAGTCAGTTGGGTCCACTGGAACAACTTTGGAATGCACAAAACTTCATTACCAGGACAAAAAACGCTGGAACATTTTTGCAAAATATCTTCCATAGAAAGAAAGTCCTACAGTTTTTGAAATACATGAGAGTAAATTTCATTTTTGGGTGAAAGGCAGTCGTATGCCTTTTACTTTTCAATGTAATGGAAAAGGATATTACAGGGGTCTGGACCCCATAAATCGCTGATGCTTTTCTTATGCGTTTGTCAACACATTTTGCGAGAGCTCTTGACTCTCACACAAGCCGTCAGGTGTTCTGCACAGTCACATTGCCATTTCTCCATCGGGCCCCTAGAGAGCCTCCACTTCATTAAAGATGCATCAAAGAGAGACTAAGGATCTTCTCAGCATCTGAGCCCACAGAGGATCCAAGCCATTTCCACATTCAGCCAAAAACCCATGCAGAGGGCTTTGCTCTGGACTAAAAAATAATAATGATACCTTTGGGAAGATCTGACAAGCCCAACAGCTATTTCCATGTCCAAAAAGTGTGATGTGAAGAAATGCAGTGGAGGCTGCCATGACTTAAAATAAGCACTGGAGAAAAAGAGGCCTAAGAAAAGGCTCCCACTTGCTGTGAAATTTTATGCGGCGAGGCCAAAAAATAGTCCACTTTTGGGTTGGACCGAATGAGATTTTACCAACCATTTCAGTGAGCTAAAATATCCCAAAATATATTGCCTTTTAAAGAAAGAAACAGCACAATGGATTTAAATTTGACGATAAAAATGTAGGAAACCACTGTAATTAAACACGTTTTTTTTTTAAACTTCAAACACAAGAGGAAGCAGTTAGACATATACTGTTTGAGTGAATCTAACTGAAAACCTTGAAAGTATAAAACATGACTTGGTGCTTGGCTTAATAAATCATTTTAGTGGGGAAAAAGAAAAAGAGAGAGTTATAAGCTCAGCAATGCCTTGAAATCAGGCATTCATATTGAATGGTGGCTGATGTCAAGATTTCCTCAGCAAGGATGAGGGGGAGTGGCAGAGAGCGAGTTGAAGCAGCAGATGTGAGCGTCCACCCATCATTCAATCATCCATCGAGAGGCTCTCTTTTCACTGGGCTAGTGCCAGAGTTACAGGGAGATAGTACTAGATAATACCATCAGAGGGCAGCAGCAGAAAGACCGAAAGAAAGAGATATTAGAAATTAAACCAATTGTGAATTTAAGGATTTTGGTTTAGAGTTCATTGGCAGTCAGCACTACATAGATTACATTTAGTTTTTTGAGGGTGTACCATGCAAAAAAAGCTTCATTCTAAATGAAATGTACTTTTACAAGGAAACTAATATTTTTATTCACCAAGGAGGCATTAAATGTAGGGAAGGTAATGTTTTTCATAAACACTTGAAACTCTCCTCACACCTGATAGCAATCAGTATTAGAATACATACTGTATATCTTCTGTCAAAGAATCCAATCAGTAATAAAGTACTCTTGTTGCTTCATTACATTACATTTGAACCAATGTAGTCAAATGGACTATTTTAAAAATGTCTTTCCTATACCTTTCTGGGCTGAGTTTCCCGAAACCTTCTCAAAGCTACGTCGTTCTTAAGTTACACAATATGTGTTTCCTGAAATGTTCTTATTTAAGTATATCTTCTGTAAGTCATATGTTCAGAAGGTTGGTCTGGAGCACTCTTAGCTATACCTTATCACTGGGAAGTCACTCCGCTAGTGGGCACCACTGCAAAAAGCTTCTTTACATCTAAGTCTATACGAATATTATTTTAAATTTAATACACAGTGTTCATTTAGGCTAATTCAAGTGTTTTCATGCAAATAATAAAATTGTCATCACACTGATTGATTATATTATCCAAATGTACATCAGCTGGCAAACCATTCGAAAGTAAAGGATTCGTCTATTTAAAGAGAATGACTGTGATGGGGAATTTGGTCAAACTATGGCAGCGATACAGCGAATAGTTGTGCTAAATCAAAGACGGCGCCATCTGCAAAGCCATTTAGTGTATGTGCACTATTATATACTGTATATAACTTTATGCTGCCATTTTCAAGCAATGCGTTCCCAGGTATCTTTTTCCGTTTTGTTGGGCACAGTTGTCCGAAACCTCGAAAAAAGCACATCTTTGTGAAGTGCCACCTCATCTAAAAGGATGTCCATTTCAGATGGATTAAAGCTGGGGGCTCTCCTCTTTCTTTCTTTTTTCTCCGCCTTAGCTATTGATTAAATATTTTGCGTGTTGCGCTTTTATTGTGTAGGTCATTCAATCACAGAAAAGGTTTATTTACACTTCCATGGGCAATCGATAAAAAAATTTTTGATTTCTCGATATTAATCGATTCTCATTTTTACTAAACGCTATCGTTTCTTAAACCTCAAGAATATCTTAAGCAGCTTCCTAAGGCATGGTTCAAGGAACACACCTAGAAATGGTATACCTTCAGTTAAGGTATTTTTTTTTAATTAACTTTGATGACAACAATAAATCTTTCCTGAACATCAAATTGGCATACGGTATTAGAATGATTTCTGAAGGATCATGTGTGTAATGGAGACTGTGAACTGAAGATATTAAAATGTAACTATATTTCAAAATATTACTTTTTACAGTATTTTTGATCAAATAAATGCAGCATTGGTTAGCATAAGAGACTTCTTTCAAAAACATAAAAAAAGCTTACACTAAAACTTTTGAACGGGAGAGTATATTTTTAGCACAATGAAAATAAAACATTAAACTGCTTAGATCTATAATAAATATTTAATGGCTTTTAATTTAACACAGTGTTACTGTTCGTATACGAACATATATAACATAGTTATAACTTGACATTAAAACTACGTTATTCTTTTTGTTCATGATCATCTGAACCATTTCAAGGGCACCATGTGTGTTTACCACACAATAATAGCTACATTCACACTGCAAGAAAACAGATTTCATAAAATAATTCATCATAATAATGCATAATTGAATAATTTGAGATTAAAAACAGCACTATTGGAGATAAAATTATAGAAATATTGAATTTAAAGCTGTAAATATTGCATAAAATGTTCAGTAACAAAAAAAGACTTTTCATTTAGCATGCTGCCCCAAGTCAGAATGCAGAAAGCAGCCGATCTAGATGTATGACTGAAATCAAACTCCCACTCGACAGTAACCCAACACGCTGCCCTCCACTCATTTCATGCTTCGAGTGGATTTCACTGGGCTTCAGTTTTGAGCCGTAACTGAAGAAAACCAGGCAGGCCAAAATAAGGAAGTAGGATTAGGAGTCAGGGCATAAATCGATGAGACATAATGGAAGGCTAGAAAAAAGGCGGAGAGCTTCAATTTCACAATCTGCTCCTCTGCCTACACACACACACACACAAGGGCACACACAACTGGCCCGAATACACTCTTAATCTCACACACAGGCCTGCAGCCAGGACTGATTACTCTTCTTTTCAGAAAGGATTCATGCAGAAGGTGAATATCCAGCTTTAGAGAAAAGCTCTGGAGTGTTTACGCTGGGTGCTGCTGTAGATGACCCACCGGTGCGGTGGACAAGCTTAGACACAGAGGCTTAGACTCAGACACTGATACACACACAACTGCACACATGCACTCTTGAACCTCACTGTACGCTCTCAGGGGCGCCCCAATCATTGCCACTTTCGAAGTTTGACAGCTCTCAACTTTTTGGAAGATAATCATTGTATTCTAACAGCTTTGTTTTGCTTGGTCACCGTGCAAAGAAGGAAAACTGTAGCCATATGTAAAACAATGGCATTACGACAGTGGCAGTAGACTCAATGAATAGGCCAAAAGTAAGTGCTAATCCTAATTGTTTTGCAAAGTAAACCTGCTAGATTGACGTCTTTGACCACCATGCTTAGTTTAGATGTTCTTTAATGCAAGAACTCATGCCGTAATATAGCTCATCAGAGTCCTTAAAAAACATGGGTTCATAAAAACATTAAGAGGGACAACTTTTTGTGACAGACACTGAAATAATGGTAAATAATGCTAAAATACTGTATTGCCATCACAGTAATACATTACACTTAAAAAAATGTACCAATATTTATATTTTTGATCAAATAAATGCAGCCTGAAAAACTTGTTTTAAAAACATTAAAATAATATATAATTTCCTTAAAATATACATGCAGTTAAGACATTTTTAACACACAGTATTATCAAGCTATAAAATTAATGTATGTAGCATAGCACAGATAATTTGGTCTCAGAAGAATTTAACGAGAAATTTAAATATTTAAATCGTATTGAAAAATTTGCAGACTGCACAGGTTGTGAGGAGTAGGAGACTTGGGCAAAAGTCTCCATTTAATTGAAGAAATTCTGGAAGAAATACTTAAAAATTAATGTGAGTTTTTCAGTTCCCCTTTCACTTCTACTGCCCCTCTAGCTGAGTGAAGCTACTGATTGAGAGCTGCATACTGAAAATCAATCCATCTGTCATGTCGGGACCCTCAGTGATCTCAGGTGCCAATAACCTTCTGCTCACCGGAGAGCCGTGCCACTGCAGGGGCAAAACAAGCTAATGCCTTCCTGTTTCCTCCATATTCTGATCATGCCAGGCTCATTCAGGGCCACTTTGTATGCATCCGTGCCTAGCTAGCAGCACAAACACTCAGACAGGGAAGTGCTGTCTTTTCCACGGACAAGCCTGCATACTTTTACATGTGCTGTATGCATAATGCCCAGTTGGCCGTCTTTCCCTGCACTCCTTCATCAAGTGATTGATGTTTTGCTGTCACCATCCTCTGAGAAAGCACTAAGCGAGTTGCTGTTCTCTCTGCTCAGTCTCACCTGAAGCATTTTCCCCCTATTTTTATTTAAAAAAGGAGGAAAGAGAACAAGATTTGCTTCTCCTCACAGTCCAAAGGAAGGGTAAAGCAGTAAGGTGTAAAAATAATGGGTTATGTATGGATTCGGGAATGTGTGTAAATGAGCGAGCAGGCAAGGTGATGTCCTCTGCTTCCCCATAACCCTCGCGTTCCCTCGTGCCTTGGAGATGAGGACAGGGAGACTGCAGGAGGTGTGAATTTGACAAATGGAGCCACTAAGCAGCTTCCCTCCATGTGCGTCTCCAGAGCCCTTGAGAGATACACCACTGCCTGGGGAGAAGGCTGGAGAACACACTCCTAGCTCAAGGATTGTGTGCATGTGAGAGTGTAAGAAATGAGGGAAGGATTTCCTGCTACTCAGAGCACAATATTCATAATGGAACTCATCACATAACTTTAACCAGCAAAAAAACAAAACAAAAAAACATTTATCTAAGAAGCACTACACTATCACCAGGAAACCAACACTATAATACTTTTGTATGTTTACATTATTAATATTTTCTCAAGTAATCAAGTATAATATAATTAATATAACATAATGAAATATAATAATAAAAAGAAAAAAAAACAAAACAAAACAATTGAATAACAAATTGAGTAAAATTAATAAAATAAATGTATAACATAATATTTTACTGATACATTAATACCTCAATATTTCACAGTCCCTAGTCAAGTTTTTAATATAATATAATATAATATAATATAATATAATATAATATAATATAATATAATTTTTAACAAGATAAAACAAAACAGAACAATAGAATAAGACAATAAAAAAACAACAATAATGCATTTTTTTTTAAAAAGATTAGGCCAATTTGCAGACCGCCCATGAACACAATAGGCATGAGGATGTAAATAGGATTCAATATATATATATATATATATATATATACAGTATATATAATTTGTGTTTATATATATATATATATATATATATATATATATATATATATAATTTACTGTAGGTCAAATAAGCTACATTTGCAATTTAATGTATGTTTGTGAATGAATATTTGGAAATCTTCATCATTAGCTAGTGACTGTAAATACTAAATCTGTCCTATTCTCTTTTTTGACCTTTAGTCAGAACAATTGACTGGTGAGAAACAGGAGACAGAGCACATAACAGCATTTAAAGATTTAGGCTACACAGACATTTGGGTAATACGTAACAGAGCGAAAAATCGCTTGACAACAATAAACCACTTCAGGAAACATAAAACACTGTATGCAACACAAGATTTATCCGCAATGGTGTATTTTTGCGTTCTGGATTGCCTATTGTGCAATAAACAGGGTGAAGAGGAAGCCAGCTCGGCTCATAGGTTGAAAACTCAATCTGCATGAAAGAGATTTGCCTCTTTTGCTGGCTTTTTTTAACCCAGCGAACAATTCAAATCCTCAATTATGCTGCTTCATTATAATCTAGCCATTATTGAGGAAAAAGGCTGTGAAATGTCAGTAAATAGACATTTATAAGCAATTACAAAGTCTGTTTTATTTCAGCTGTTTTCTTCTTAAGCCTTCATTTATACTCAACAGAGAACAATCAGCAGAACATTTGAGGTGAATCTATGTATGGTAATCAGTGCTGCAAATAGACTTAAACAAAATAGCCAGACATTGAAGTCCACTAGCAGATATAATTAAAGAGGACAGGCTTCATGCACTGATCCTGGTGGTACAGGAAGTGCCTGCTCAGCACTTCCACTTTTCAAACTTTACACTTCACAGATGTGTGTGTGTGTGTGTGTGTGTGTGTGTGTGCATAACCATGGGATTCAGACGAGCAGCAGGACAGACAGACAAAGAGAAAGGGATAAATAATAGGGAAAAACAAAGATAACATGAACCAGGCTCCTACATTTTAACTCCAGACGGATGAAATCCGTGTTTCCAAGGTTTTCCAGAAAGACGCCATAGGGAGCAGAGGTCTTGAAGTAAAAGGAGATGTCAGCACTTGTTTCTCCTTGAAAAGTGGAGAAATGCAGGTACGAGGATGGCGTGTTGAAGGATGCCGCGTTCCAGTAGCTTCCTATAAAAAAGACCAGAGAACAGGCTGAAGGTAAGTTTCAACAGTTCTGCTTCTGAAGTTTACAGTCAAGGTCCTTTGTGTCCAATATCTCAACCTGAATCACATTAAACCACCATGAAATTCACAAAAGCTTTAGCTGACACAAAATGAATTATTGTATTCTGTGATTCTGTATTCTACACAGTGGCCAGTCTTCAGAGGTCTCGTGTACTCGGAAAACCATTCGAGAAATGACCTGTATCATCAAAAAACACTTAGGAAGAAACCACCAAACAACAGAAAAACAACAATTCAATCATACGAGTCAACTCTTGTCAAAATTGTGTGGAAGTACAGATTTTATGGCTTTAGCTTGTTCCTGCCATTACCACGTTGAGTGCTGTGTATGTAACTGCATTTGTATACGTCTTTAGGGGAATAGAGAGCGTATGATGCCCAAGAGACATTTCAAAGCCAGCTTGCCAACCTTTCCCCTTTCCAATAGCTCTCACGGTTTGACACCCACCCATCGTGTAATAGAGGCTCACCGAATCCTCACTTATCTGAGAGGAAGAGACAAAAATAAAGCGTCATTTCACTCAAAGATGATGAGTAGTACATTTTTCAGGTAAGGGGGGTATTTTAAGTGATAGCTGAGCCGAGGGATAAAGTCAAAGATGACTCAAAATCAACAAGGGATATACTTATGTTTAGCTGGAATATCTCCAGAGCTTTGCAGTGGACAGTTATTGTACATTCTGTGGCTGGTATTAGCGTGTGGGTGCATGTGTGGGAGATAACATGCCAGCTCATTCTGGTGAAATATCTCCTTGTGCAATTAAAAAATAGGCTAACATTTGCTACACTACATTCAGATGTTTACTTTCTGTTAACAAATATGCCGTTTTGGCATCTTAATATGCTCTAAGAAATTGCATTCCCCTGCGATCCATCTGAAATTCTAAAAAGACAAAATAATCCATTAAAGAAAAATAAATGCATAAAATCAATCTTAGAAGAAAATGTTTTAGTACCTTAAAAGGTTCTATCAGTGCTACGTATTTGGAAACCCTAAAAGGTTCAATACAGAATGCTTTTTAAGGGTTCAATAATAAAAACCATTTAGGCTTCTTTGTAACCAGGAAAACGGTTCTATATGGAACCTTTTGGGTTCTTTCGTTTTCATTTGTTTTGTCCTTTCTGGATTAAATATTTCATATTATTGACAAACATCAAGACTCTAAAATGTATTTATGATGAATGCATGTGAATGATCACAAAATTCAAGATATGGGGGTTTGAAAATGTATATTTATATCATTTTATGTAGTTAATCAATATCACATGAAGAGTGCCATTTCAGTTTTTCTCCTCCAAAAATCAGCATGATTAAAGTGTGATATTAAGTTACTACAACAGTTTAATAAACAATAATTTAATTACAATTACAGAATGTTGCAGAATAATGTCATATATGAATGAATAATAGCATATAAAGAACCTTTGTGCCAAAGGGTTCTTTCTTGTCATTATAGAACCTTTTTTAGCATAAAAGGTTATTGATTTGAGTAAAGAACCCTATGCTTCATATATAGAACCCCAATGAACCCTTTTTTCTCAAAGCTGAAGAGTGTGGAAATTCATGCTAACTTGAACAGGGACTGTTTATAGGCACTTCCTTCCCATATTAAACACAGTCAAATTAGCTATTGACTGAAATATTCTATATTGCTAAAAAATTTTTGCTCAGCTACTGGCTAAATGCTAAACCACAAACGTGACAGACACAGATATACTCCCGTTAATAATGACTGAGATCAGATTTATCCCTAGACATTTACTGTGACTCGTGTGATTTAAATCAGAAGGATAAACTACATTAGCTCTCTCTGCTCTAATGTTGTGCACAAAACAGACCTGTATGGAGAGGAGGAGATCAGAAGAGAGAGAATAAGAGATCTAAGGAGGGGGGAAAAGAGAATGTGATGGAGAGGAACACTGCGACAACAGCCTGGAGAGATATTAGAGGATGATGTCACCTCAAGACAGATGGAAACAAAGAGAAACAGACAGAGAGTGTGACGAGAGTAAAGTTTTATTCAAAGCATCAATTCATTTTTGCAGATTGGGAGACTGCTGAAACTTCTTATCATTGTTTCTAGCCGATGAGTCGAGGTTTAACTGGTTAGCAAAAGTAGGAACTACAACAGCATACAAATAGCACATTTTATAGCACAACCATTCAAAAGCATGCATTCTGACCTGATGCAACACATACATGTTGTAAATATCCTAGACCTGAAAGCTGATCATATTTCATATGCATATTAAAGGAGTAGTTCACTTTTAAAAAAACAACTTTTGCTGATAATTTCCTCACCCCCATGTCATTCAAGATATCCATGTCATTCTTTCAGTCGAAAAGAAATTAAGGTTTTTGATGAAAACATTCCAGGATTTTTCTCCATATAATGGACTTCATTGGGAACCAAATGGTTCAAGGTCCAAAAGACAGTTTCAGTGCAAACTGTTCAAAGGGCTTTAAACGATTTCAGGCGATGAATAAGGGTCTTATCAAGCGAAACGATCACTCATTTAAAAAAAAAAAAATCCTGTAATCTAGAGAGAGCATGCATGCAAGACAGATGTTGAGGTCCTAAGCGTGCACGCGCACGATGGCAGAGAGGTAACCGAGCGAGAGACCTTACGTGTGCAGCCAACACATGAAAGTTCTTGATTGATGACAGTAAGCAACATTAACTCAAGAACCACTGACAGAGTTAGTTAGCGATTCATTCAGTCTTTACGAGTGATTCATTAAAAGAACTGGCTCATAACAAATTGTTGAGTATTGTTCAGCACTGTTCATGTTGTAAGATCATGCAATAGAAAGACAATGCAACAGAAAGATGTTTCATCAACTGTCTTTGTATCCATATCACATAAATTCAGACTGCAAGTGGCTGAATTTCAGCAGAATACCTGCAAAAAATGTTCACCACATCAGCACTGAAAGCAAAAGAAGTCAAGGACCCCTTCTTTTTCTTCCCTACAGCCTCCTATATTCCAAAATTCTCTTGTTCGCTTGTTATACAAAACAAAAACTTCCTAAACTTCACCCTTTACTGCTGGGAATAAATCACCAATGTGTTTCTGTGCTTCTGGAGTAGGAGAACCGGAGACGTCCACGCAGTCTGTGCTTATCACAGCAGCACAGGAACAGCTCTTTTATTCAAGCTTGCTGAATGTAAGACTCTCAAGTCTCTTTTAAAGCTCCATCCATTAACACCCAATGTTCCAGCGCATACTCAATTAATTATTCACAGATTTTCAGAATATTCAACGGGAGCCGGTGATTTTTGGAATGACAAACAGGCAAATACATGTGGCTAATGGAGGCTGATTAAATATGGCTCTTGCATACGGCAACGAAACAATTCATAGCCATCGCTGTCCTTGCTCACTGAAGGATTACAATCTTGTGTTCGAAATGGAATGTTACACTGATTGTTTCAAAGCATCTCAATTTCACGCGTGCCAATTCTGGTTAGGTTTCTATTCTTTTCGTTTAAGAGTTTTGAGTGATGTCCAGATTATTTTGAACCGATTCAATAAGATTTGGAGTGTTCTTGAACTGTGACAAAAGCGAATGAATGTTTGGACGTTCCTTGTGCATTTCGGTTAACAGAGTCTAGGACGAGGAGAGCAGATGAATTCGGCTGTGAAGCAATTCAAAAAGCGGTCTGGTTTACATTAGCCGCCTTTCCATTACCCTTCAAATTGCGCAAACTGAAATAGTGAATTGAAAACGCGCATAATGGAAAAACGTCAATTTCGCAAAAACTTTGGAAAAATGTTTAAAAACTCAAGAAATTTGAAAAAGGAATATTTCGCAAAACTGCAATGGAAACAGTTTTTGCACATTTGCGGTCACCTGACATACCGTGCATTCACACCGGACGCGAAAATCACGTCAGGCGCGAATGATTTCAATGTTAAGTCAGTGCAAAGACGCGTTGCGTGCGTAAAAAATTCCTGCAGCGCGAATGAATGCATGAATTCGCATGAATGGCGCGAATTGAGCGTCTGGCGCGTTAAGCGCGAATGATTTAGTTAGTGCTATTTGTGCATTCACGCGTTTTACGCGAATTCGCGTCTGCCCCCCGAGTTGCAAAATCGTAACTGTGGCGTCAATTCGTGCCGCGTCACGCGCGTAAATTTCGCTTCAAACTTTTGTTTTTATGCGCGTCAGTTTCACTCTTGACACGCGAAGCGTCAAACTAGACGCGTCAGGTGCGAATTTGATGCGCTATTCGCGTCCAGTGTGAACGCAGCATTAGAAGGCGCGGTGTGTTTGGACAGTTCTTTATTAAATTCATGAAAGAAAAAAAAAATTACAGGAATACTGGATTCTAAATCTCAAAGAAATGCCACAATCAAGACCTCAGAGCAGAAATGAGGGAGAAACACAGAGAAACACCTCATATGTGTCATTCACAGTATAAGGGTCTTTCCTTGCCATTAAGGCTTGGATAATACACCACGTCTCCTTCCATTAAAAATAATGATGACTAGTGCGGTGGCTCTGATATATATAAACTTACCATTGTTTCCATGATTTTTGGAATGACTTATTGCGAGAGGAAAAAAACGTTTTTGCCGCATAACATCGGTTAATGGAAACACCGCCATTACGCAATAGTTTTTTATCGATATTTAGGGAAAAAAAATCACAAAAGTTTTGCTCAAATCTGTGATGGAAATGTTGGATAACATTGAAAAAAAAACAAGCACTGGATTCAAAGACAGCCTTTCTCCTGACTCTGCTTTAGATTCTGCATCTGTACTTCTTTCAACATACAGTCAACAGAAGGAGATGGTGTACAAATGGAAAGTCCATCTCAGATGACAAATGCATGCTGATTATTAATGCGCTGACTGAGCATTTACTCTTTGCCAAATGTTTCTTTCAGCTACAGTACGCCAAAGAGGGAAACTTCTTTTTTTATAAAGCACAGAGGAAAACTGCTAACTGACATGAGTCATCACTTTAGAGCAGATTTGCCTTTAAATAGGGATGAAATAACAGATGTGGATATAAAACTAGAGGCAGTTCCAGGGCCACTGCCAAATTCAGAGATGTTGCTGGTACTCTAGGCTCCTCACACATACACTATATAGTAACCTAAACCAATTTATTTTTGCATTCATAACAGATGCTAATATAATAAATAAATACATAAATAACTCATTTAATAATAATTATACATTTATATAAATAAATAACTAATTTAATAATAATTATACATTTAATGCATGAATTGTATATATTTTCATTAATACAAATGAATATAATACTGTATACAATTAAAATAATATTAATCTAACTATATTATAATAAAAATAATAATTGTGTGCAATACAATATGATGATGATAATGATAATTAATGATAAACAATCCATAAATTGTTCCTTAACCCCTTGGTTCATTCATGAAAACAAAAGTTTGGGGTCTGCAAGATTGTTTTTAAGAAAATAATTTGGCAAGGAAACAATAAATTGAAAAAAGTGATGGATAAAAACATTTACATTGTTACAAAATAATCTATTTCAAATGCTTTTTAAAAACTTTCTATTCATTAAAGAATCCTGAAAACTTTCTACATAAATATTGAGCAGCACAACTGTTTTCAAAATAAGAAGTGTTTCTTCGGCACCAATTAATTCATCATATTAAAATGATTTCAGAAGGATCATGTGACACTGAAGACTGTAATGCAATTTAGCAATTTAGCTTTGCCATCACAGTTATACATTACATTTGATATAATATATTTACATTTTTAATAATAATTTAATAATACGATAATTTAATAATAACAATAATTTAAATTTTAAATTGTTACAATTTTACACCTTTTACTGTATTTTTGATCAAATAAACGCATCCTCTTGAGCATAAGAAATAAAAAAAATCTATACTGACTCCAAACTTCTGAAGGATAATTTTGAAGTATATTATTTGAAGGATAATGTATAGTTTAGTTTTGTGAAACACGCAAAAGAAAAGTTTCTATATCTAGAAGATTCCACAGCTTGGAAGTGTGTTTTGAAGTAAACTACGACTTGACAGATGCAACAACTTACAATAAAAGGAGAGTATAAAATCACTTCAATAGCTTTACGTGGAGCAAAGTGCACTGTTATCAAGCGACCCACAACCATACTGATGGCAATTCTGAAGGAGCTGCATCCTTTATAGTAAAGCACAGGTCTTTGTGTGCATGCAACATTGGCTTACAAAAAGCCACATCAATTGTTATTTATGCTGTGCTAAAGTACTATTAAAATTGTGCAACTGAGGAGTTTTGCAAAATTGTTTAGCAGGCAAAGGCCCAACATATCTTACAATCCAGGGAACACCATTTCCACAGTGAAGCACTGCGATAACAGCATCTTGTTTTCTCTTCAGCAGGGACAGGAAGTGTTTGTCAGGACAGAAGGGAAGATGGATGATACAACATACAGTAAACAACCTCCAGCCTTCAGCTAGGAAAGTGGAAGTTGGAAAATTGTTCACCCTGCACAATGTGACCCAAAGCTGAAGGTCCACATGAGGGAGAATGGCCTTGACAGTTCTAGAAATAAAGTTTTCACAGCTTTTTTGACTCAAGTTTTCTTAAAATGACTTGACGATTCATAGCCAATACATCGATGGGGCTTATAAACTGCACTGAATTTTCAATCATAATTGGAGTGCGTTTTACAAGAAAATTATGTTTCAGTCTTTCTACTTTAGAATTTCATGTTTATTGAATGTGTTACTTGCTTTTTGAAGTAAATCCTACACCATTTTTTTCAATGTGCCCCTTCAGAGGTATATATCATGAAGCTAAGTGGCTTACCGCTTACTGGTTGAGGAAATAAATATTAGGAAGTGCTTCTCCCACTGAAAACACTTAAGATATATTTGTTTTCCAGGGTATTTTCATTCTTCTGGGTTTTCACTTTAAAAAACAAAGAAGCAGGTGGACTCTGAAGGCCTCAATGTAGTGATAACAGGCGCCAAATGAGGGAAATGAGGTGGTCCAAATATGAACAGCCCAACTAAAGTCACAGGAAAGTCAGATGGGTTGATCCTCAGATCAAGAAGGGTTCAGAAACCTCAAGCCATCCAAACAACAAACAGAAACTCATGGGTTCACTTGTAAAAGCTTAACATTTATTATGTTATGTATGTAAGGTTAATTTTACCTAAAACACATTTTCATGTTCGCAAATACAGGTCACCTTAGCATTTTTTTCTTCAAATTGTGGTGAGGTGTGATGGAATGTGTGTACAGAATTTACAAAATGATTGTGATATTAGCAGGTCTACTTGACACACACACATATGGTTAAGCACAAAAAGGAAATGGAGAAAGACAGGGGGGGGGGGGGGGTCTGAAATTGGAGAAAATGACCTCTGAAATTATGTTACATGGAAGAAATGACCCCTGAAATTCATACATTATGGCTTATTATAATGTAACTTATTAGGCCTATATTTATAGAATAGCAAGGTATGCCTAATTAATGACTGTACCACATAGGCTAGATATATAAAGGCTATCATGATCATTTTGCCAACAATGAACCATAGATTTGTTTAGTTTGTAATATGTTTTATTTTTAATTTCAACAAATACAATACAATTTATTTCAACAATAAATACAAAAATAACATTGAAAACTCATCGGCTTAGACTGCTTAAGAAAAATAAACAGTTTTGTGTAGCCTTGTGCGAACTTATTCAATAGATTTTAGACTTCTAGAATTTTCTTGTGCAAAATATATATATATATTTTTAATTTAGTAGTTTTTCTTATCATAGCCTACAAATGTCTTTGGAAACTCCTTTTCCTCGATTTACTGAAGCCTATAAACGCATTTTCAGTTGCACAGCCATGTATATGCTGCATATATCTATGCCGGCCCGCAACTGCACATCCAATGACGCTGACTCTGACGTGCGACCAATGAGACAACTCGACGTCATTACAAGTCAGAGCCCGCCAAGGGGGCGCCAAGTCCCCAAATTTTCCATTATAGCAGGTCTTCGTTCATTCATAGTCTGTCTGACATATATTAGAAGCTATGTGTCTGTCATGGATTTGCACTGAATTGATTCTCAAAAATATGGAACAAAGTGCGTTCCGTATGAGTTCAATACAGAACAAGACTTTTATGTGTCAAATACGGAACGATTCCGTATTATACGGAACGGTTGGCAACCCTAGGTGTCTCCAGAATGAGTCTATGAAGTTTCAAATAGGACATAATGTTTACTGTATGGACATCTTCTTTTGAATTCCACAGAAGAAAGAAAGAGTCATTTTAAATGCTATTTTAAATCCCATATTTTCGTTGTGGTCTAAATCTGTGTGAGTGTTAAGGTTATTGCACCACATTCTCATCAGTGGCATTCCTGCATCTGCAACACAATTATATTCCCATCTTATCAAACAAGACTTTTGAACTGCAGCTGTGATGAGAGTTCACTTGACTCAGTGTTTCCATTTTCGTGTTTGCATCTGAGCATGAGCAGTCATGACAGTAAAGCCAAATGCTCAGCGTGGGGTAAAGCAAAACACACACCAGTGTTTGATTCAACCGTCTTTCGTAATTGCAGCCGTGTTGATGCCACAGTGGTGAGTGGGCACACATTAGACCACTCCTGTGCCGGCTGGGTGATCACAAGCTCTCTCAGGCTTCTAATAAACAGTAGGTTCCATTGAGACCGAGCATAAAGGCCAGTCTTCGTCACACATGCTTTATATTTGACATTTACTGAGACTCGCTTGCTCTTTCTTTAAAGTCGACTTCCTCCCTTTCTGTCTCCCTCTCTTAACAGGCAAATGGAGTAGACAGCCCTACTACAGAATATCAACTGGCCTGGAAATCACAATTTTTACATTTCCTCACATTTTTCCAGGTTTTCAGTTACAATTGGAGCTGTTTAGGAAAATGCGTCAATAAACATGATTTGTAATATATATAGTGTATGTGTATGGAGAAAAAAAAACACCTCAAACTTTAATGTATAAATATTAGCATGTAAATATGACTAGACTATTTTGTACAGAATATATGTATTTTTTCTGTAAATACATTTTCAGTCTACAGTACAATATTTTACAACATTTATGTTCATTATCAATTTCATTTGTTTTGTAATCATTATTTATTTATTTATTTTTTTGCCATTAAAACTAATGTTAATAAATAATGCAGATACATGACCCTTTTCCCACCAAAACTTATTGGGGCCATGAGGCAATGTAAATGCAAAATGCTGAACCCTTGACCTATGCTGGGTTTCCCTAGACACCAATTAATGAAATTATATTTTAAACACTAATACCTGCTCCAATTTAAACCAAGGATGCTAAATTGCAACGCATTCTCACGCCAAGGCGTCACCTTTGACCATGCTTCAATATTTGACGTTTTAGGCGCCCTTTAGCGTCACTTACATGACGCGATCCTACAGCGTCATCTAACTGACGCTAAAGGAAAGCGTCTGTTAGAGGACGCGGTTAGGTTTAGGTGTGGGGTGGGGGTAGGGTACACGCGATCCTAGGGCGTCATCTTACTGACGCTAAAGGGCGCCTAAAGCGTCAAATATTGAAGCATGTCCAAATGCTTCCCAAGGCGTCAGTTAAGTGACGCCTTGGGAGTGAGAATGGGCTGTAAATTAGGTTTATTAAAGGCCTCCATCTGACTTTGGGACATGATCAATCACAGTTTGGATTTCTTTTTGTGGAGTTCTGGACACGTTCCTGCAGCATATAAAGAAAAACTCAATATATCAACTCAAGAACAAAACCATGGCACTTGTGCTGAACTCCCCACCTGAGCCTATCAACACAACGTTGCATTTACAAGAACTGAATGTTATATTCACAAAGGAACAAATTCTGGATTTCCATGTAGAACAAATGCTCAGACCTAACACAGATGTTCCAATCTCAAGTCATATCCTGCAGTCAGAAGGCATTAGAATCACATGTCCGGAATTATATAGTGCTGGTGCTCTGACATTTGACTGACAGATAAGTAAGCAGGCCTGTTATTGACTCTGGGTGCTGTTACTCGCTGTCAATCTCCAGGATATTCCTTTATGGAGACAGCTTTTCTAGTTTGTTCACAATGTCAAATGCCTAGGCTTTTTATCTAAAAAATAAACTAAACCGAAGCTTCTGACTGTGGCCTGTGTTGGAATCAGCATTATGAGAATTTACTCCAACAAGCTTAAGATACACATACACCCAGGGTCCAAACAGCTAGCCCTAAGCACCAATTTGAGTCAAATCTGGCTTTGGTGAGGGAATAAACCTGCAGTTGGCCACTGACTATATTAAAAGGTGATGAGTTCCAGTGAGTTTCCACGATATTTTCCATATTGTAAATTATCAGTCTTAACAGCCATATGCTTAATGATATTTGACATTGATGTAAGAATGACCAAAGATCATGTCATTGAGAACAAACTCACAAAGAACAATTATTAGGTTATGGTTTACACACTTCATTCAAAAGTTTGGGTCATTTTTTTAAGTGTGAAAGTCACAGAAAAGTGTTTCTCTCTCTTTTTTTTTTATCTCCATACACACTAATATATGAAGAGTTCAGATGCAAAAGCCTCTAAATGCCATTTGAAATTTTCTTCTTTAATGATAAATAACAATTAATAGGTAATTATCATTGCCATTTAAGTGAAATCACTGAACTTAAATATACAAGTTTGATAAAAATTATCATTAAAGAAGAAAATTTCAAATGGCATTCAGAGGCTTTTGCATCTGAACTCTTCATATATATATATATATATATATATATATATATATATATATATATATATATATATATATACACATCTAATCAACCAATCATATGGCAGTTGCTTCAGTGCATATATTCAACCTCAGGCTATTGTCATTCACTCACAAACTACATTTCCCATAATTCTCTGTCCAGACTTATCCGCACTCATTGTTTTCAGCTGTCTCATTATCCAGCATGGTTATAAGCATGGTTCATTCTGTTCTCTGGGAAGTCTTAAATGTGTCTAACTGCATATTCGAGCATTTTTTTGGTATCCTGTTTCTCACGTGGATTTCTCTGTTTGCCTCGGCCCTTAACTCAGTTATTGTTTGTATTGTATGACCTTTGTCTGGATTGTGGATTACTAAAAACAACAACATTTGGATCCTCAGCTTTTGAATCTCAGAGCAGTTCATGACAATAACATGGCCATAAAGAAATATTCTGATAAAGACTGATAATGTGGCTAAAAATGTATTTTGGACCCAGCAAACAACCATGTCCCCTCATTATAATTTAGCAGCCAAGGGACGAGGAGGAAAGAGATCTAAAACAACCGGACGCTATAGTGTCTGGTGTATAATGCCACCAACAAGACAGGCAGTGGCACAAAGCTCTGGTCTGTCAGCTGGTACTGCTCTACTGTAAATGCAGCACAATCTGTAGTCTTTCCCATCAAAGCAAACTCTCCATGGTGAGCTCAAATCACTGTTTCTCCTTTCTCACCCCGAAGGCAGACCCAGCAGTCAAGTAAGTGCAGTCAAGAACAACGTGTTTTGCAGGCGTGAATTGTGCCATGAGTTTCTAGAGTGGTTTTCAACTGCATCCAGTGATGCCCTTTTGACAAGATCCAGGGACGTGTGAGGTCATTTTAGTCATAGAAAAATGCCTACGCCTTCCTTTATTTTCAACCCAGTTGGTGAGGTGGTAGAGAAATGTCTCACGTAGACACAAAGAAAGTTTTCTGTTTGACAGAAAGCCAACATTCGTGCGAGCTAAAACATGTATTTTCTTGAAATTTCCTGTTTGTTCTCACACATTATGTAGGCCTAAAGCTGACCACAGAACATAGCTGGACAAGTCTGGGGAGTTTGCGAAATCGTAAACATGTCATATTTTGATTATGAATTAATCATTCCTACTGAACGGCTTGGAAAACATGACTTGAAACCAGTGTTGGGGAGTAGTTAACTACAAGTAGCGAAGCTACTAACTTAACTACATTTTTGAGTAGCTTGGCAGTAGCTCAGTTGCTTTTTAAACAGTGTAGCTTTTCCAGTAGCTAACTACTTTTTGCAGCAAGTAGCGGTGTAGCTCGAGCAAAAGCTACATTGTGTTTGTCGAGCCTGCGCGAATCAGCGCGCTGCTAGGATATTCTTCTTCTTGTTAGATTACAAACTCATTTTTTTGCCATCACCGCTACCTGTTGTTTAATCACACATCTGCGGCTAACAGTTCACTGACGAGATGAGATGTGGCAAGATGTGACAGCAGATTTGGAGGATGGAGAAACAACTAACGTTAATTACCCATGGCCTTATTTGTCCAAGTTCAATCGGTATTTTTGAGAAAATGTTCTACATGCAATTTACGTTGGATGTATATTTTTTTCTTGCAATGTTGTAGCCTATTGGTTACAATTTTGCACTTTTGACAAACAATCTGAGATATTTGGGTGTTGTGTGTAATAAAACAATAGTTTTTGAAATCATAATTTTATTGCATTGTTTTAGTGTTTAAAACAATGCAATAAAATTATGATTTAAAAAAGTATTGTTGTCCCCTTCTGTCCTCAGACACTTATTCAGTTATTAATAATACGTTGTTCAAAAAAGCAAAAGTAGTTTCAATGTAGCTAGCTACTTTTTGATAGTAACTTGTAGTGTAGCTAACTACTTTTCCAAAAGAGTAGCTTGACTGTAGTTTAACTACTTTAACTTACGAGTAGCTTGTAGCTTGTCAAACTACAGTTTCAGAGTAGCTTCCCCAACACTGCTTGAAACATTATGAAGCTCTTACAAGACTCAATGGGGCATAATCTCTGCAGCAACACTCAAATCCAGCTAAAAAAAATAAAAACTGAATTAATTTTGTTGCTCATCTATTTTTTGACAAGACATGTTGTGCTTCCAGTCCACCAGATGGCACTTTTACAATAGACGGCTGGATCAGAGGTCATTAAAAAGTGTTTAGTCGTGACACAGTGATGAATTGAGCAGAACAGTGTCAGATTTTTCCACTCGTCTCATTAACTATGATAGTTAACCTTTGTCTGGCTCTAGGGCAGGCGGACAGCAAGCAGTTGTAATCTAAATGACCTCGTGAGCTTATTAATATGAATAAAAATTGTTTGCACACATCCGCAAAACAACTCCATGAACTTTGCAGTTTGATTGGCAAACTTTGGCAGTGCTCGTTGTTTACAGCAAAGAACATTTTATTCAGTTTAAAAAAAAAAAAGAAAAAAAAAAAGAGGGGGGATGAACCCCAGCTGATTAAGCCCTATGAATGAGATAAATTGTGTCTTTTTTCTCATAATAGCGGTGTTTGCTATCATGAAAGTTGATGTCAGATGTCAGGTTTACTTCTGTGTTGTTAACAAGCACTTATTGAAACTTTTTTCTGAGTCAACAGCACTGAAGAGATGCTTTAAAACTATGCATCATAGATGAGTGCTATTTCAACTAGCAGGGCATATTTACAATAATTCATTTTAGCTTATGTCCCTCCCTCTGGGGGGAAATAAGTGCTAGATTTCAATAACTCAACAAGAGATTTCCAAGACGCATGCGCGAGAACTGACTGAGAACTGAACTGAACTGACTGAGAACTGAACTGAGAACTCGCAATTCCCGCGCAAGCGTCGTGGAAATCATTTGAACTTTCATCTCAGGCCTACAAGGAAGAAATGGAGTAGTCGAATAAAGTCGTTATTTTTTTTTTTTTTTTTCGCACAAAAAGTATTCTCGTCGCTTGATAAACTTATACTTGAGACACTGTTGTCACATGGAATATTTAAACATTATCTTCAATGACTTTCTGGGCCGTCAAGTTTCAATCCCTCAGGCATATGTAGCGGTGATCCACCTCTCAAATTTAATCAACAATATCTTCATTTGTGTTCCGAAGATGACCAAAGGTCTTACGGGGTTGGTACAGTATAGTGGTGAGTAATTAATGACTTAATTTTCATTTTTGGGTGAACTAACCCTTTAAGTGAACTGGGATTGGTTCTTTTAAAACAATCTTTTTATATGTGAAAACACTGTAAGTTTATATATAACCTGACTTATGAAAAAAAAAGAAGAAAAAAAAACAACTAAAACATGAGACAACTATACTGTACTTCCTGATAATAACACAAACAGCAGGTTTCCTTTTCAGCTGGAGTCAAAGAGACCTTTTAGTATAATTCACTTTCCATATCTGAGTAATATTTTTCACAAGCATAAAGTGACATCATCCCACAAACGCTACTTCCCGACTATAACTGATCTAATTCAGTCAGTTCGGGATACATTTTGGAAATTTGGCTATACAACATCCTGATTTAGCCCCTCATTAGTCTCCAGGTGCAAACCAATCATGAATGGATGAAATACGGCTCAGAGAGCATTACCACGATCCAATGATTCAGTAACTAAGCAACACTGAACATCCTCATCGCTAATGATAACTTACTGGTCGATCTAGATGGAATCAGTGCTACTATTTCTGATGAATCCTATTTTTTCCTCCTGTCTGCAGCTCTCCTGTTTGCATCATCTCTGGTTAAATACGAAGCTAGCAAAGTGAGAGTTTGTGACTTTAGCTCATTTCATGGTATTTTGGGCATTGGGGGTTGGGAATTGAGGAGACATGACAGTTCAAATTATTATTATTTTTCTTCTTCTGAATGGCAGTAAGTTTTTCCATCCTATAATTAAGCCATTTTCTATGACCGCACCCGGACAATATGCCAAAAAAGTCAGGGTTCTTAACCATCCAGTATATTATAGAACTTTTCAGAATGATAAATAAGTAAAACTCAAGCTATTCAGAGCATCAAATTCTAATTTTGATCATCTTTGAATTGAATGACTTAATCATTAAACCTCTCATAGACTATAGCACCAGTTAAGCTCAAATTTTAAACTGTGGCCATGCAAATTTCATCCAATTTGGCCACAGTTGGTGCGTGACCAAAGGATAGGCCTCCAGCCTGACCCCAAATTTAGGTTTAAACTGCAGCTAATAAAACATTTTTGCAATAAAGATGGACCATCTTGAGTGATGTTGCTCATTTAGCCATGAAATGTCCTGATGCAAACCAATTGCGGTGTAGTTATTCACGAGTCTCATCATTTTATTCTGAACATAAGCCTTATCAATCAAACCGGAAAACTACTCAGATGTAAAATGTCTAATGCATCATAATGAAACCTATGTAATATTTTTCACATATCATGGAATTGCCGTCACATTGCACATGGCAAACTAATTTATAATTTCTATCAACTGCTTCGTTAGGCGGGGATATCATATTCCTTTATTACTGACAGGTTATCTATCTCAATTAATTTGCAAAGCAGCCAGTGGTCTGAAGTCGCAGCACATCATAGCCAGGCAAGATGCATCATTAAATCATAATTTTGTTTGTTATCTTTATTCCTTCTCTCGGTTATTAATGAGTATTAATTATGCAACCCTGTCTGAAGATGATGGCGTATGTCCAACGCTGTGGAATAGCAAGGGAGATTAATTGATTAGAGTAAATGAGAAACTCACTGTTATTTTTTCTAAATATAGATAACATAAAAAGCATTCCAGATGTATATTCTTTGTTTGAACAGTCCGAAATGCCGACTTCTAGCTCAGTCCAATGATGTCAGTTTGTAGACAAATCTGTTTGGTTTCACTAGCTGTGCAGAAATGACACACTTTGCCTTTAAATGCCATGCAGCTGCTTCAACTCAAGTGCATTTTTCTGCATTTTCATTATTTGTGTTTTGATGTTTTATGGGGACTTTCCATAGACATAATGATTATCACAATGTACAAACTGTATATTATACCCCCAATCCTAAACCTACCTCAATCATAGAAAACTTCCTGAATTTTTTTAAGATTTTGCGCACTGACTCGTTTGCTAAACTGAACAGCCAATCACAGCAATCTCTCTTTCCAACGACCCAGACGCCAATTCCGACCAAATCCCGACTAAAGCTGATGAGTGGAACACACCACAACCAGGCTCTTCAAGTATTAAACAGCATATACAGCAATAATTTACAGTGAAAAATCATCTAAAACAATCATAAGTTGGATTTCTGAAACTGGGACTGGACCGTTTCTCATTATTTTCACATTAAGGCACCTTACCACATTGGCATTCAGTCTGTGCATTCAATTACCTAATTTTGAAACTTTGCAGTAAATAAATAATGAGTGTAAAAATAAACAAGTCTTTAGGGGATTGCTGGACCCATGCTAGATGACATTTGTAGACTTGAGCAGCGAAACCACCATTACGCTATGCAACACACCGCAAGCCCAGAGGGGCCTCGGGGGTGGGGTGTAGACTGTCCAGAGGCCTATAACTTTCTTTGCGAGCACATGCAGGTGGCTAAGAGCAACATTTATATGCAGCATTACCATAGAGAAGCTGGCGTGCTGCATTAATGCACTGCTGGTCTTCTCTCTTCCTACCCCAGCCCTGAATAAATGAAGAAATGAATAAATAATAGCAGTTTCAGCCCTCTGTGGTGGGCAGTAGCCATGATTTGTAGGACCCCCTGACGAGCACTGATTATGTTTCGAGACCAGAGAGGCAGTATTTTATAAGTAGCCCCATGCAGTTTGCAGCTGCTGATTGGCACAGATAATTGTGCAATTGAAATAAGGAGACATGGGAAAATGGTTATGTAGCAAAGAATTTCCTATGATTATTTGCAATACCCTTATTATTCTCCTGGTTTTATTTGGACATAAATGCTTTGATCAAGGGCTCAAAAGTGATCTCAATAACTCAAAACATTATAAAGGTGCAGGGGATGAGACAGACACAGATGCGAGCTTTGACTTTATATTAAAATTAATAAAGAAACAAATGTTATGGTAACACTTTACAATACGGGTGCACTAATATGCATTAATTCATACTTAACTAATGCACAGATAATCATGAGTTAATCTATAACTCATGAAGAACTAAACCATTAATTAATGATTACTGCATCAGCAACTAATAAAGAGTCTGTATGATTAATAGATTAAGTAATAAATTAATTGCTATTTATTCAATGTGTAATTGTGTATTAATTCCTTAATAACATATTTTATTAACTAATAGTGTAAATTAATCTGTTAATTACCACAATTAGTCAAAGCTATTCACTTCAACTTCCAGTTGTCTGCTTTAATTAATCATTAGCTAATGATTTGCAACGGTATCATTATGTTATGACTTTACTTGTTGGGGCACATCATTATTAACTAGTCATTTAGTAATTATAGTAATTTCCACATGAATTTGCAGTAACAATTAAATGTATTAATGCATATTAGTGTACCTGTCATATTATCTGGAAGTTGAAATACAAGGCTTTGGCTCATTCTGGTAATTAACATATTAATTAACACTATTAGTTAAAAAAATGAGTTATTATGGAATTAATGCACAATTACATATTTAATTAATAACAATTCATGTATGAACTAATACATTAACCTTACAGACTCTTAATTAGTTCCTAATGTGGTAATCATTAATGAATAGCTTAAATAATCATTAGTTACATATTATTTTAGTATTATCTGTGGATTAGTTAAGCATGAATTAATGCTTATTAGTGCACCCGTTTTGTAAAGTGTTACCAATGTTATCAGCTTTGAACTGGAAAAGTTATTTCACATTTGTATTAATTAACATGCATACATATATGTGCTGTCAATCGATAAAAAACCCCCAAAACGTTCTGTAATTATTCACGATGAATGGCACCTATTATAATTTTTAATATATTTTTATATTGTAATATATGTTTTTACACCAAATCTCCAAACTAATGAAGAAACAACAACTATGTATTTAGAATATTTGTTTAATGACATTAATGATAATGTTTAATGTTGACATTAATGTTTAATGATAATTTGTTTTATTTTTTACTTATTTACTTATTTTTTACTAACTAACTTCACTAAGGGAACTTAAAACAATCTTCGCATGGTCAGTTAGATGATGCCTTGAGATGAGAACGGGCTGCACACACACATACAGAAGCTTGCGCATCATGCAGAAATCGTGCGCACAGAGAAATCATTCAGTAGCACGGAAAAGTATTGTCAACACTGTTCTGTGATTTATCAATAAAATATATTCGAAACTGAGAAGTTCTAGCCTATATTAGTAACTAACTAAATCCCACAGATTCAATATAATTAAAGAGATGCTTCCAGGTAGAATCAAGTCGCATGCAAACGCTCTCTCACTTACTCATATAAATGTTAACTGTGCCACTTTATCTGTATCTGATTTAGAACAAGCAAATCCTTGAGAAATATAACCACCTAAAAACAAAAGAGCTGATAAAATGAGGTGTTATGTGTACAGCCTTGTGGGCAGCGCTGTGTCAATATGCTATAGCTCTGCACCTGGCAACTCACATTCGAGTCTCAGCTCGAGGTTCAGGCCTATTTTTACATTAATGACGTCATCAGAGTCTAGTTGACTCGACTTTCATCACATAAATGTTGACTTTAAAAAATCTAAAGTCCCAAGAACTGAATAACCATCACAGCTGTGCGGAAACAATAAGAAGACAAAAGGGTAAAAAACAGTGAACGAACTCGTCTGACAGGTGAGTGTAATCGAATGCACCTGATCTAAGTAATAAGCCAGATGCAATTAACAGGAATAATGAGGCATAAAAATGCATCATTTCACATGGTGATGATGGTGGGGGATGGCTCTGTGTTTTACCCTTGGGTTCTCTGTTTCGCTCCGGTGAAACTATTCTATAATTTTATAATATCCTTAATAATTGCACCTGACTCTCAAATAAATAAATAAACATTGAAAAATGAAACTGGTTTTAATGCACTGTCTCAGTGTAGCCCACTTCACAATTGCTCAGAGACAAAAATGATGAATTTTTATGAAGATATGGCAAGCTGGCTGTTGACACCAATTTAAAAAAATGAGTGGCAGGGGGTCTCTGTGGGGTGTAATGTTGAATGAAAAGCTTTGATTGGAGATCACAGCTTCAGTACTGTTACACTGGAGATATCTATGGCCATGTGTCCTTTTTTAGAATGCTTCAGACAATGGGCTGACCTTGAAAAGTGCTAAACATCTGTTTAAAGAAGATAACATTAAAACAAATCCTTTGCCAATATAGATTATTACAACATATGTCAAATGCGGAAGATTTTTTAATTGCAAGGACACCATGTGAAGGCATCAACGTTTTATAGACATAATTTCATACACAGCAACCCCAAAATTACATATTGCAAAGAAAAAGTGCTTGCACAGAATATTGTATGCAAACAACATTTAACTGTTTACATAATTTAATCAAATATTTAATCTACATAATTAGTCATTTATGTTCAGCTATTCATGTATTAATTCATATGAGCTGTGTGCTTGTGAAATGGAGCTGGATATTATTTAAGGAGAAAGAAATAGACTTACGGTCTCCATGGCAACGGAGAGGTCCCACAGTCAGCTTGGCCTCCGAGCCGGGTCGATTTGTGTCCCCAACAGCCACTTGGCTGACCGGTAAGTGGTCTTTATACACCAGAAGCCCGGAATCATCCCTCCTACCAAACAATATAATTCTTAATAAAATGTGAGAAAAAAAACATTTCTTCTTATCTTCTCAGAATAGTACACTAAGTACCGAGTCACTAGTACTGAAGCTTATTAATGAACTCATTACAGCATTAATAAGCGAAATGCCTGTTTTCTCTCTCAAAAGCAGCCTTCTGACACTGATGACTAGCTGTTTAATTATAGGAATACAATTTGTTTAATCAGTGAAAACACTCACTTCACGCATTTTGCAAATTTAATAAACATTAGTAAACACATACACACATAAACCTCACAGGTAGATGAGGCAGGGCACTATGCGTGCATTATTTTAATGCCACCATCCATCAACAGTGCAAAACTGCAACAGTCATCTAAAAGACAATTATGTATTGCAAACCTGTAGAGAGAAAAAAATTAAACAATGTGGTTAGAAATCCAAAGTCCTAATTTGCATCTATTACGCATGGTGGTTCAGTTTGTTTGGGGTTTATGACAAGTGGCGAAAGCATCGCAATGACCCGCTGTCCATCTGTGCATGGGCCATTAACACACATTGTTGTGTGTTCAGCTAAACCAGCAACAGAAGAGGCAAACTCCATCAGTCTAACTGTATAAACATTCACGAAATGTATAAAAAAAATCCATCAGGAAAACGTATTAGTATGGCTCCACTCACTGACTGAGGCTGTTTACCTTGTGAATATAATATTAAAAGATGATAATAAAAGCATAAACAAACACAATATACATTAGACAAACAAGCACACAGTTACCCAGGGGCACGTAAAGTCTGTTTGGTTATTACTTTCCACCAATCTATCCAATCCACTTCCTGTGGAGTGTCAATGGTTGCCAATGTAGTTTCTAGCTGTTCCAAGACCTAGTAAACAGCTTATCACAGATAATGCATTTTTTGTTTGTTTTTTTGCATTTAAAAATGTGAGATATAGAGCAGTGGGATAATGTGTTTACAGACAAATTTTGTAAAATGTTTATTTTAATTTGAGCACCACATTTGGTGTTGGCAGGGTTAAGGGATAAGTTGAAATGTACATGTAAAATTATTTCTACATTTTTACATTTACATTAATTCATTTAGCTGATGCTTTTATCCAAAGCGACTTACAATTGCTATATATGTCAGAGGTCGCACACCTCTGGAGCAACTAGGGGTTAAGTGTCTTGCTCAGGAACACATTGGTGTCTCACAGTGGATTCGAACCCTGGTCTCTCACACCAAAGGCATGTGCCTTATCCACCTCCCCTCACAACCCCACTTCTAGTGAGTAGAATGTCTGTTGGAGGACCATCACAGTAAAGAGTTAACCAATTTTAAGCAGATTCTAATAAGAGTTAGTTGACATGTAGTTGCTAAGTTACTTATAGTCAACAGAATATTTAAAAGAGACCATCAAAATGTAGTATTACCAAAAAACATTCTGTGTAAATGGCCCCTAAAGCTGCAAACTAACTGTCAGGGACCCTTACAAGTGAGCGATTATAATAGAGAACCTAAAGATACAAGCTTTTATGCAACAGAACTTACCAAACATCCAAAGTGATGTTTCATGCTGGGCTAAATGTGCTAAGAACTCACAAAGAGCTTATAAAATATGTAAAGGAGTAAAAACCAGTGTAAGGAATTGCTCCATTGCACACAAATGAAGATCTGCTACAAGGAGACAGTGTTTTCCATGCTTGTATCAAACTGTAATTGGGAACATAGCTATGATAGGAAAAAACAGATATGCTTGCGAAGTTTTGACCATTTTTAGGGTCGCATCTCATGCCATCATGTCCGGTTTTTGGTTCATTCAGATGTCTTTGGTCATGTCAATGTTGCATTCATATTTCATGTGAACCGCAATAAGGTAATTTGGTTGTTTGGTTCGCATCAAGGTTCGGATGGCAGTGTTCAGAGTTCAAATGAACCGCACTTACAGAGCAATCGCTCCAGAGTTGACCCTTAGGACGTTACGTTAACATGTTGCTAAACTAATGGTGTAATACTCTAATATGCATCAATGTCTAGGTTAGAGCACAAACATTGGTGAAAAAATATATATATATTTTTTACTCTGAACAATTTTAGTCATGAATGATTCAGTACTACATATAAGCACTAGAGGACTATGGATTATCTGGTTTGCATGATCTAGTTGACGCATGGTGGTAACTACTATACACACAGAGTAGGCAAAAAGGTGTGTTCTAATTATAATAAATTTTACATATATAAAACACGGCACGTCACAGCGCGGATGAACACCATGTTTGAAGAGAGTGTGCAGCCGTCAGCCACCACGCCGGTGTGGATACTGGCATTCAGAATCAGAGATTATTCTTTTTGGAAGTATGACCAACATAAGAATTTTCACCACAAAATGTCATCTGAACAAATAAGTAACATCCACTTTTGTTCTGATTTTGACATTGCAGTAAATCAAGCTGATTATATGTAACAATCGCTTATAAGTTGTCATATCACGCAAAACCGTCCCAATTATTCTTTGTTCTCAAATTGTTAATGTTACAACGTCAGCATTGTGTGACAACATGTAATGTCCTTCCGATATTATCCTTGTTTTCGCTTGGGTCTGGTCTCTTTTTTTCTGTAGCCACTCCGAAGTCTAAACGAAGTCTTTTGCATTTTACAGCGGGTGAATCTGTTGTCACTGGTGATTGTCGTTTGAACCTTTCTGGATCCACCATCAAATTGATAAGTTATTGATAAATTATATCAAGTACTGTGAGAAAAGGCTATACATCTCCAACTCCAACATCCTCACGCAATATAACCTACTAGCCGAGACTCTTCTGTATGTGTACAGATGTGACGTAATGACGCAAAGACATACTCGAATCTCCAGCGGAAATTCACCAGTACCACTGGAATTAAAAACATTAATATTAGCTTACTGTTTTGAATCGAGCTAAGGCAAGCAGATATTTTTAAACACTGGCTGGCTATATATTTTCTCAAATATGTATTTTGGATCATTTTTAACCCCCAAAAAGCTATGGACTGCAGCTTTAACAACTGACTGACATTAACAGCTAACATAAAAAGACCCATTAGACAGGATGTAAATGAATGTGTCTCAAAGCAATACATACCCACATGCATTAAAGACAATTCTATGAGGGTGCCTGACGAATGACTTTGTTCCCCTCCTCTGCAATATCACCCACAGCTCTCTTTCGTAATAAAGCCACCAAACACACCAGCCAGCTTTTGTTGATGGAAATATCAGGGTTCGGCTCTACTCAAATTTCTTTATCAACGCAATCTGTTTGCCATTTGCACAAGCGCTGAGGTCGAGACTTGAGAACACCGTGTCCTCCAGCAGACGCCACTATTTAATGAATACAGAGAGACAATAAGACAGATGGGAACATGACTTGCTTGCCTCTCATAAGTTTGATAGGTGAGCTAAGAAGGTCAGTAACTCGCAAATAGGAGCTTAAACTAAAGCTCATAATTAGCTGCCGGATTTGGCGATTGCTATGGAAACAGCATATTGCAACTCAAATAATGTAGTGACTTACCACTGTTTCTGGTCGGCATCACAGTTGCAGTAGTATCTGGAGTCGGTGCAGTTGCGCTCAATACCACATGCACATTTCTGAATGCCAGGAGCAGAGCCGCCCCAGTAAAAGTGCTTCTCGTTACCGCGGCCGACCCACCATGTGTAAGGCGTTCCATCTGCAAACATAAAGGAAATGGAAAGTTGATCAAATCAACTATGAAATATCGTTTTGATGATAAGACTGTTACAGGACTTCTACAGGCAGGCCAGTGACAACCAGCCATCAAGTCATCTATCTATCCTTCCAGCCATAAGAATCATCCATCCATAAGATCCATCCATCCATCCGTGCACCATTGAAATTAATCATTTATTAATTTCAACAAATCAACTATGAAATATTAGGTTAATGAGAAGACATTAAAATCACATGATTTCTACGGCAGGCCAGTCACAACCCATCTTGGTTCCATCCATCCAGTTATACATTTGACAGGACTTTTTTTTACTAATCGATATGTCAGATAGACTGTGCCATACAAATCTTAAAAGAAAGTCTTCTTAAAGGAACTTCTCACACTTTAAAAAATAAATTTTAAAAATTGAATAAAATAGCCAGTTACTGTTAATGAATTCCAAGAAATCTTTGTTGTCCATGGACGATTCTTAAAATATACTCTTAATAAATAAATAATATTAGAAGCAATACCTTTTTATGTTTTTAGATCCAGCACAACCAGCACAGAATAAATTCAGTTTAACTACAAATGATTTTCCAAGTTCAAGAAAAAGGATGTAAAGGTCAAGTAAGCCTTTTGAGTCAAGGACATTCTTGTTTAAATAAATTCTTAAAAAGTTCTTAAAGAGCCGCCATTTACAGAAACCATGCATACACTAAAAATTGGATCTTTCCTTTTTCCAAATCTACTACATTTACATTACATAAACATTTATTCATTCAAAAGAGGCATTTATCCAAATGAATTTAAAAACTCAAGAATTAAAGTTTATCTTATTATTATTATTATTATTACAGTAGCTAGTGCCATGCTATACTCTTTGAACCCAACAGCTACATAATCTACAACATGACTGAACAGCTGTTTGATGGCTGCTTATAACATGCAGACAATGGTAATTACAGTGCTTGAGATTTCAAGAGTACTTCACGGTCTACCCACAGATACGAGTACTAATTCCCTCTGTGTGTAAAGACACAACACGCTCAAAAGGATTAACACTTGGCTCTTTGGGAGAGCACGCAGTGCTCTAGGGGCTTCTGGACTGCCATTCTCAAGCCCTGATGTGTGTGCAAATGCCCACCTCTGCATGCCGAGAAGGATGCAGAGGCAATCCATACACAGTGTAGAGCTGGAGGCAAACATACACACTACAGCACAGACAAGCATGCACACACACAAAATCACACAAGCACTGTCTTTCATGGCAAAACAAGTTAGCTAATTTACTTCATTAACCTGTAGAGATGAATCACAGATGGATGCTAGCACTGTTTAAAAATCATTGGAGCTTCACAATCATTTAGAGTTGAAAAACCTTATTCCATCTGATGAAATGCTGGCTGCTGTCGTTATATATGCAAGAGTCAAATTACTTAAAACAAGCTCTACTCCGCAAGGCGGCTCTAGGGGAAATACGTGTAAAATGTACTATGTGTTAGAGCTCCATGCAAATGCTTGATGTGTGACTACATCTCCAGCCTTCCATCAAAAGAGAGAATGTGATTATAAATGAACTGTTCAGTGTGGGATAAATTTATGACATTGATGTACCCTAGGTCTCCACAGAAGCTAACAATAAAACGGAGTAACAGCTCAACCAGACATTTCATCTCCACCACACTTAATTAGTGGCAATGACTCCTGCTATTCCACTAAGGAGCCGGGAATAAAGACCTGCACATTTCAGACTCCGCCGACAGGGCTGACAGATCCAGGAGAGACCCACACATGGCAGCTGCGGGCAGGAAGCCAACAACCCTGAGTGACTGAAGAGATGCCGAGCAAGAGAAAATAAACAAACAGCAGCAAAAATGATCATTGTGGTGATGGACAGACATTTTGACAGATGGTGAGTGGTCTCTGACACACGCCGTACAGCTGGTACTTGTGAATGCCGTTGATCCTGCAAGGCTGGGATGGATGCAGGTGCACAAGAAACATGGCCAAAAGATACATGTGTGCACGCCTCACCTGGCCTTCTGGCGCTCTGTGGTGATTCGCAGTATGAAGTCTACGCCTCATTAAACTCTAGGGCCAAGAGTTTGCTCCACCAATGTTATCTGCATGGACTGCTTCCTGTTTTCCCTCACCTCAGCTCACACCAGCCACAATCAATCACTCCATTCACTCTTGGCCGGAAACACAGCCGCCGGGCCAGACTAATTTAACAGGGAGATGGAGCTCTTTTCGTACTCCTGCTGGGTTCTGAAACCGAGTTGATCATCCATTTGTAACTCAAACCCAGTGATCGTTAAACAGGTGTAAACAAGATTGGCACATACCAGAATCCATTCTGCATATGTGCATAGAGTAGACCAGAGCTAGTTGTCACAAAGGCAGCAGCTCAGTAACTATAAAGGTTTTAGTTCAATTATACATAGATTTGAACACAATTGTATATGCATCTGTACGTTTTTTTTTATTTTATTTTATACATTTTTTTAAAAAAAATGTCTTATCCTTACCAAAGCAGCATTTATTTGATAAAAAATAATATTGTGAATAATTATTGCCATTTAAGGTTAAACTTTATTTGTGTCCCTGTTACAGTGTAATTATACATTTAAGGGACTAGTTCAGTATTTTACACTCAAGATTGTTTTTGATGAAATTTATTAAAATTTGAACACATGCGGCTGTCCCGAGATTTTTCGGTTTGTGTGGTTGCCGCCCACCCCCCACCAAATTTGTTACCTTTCTCCCGCTCCCACTCACAATATTAATGTTTTGTTCTGCTCCCACCTGCAAAAAACAAAAAAACATTCTGCCATTTGACATGGAAGAAAGCCTGCAAAGAGCGCTTCCTTTATAATCACGAAAAACTGTCACTCCTTTTAGTTGTCTAATTCAGGGGTTCTCAACTCCAGGCCTCGCAACCCACTTCTCTGCATATTGTGTATAGCCGTTTCTCAATACCAAGTACTCAAAGTTCAGACTTGCGTCCTTGGTAGTTCAGACTCGCCAAGTACGACTCAAGAGAATGAACTCCCGAGGACGAGAGGATGCAAGTCCGGTTCTTCTGCAAACAGAACAGAGCGTACTTGATCACGTCACTCAGCACGCTCTGGCTACTCCAGTTATCATTTTATATATATTTTAGGCAACAATTAAAATAAAAGATGCTACAACTCTGCCTCTTTTCGTCAAAAATAAAGCGAAATTTGTTATAAAACACCACTTTGCCTCTTTTCATTAAACAAAAAAAAAACTTAAACATATTTGGCCATGTGGTTCAGGTGTATATGGATTTTCTTCACATATTAATAACAAAATGAACATGATCTTTTTGTTTTCATTTAAAAAATATGAAACATCATTGATTTTCATTGACATTTAACAAACAAAGACAGAGTTCGTTTTATTTTATTGTTCATATAGTGAAGATGTAAAAAAAAATGAAATAAATAAATAAAAACATTTATTTATAATAACACAATAAAACGTTTTTTTGCCATGGAACAAACTAGTTAAATGTGACGAGACCAAAGATAGACTTTTACACAAGACGAATACGTCAAGTTTATCCACTAGACGAGACATCTGTGCCAGCGGCAAACGTTAGAAGCACTAGCCGAGGAAAAGCTGTTCCAGTCGGGGTTGATGAGCGCTGGGCGCCGGTGAAGGCTTGCATGTCAGAGCTCCGAAAACGTCAGATACATTTTTGAAATAGGTGCTATCATAAATAAACCACAGATTTGAGATTTAAACAACCACATTCTGAAACACTCTTAAAATTACATTTCATGCAGCTCATTCTCACCCCCAAGGCGTCATCTAACTGACATTTGACCATGCTTCAATATCTGACGCTTTAGGCGCCCTTAAGCGTCAGATGACGCCGTAGGATCGCGTCATGTAAGTGAACGGGCGCCTAAAGCGTCAGATATTGAAGCATGGTCAAAGGTGACGCCTTGGGGTGAGAATCCGTTGTTTCATGACACAATAACAGTAGTATTTTTGATATTACGCGGGTTTTCTCCTCTCACATTGATGCTTGCTGGTTGACGCAAGATGCATTCTGGGATACCTGGCTATCTCAAGTCCACACAAGTCACCTCTCGATGCATCCTCGGTAAACAGGGCAGATCAAGAACACATCCGGGGATTTGAACTGGACTTGGCTAGATGTGAACTTTGAATTGGAACAGTACTTGGGCAGTGACTGATGACGTTTCTCAAGTCCACAAGCACACAAGTACAGACAAGAACGCATATTGAGAAACGGCTCATATGGCTATCCTAACGAGCTGAGGATCTGAATCAGGTGTGTTAAATAAGGGAGACATACACAATATGCAGAGCAGTGGGTCGCGAGGACTGGAGTTGAGAACCCCTGGTCTAATCTAAAGTTAATCTAAAATTTTGTTATAAACAATGATGCTGATTATGCAATGACTCCCTCATAATGTGAGAGATTTCACGAGGGTGCAGAACTCCACGCTGAACCCCCCGGTGAATGGATTCTAACTTAAACACTTGTGATTGGCCATTGCATTCAAGAAATCAACATGTGTTTGTGATTGGCTACATTGCTCAATGCTGCAAAAACACACTGTAAATAGAAACCTTTGAGGCTCCCTAGACCGCAAACAGATGGATCACTTGCCAAATGATATGCTATTATTAAGGAAAAAACTGATCTTAGACCAGAAGTTATAGGCAGCTTTTCCCTCTAAAAGCAATCAGAAGCAGCAGCAGGCCTTACACACTCCGTATTATGTTTGCAGCTGTATATCGCTTTTTGTTCCTGTTGCTTTTGTACAATAGATGAATAATAATATTTTTCTCAATATTTCTATTTTGCGGGAGTCCTGCAAATTATTCTCCCGCAACCCGTACACACAGCTTCTTACCACCGGCACTCCCCTCTCAAATTTTGTCCCACACAGCACAGTTGCATTGATTCAGTGGTAGCCCCGCAGAATTGCACGCCTCTAGTGTAAAGTCTAGGTTTGATATTCAGTTAAACATATATTATGATAAAACCCCAGTGTGAATATCCAATATCACTCCCTCTATAACAATATGCTGGAGGTTAATTTGGTATTTGAGAAAACAAGGAGAAAGAAACTTACCAACAACAGCTGTTGTTTAGGGAAAACACTAAAACAATTGGTCTTGTTTGCTAGACTCGTACTGTATTTGCATGTGTATGGCTCCCCGATGAGCTTGATGCACTCTGAGATCCATTTTATAAATGAAACTTCAAATTCTACTCCAGCACCAACATCTCTCTCTCTCTCTTCCCCCTCAAACAACAGCATCCTGGCAGAAATATTTCAATCCCTTCCAGGAAAATCGATCGGTGAGACACAAATCTCATTTCCATCGTATCTAGTTCTTCTTGCCTGGGACCCACATTACGCCATTTCTTTCGAATTTGCAGCTTTCTGTCACTTCAAAAGACACGTCCCTCCATCTTTATCAGTCCTGTCTCCTTTAAGGTTCCCCTTATGTCTCATACCATTTTATCTAAGTGATGTAAAAGAGAGAGACGTCTTACTTCCACTCTTTCAAGTAAGAAGGAAAGCCTTGCCGCCACATGTAAATGCTGGCATCTTGGCTCGACACATCAAGACTATGAATGACAGCTTCACTTTCCTATCAAGAGGATCACAGTGGTACAAGGGCCAACTCTTCAGAGCCAGAGCGCCTGTTCACGCCGCTGTCCATTGCGAAACGCCTGTCTGCCATTTCAGCCATCCCGGGGGAAAGTCTGACAAGATAGCCAGGAAGAACGGCTCATCAGACCGACCTAAATTGGGAGAGCATTGCTTTCCTCCAGGAAAAAAGGAAATAAATAGTAGCCCCCACACTGAAACCTGGCACTGAACGAAAATTCATCTCATCATCTGTATGGCTTTTCTCTGGAGGACACGGACGGCTCTTTTCTCATGTTGGGGAGATTACTGTTGCATAATGATTCTCTGACAGTCCAACCCACTGTGTAGAATGAACCCCAGTGGGAGCCTGGTATTGATCGACACTCTCTCTTTCCTTAAATAGAGAACAGCTTGATAAATGGGCCTGATCGAACTTATCTGTTACGGTAGGTACTGGGAGACACATGCTGATGGATGCTTTTCAATGAAATATAGAGGAATTAGTAGAGCACAGACTGAAACGCTTGCTCTGTTTTCGGTCCCTGGTGACTAAATGTGCACAAAACATCATCACAACATCATAACAGGGTGGAGAGATGGAGAGAGCCATGGCCTAGTGGGTTGCACATGTGCTCCGGTGGGTTCACAGGTTCAGATCTGCCCCCTCTTTTAATCTCGATTCAATTCCAAACGCAATGTTTAGATACATGTCCTGCTTCTAATAGCAAAAAGGTGAAATGACAAAGTGATTAGGTACACTAAGTAAACATTATGCATTATCATAATAGGGATAGTAATTCTGTCATTATTTACTTACCCGTTTTACTCTGTCGTTCCAAACCAGTATGAATTTCTTTCATTTTTTGACAGTCAATGGTCGCTTTTCACTTCAGAAGTGCAAGTTGTCATAGTTAGGGTAAACTTCTTGAGTTGAACGGAAACTACAACAAAAATGTGATTTTTTTTGCATTACCAATAGCCTCATTAGTAAAAGAAGACAATCCATGATAGTGTTTCTACTATTCGATGACAATGCATCATTACAGTCTGTGAAAACGGTCTATGTTTTATACTCCAATAAATTTCATTCTATGGAAAAAAACTAAATATTTTCTTTAAAATATGTCCATTTCACAGAAAAAAAGAAAGTAATACAAGTTTAGAACAACATGAGTTCTGGGTGAACTATCCCTTTAAGTAAGAATAACAATAACCATCCATTCAGAAAGTTATTACAGCATCAGTTACGATGTGATTTGCTCTAATTTGTAAGACTTTAAAATTGCAAAGCACATTCTAGATATTCCTCAGTTGCATCCACTACTTGTTCTCAGCCTGCCCTGAGGTGTTTCTTTCCCTTCTCACTTTTATCACAGAAGTGAGATGCTGTTCTGTCAGACAAAACTCCCTTAACAATATCTCTATTGATCCACCTGGCAATCTGACGCCGTTTCTATTTGACTCCGTCTGGGTTTAAACCGAGACCAGAGACTGATTTATACTCTAGTAGTTTGCACTGGCTGAAACCCCCTCACTTCTCACTCTAAAGGAGATAATTGGACATCCAGAGACAGGTAATGCTGAAGATATGGCATCATTAGCTGCCTTGTTTCCCTCCAGATAATAGACAATATCCAACCAATATCCAGTAGTCATTAAAAAAAATCCTCTAGGCTGATATGACAAGCAAGAAATAACAGGCCAGAAGATGTTACAAGCAGAAAAGCAGAAAAAAAGAGAGACCAGGGCTCCATGGCCACATTAAGACAGTGTTGTGCCCCTGGGCCCCATACCTCAAAAGGCCCCACTATATTCAAATATGTCAATTCAAAATGTACATCAACTAATTAACAGCTTAAATTCACGTTTGCCCCAAAATAATAAAAAAAATCTATCAGTCTTTCTTACCTGAAAATGGATCGGGGTGAAAAAGGTGACAAAGTTATACATTTTATAAATATTCCATATTTTAAAGCATCAGTCTGATGAATTTTGAGATGCATTTTTGCCAACCTGGGGAGAGTTGGAGAAACTTAACTTCAGCCATGAGTCAAAAATATTATGGCCTCCATAATAATTTTCTTAGCTTTAGCTAACCTAGCTAATGTTGCGTTCTCTCCTGCCGTGTTCAACTCAATTCATCAAGAGGTAGCTAACGTTAGCTAAGCCTATATGTCAACAGTGCTCCAGGGTAACTTAGATATAGCCTACCAGAAAATATTAGGGATGTCCTGATAGCATTTTTCTTAACCGATAAAATCCGATACCAACAATTCTGAGTGTCAAATTATACCGATTCGATTTCTATTACTCGGTGTGTTGAACTGATAATCACAATTTTGTGTTAAATCTACTTAATACAGACAACCTCATTATAAAGAAAAACAACAAATCCAAAAAATATGATCATAACCTATGACAAAAATTCGGTAACACTTTAGAATACTGTATCTTATTGACAAACTAATAGGTAATTCTTCATTAACTACTTCTTCACTACTGTTAACTACTAAGGAAGATGTGTTAACAGAGGGGTAGGGCCAAGGGGTAGGGTTAAGGGGTGAATTGGGACTGAGACTTTGAATTGTAGCTAAACGTCTAGCGTCCTTGTCTTTCTTTAACTTTCTTTTTGCAAAACCACTTGACATCTGTCCATTTTTGATTGACATTCACAAAATAATTTTTGACATTTTTTATAATTATTTCACTTTCCATTTTAATAATTCATACTTTTTTATGTTTTGAGATTAAACGCTTGGAACAAGAGTAAAACATTAAATCTTTACATAAAAAAAGATATCTAGAACAAGTGCTAGATTTAAAAAAAAAAAAAAAACAACAACCCACAAACCCACCGTTTTTGAATGTATTCAGCTGATTTTTTGATATTTAGAAAAATATCTGTTTTCATGAGAATATCAATTTTCCTACCATGGACATCAATGAGACCAGAAACTGTCTGTTTACTGATATTCTTCTAAATATCAGAAAATCAGCTGAATGGATTTGAAAATGGTAAAACCCAACTGTTTAACTCTGGGGGAGTTGTAAAAGGAGCTTATTTCCAAAAAAAAAGTGGAGTATCCCTTTAACATCCATCACAGAAATGCCTAATATTATTGGTAAATGAGAATACAGTTGCTGATGGATAACATTTAAATTTGAACATTTCGCCCTGAATTATTGAAGATTCAGAGAATTTAAAATGAAAGCTTCTTTGCAGGCAGATTTTTTTTACAGCAACGATCAAGCTGATATAAAAACCTCCAGCACTGCATTGGAGGGTTTTAGAATTCCATTAGTGCTTTACACCCTTTAGCCAAGGGAATGACTTTCTGTCTGACTCTCAATTGCCATCACAGGTGCAAAGCATAACATGACTTACATACCGTAGCTCTGAAGAGGAGGATGATCACAGGAGATCAAATGTCACAAAAAAATAATAAACGATGAAAATAAGACATTAATTTTAAAAAATGCCAAAATTAAATAAGTGAATGGTTTTTGTTGCATAATTTAGTGTTCAAGCAAAAGTTTGAAAAAGCTCTGGCATTTACTCTACTAAGCCCAACCCATTGTTTTATTTTCTCTTCATAACTTCTTCCTTTCTCATATATTTATCAGAGTCATATTTTCCTTTAATGAATCCCCATAGAAATTCATCTTGCAGTCTTTACTGGCCTTGAGACAGGCATTCTACACCAATTTATAAGCCCTTATAATTATTCCAAGTCCAGTGATCCAGTTCTGTTGCAGCTCAATAGTCGAGCCCTCATGCAAATCTGAATAATTACATTGTCCCTTCAGTTGTCTAGCAAAACAAAACGTTTAGCTGGAATGTTGTCGTAAATGAAAACAATGAACATTTATAAAATTAAAATTAATTGTGCCTTGGTAATTGCCTTTTTCACCTGAAAAGGACACAACAAATGTTCTCTCGGGCTTCATTATACTTTGCAGCCATGTGTGAGTATGTCATGACAGAATCATCATTCTTTGGACAGGCTGCCTCTCTTGACGCTAAGTGCACCAAAATCACTGATTGGACGGATTGTTATTGCAGGTCATCTCAATCAGCTCTGCTGTGTTGAATGCTAATGACCAGGTAGCATGAAGCGAGAGAAATAGCTGGACAGATTTCATGTTCATGTTGCCCTAGTTTGAATGAATCCTTTGGTAGTAAAGACAGCACTGGGGAATTTTCATTTTTGTTTCCCTCCGCTTGTCTGTGTTTGTACCAGAAAGACGGCCAGTCTGTGCATTAGTGGTGTGGTGGGGAGATTTAAAGCCCCCTTTGGCGAAAATCATGCTTTTAAATGTTGTTTTTAATATGCTTTAAGACAAACCATGCAAATTCATAAGTCAACACCATTGCTGAGTATTTTCTCCCTAAAAATTACAGTGAACCAAAGAAAAAAAATGTGTTTTGAAAAAAAAAAAAAAAAAAGTTTTGTTTTGAGTGGATCTCTGAACTGTTGTGAGTGAGTGAAGGCAGGGCTTATTTGCATATTCATAGAACTGCCTGTAATAAATGAGACAAGGGTGTAGTAGAGTAACATTCAAGCTATTCTAAGGCATGACTATTTTTATTTTAAGGAAAAAACTTTAAAATATGTCATTTTGGTGGTCAAAGGTGAGTTTTAAGGGATGAAATGATTGGTTACAGAGAAAACAACAGTGATCTTCTACAGATTACATTGTAACAGTTGTAAAAATGTGACCTTTATGAGTGAATCATTCACTTATTTATTCAAAAGAATCAAAAACACAGGTTCGCTAAGGAATAAAACAACTGACTGTCTTTATGAATGAGTCAATGATATTTCTAATAATCAGAGTATGGTCTTAATAGCAGTAGGATGTTTGCATGACACGAGCAGAACTCTTTACTCCAGTTTACATGCAATTTTCATTATTGAATCCAGTATGCATGTTACTGGCCATTGTTTAAATCTCGCATTAAATTGAAAATACATTTTAATGGAGGTACTGGATATTTCTCGGTACTGTGATAAAGATTGCTGTGCCCGGTTTGCCTATGTTTTCGTTCTGTCGCATTCTTCGCGGCGTCTGGATGAAGATACGGAGCAGAAACTGGGCAGAGAGTTGTGGCATGTGAATCCCATTATAATTGCACTATGAGGGTGCATGTAAACATACTGAATGAACAGTTAATTCAACAGAACTGTTCAAAAGCAGATTCATACAAGAACGAAACAAGAGACAGGCTTCATCCAAAATCACACATCATTCGGGGTTTTTTTTAGACAGTTAAAAATTAAGTTCTATATAGTATGAATGTTTGTACTATGAATGCAATCGGGATGATCTTACAATTCTGAAGTCAAAACTCCAATATATAAGCAAACAATTCTGACTTTTTTTCCCTCGCAATTGCAAGGAAATTAAGTTTATAATTCAAGTCTGACTTTTTATTTTTTATATATTATCCAGTATTGGAATTCTGAGTTCTAAACTTGCAATTGACCCTTCGCAAAGACCTGCCCCCCTTAGTTACTGTAGCTATGTCCGACAAGCTATGCCGCTCTCACACGCACACCATGTTCTCATGCATTGAAAAATACATCGCGGAGCAGAGAGGAGACTGACAACAAGCTGACAGACAGACCAGGTTACTTTTCGGTTACTTTTGATATTAAACATATTAAACAAAGTCTCACCTTTCAAATTTCGTCATTTTTTAAAAGAAATTTAAACAATAAATACCGTTTTGTGGCTCTTTAATGTGTCGTGACAGATCACTGTAGAGGATCAGGTAAAGCTGCCCGTGATCTGATCATCTCTTCCTTCTAGTTCATGTATAGCATCAAATAAACATGAATTAACATAAAATTGAATGTTGTTTTAACCTCGGAAAGGCGTCAGTATACTCTGTTTTTCAAGTTCAAATCCTCCCATGTTAATCTTCTATCTCTCCTGACTGCTTTGTCGGACAAAATGGCGGAAGGCGAAGTCAATCAAGCTCCACGCGAAGGGTCAATTGGAAGAAATACAGTCAAAATTGTGATTTAGAAACCTGTTGTGCGAGAAAAAAGTCTGAATTGTGAGATTAGAAAGGTTTTTTTTTATTTATTATTCTGTGGTGGAAATAAGCTTCCAGAGAAAGTAGCTCCACAGTTGAATAATCTAAAAGGTTATCGAAAGTGTCGTGCAGCTCAATCAAACGACAGCAGATGTGCTACAAAAAAAGCCTTTCTCATAAAAAAACACTATGCTCAGATCATCCTCTATCATGAACCAGAGGTTTGTTTTTATAGGATGACAGTCTGAAAGACTTTCTTCTTTAAGGCATTGTCAAGTGTTTCATATGGATGCGGGATGAAGCATGGCTGGGAATCAGTCAGATTGAATGCAGGATCTAAGTCAAATACTTCAGTCAGATGACAAGCATGCAAGAAACCCACCATCTCTGAGCCATCAGAAATTAAAAAGCCTCTCTATCGTGCCTTCTGTAGTGAAGTGCTTGGGCCAGACCTGAGTGTGCAAGTAAACCAATCAACAGAAAGCTGATTTCTTGCGGATAAATGTTGAGTGAACCGGGCGAAACCTGTCAGCACTTTATCCTCTCCTGACCAAATTTTTTTCCACATTCTGGACTCTGAAATGTAATTTGCCTTTGGCCAAAAGGAAGCCTATTTGGAGGAGAGGAGAGAGCGGAATCATGGTAGACTATATGGTTTGGGATTGGCAGTGAACTATGGTAGCTTCCTCTACAAATCAATAATTCAAGCATTGTCCAGAAAACAAGAGTGAGAGATGTCGAAAAAAAAAAGATACAAGATCAAAATTCAGCTCCTTTTCCTTTCACATTTTGTCATGAACTCTGTAAAACAAATATACCAAATATACTCTGTATATTCATACCAGTATGATTCACGTCACAACCCTCTTTGTAGGTCCGGAGAAAAAAAAAGAGGACATCGGTGCCAGCTGTTAAAACAAAAAACTATTAGAAATTATATATATATATATATATATATATATATATATATATATATTTGAAACGTATTAATAAATAAATAAATACTAAAATGACATTGGTGACAAGTTCATATGTGGGTAGTCCAGGTGAACAGTTAGTTCTGGCTGTTATTTGTCTGTATTGCCTTCCTCATGTGTCATTCACAGGTACACAATTAAAGCAGATTAGAGGTGTTATGAAAAAAAAAATGTTGCATATAAATTAGAGCATGAAAAACTTATTTATATAGAAATGTATCACATTTCTTAAACTTATGTAAACCATATCATAACAATAAGAATAAAATCATTTTCCAAAGCTAATTCTACATAATATCTCGAAAATGTTCAAACTAAGTTAGGGATCTCACTGAAATTATGTTAATTTTTGGATCATAATGTTCTAATATCATTTTTCAGTGGAAAGCTGTGCTGGATCCAGGTAAGGATTTTATCCATTTTTTTTTGTCTTGCCTTCCTCTATTTTTATTAAATATGAAAACACATTAACCCTTAAAGACCATTTTTAGAACACCTGCACCGCCTGACCTTTTCTTTGTTTTTCTAACCCACTATAGCAGTCAACATCAAGTGCCATATATCATTTTTAACAGGGGAACATTACGTTTCAATCTATCACATTTATATAATCCAATTTTACATTTATTTTGTCTTAGAATGGATGAATTTACCAGATTTAAGAAAACGGCAGCATATTTTTAGTGATTTTTTTTTTTACTTTTTTTTTTTTACTTTTTACTTGACAAACTCCTGAAGTTTGGATTTTTTCCTTTAGAAAGTTAAACTGGGATATTCTACATTTCCAAATGTAATTTTGAGTTTAGAGCAAGTTATAGCTATTTATTACAACATTATTATAGGCTATTTTATGTGAAAAGCTGGTGTTTTTATTTTTTTTATTTACGGACAATTTAGATGTGTCCAAAAAAGTTTATGAAGTAAAATAAATAAACATTGTAAAAGAACACTGAAGCAAAACAAACTGTAAGTTGATATATATATATATATATATACTATATATATATATATATATATATATACATTCACTCACAACACTCACTCACACACACACACACACACACACACACATACATCAGTGATGCGCGGGTCAATGTATAAACAACCCGCAACCGACCGACGTTTTCAACTACCCGCCCGCAACTCGGACCGCAAAAAAAAAACATTGTACTCGACCCGCTTCCTGACCGCATTTTTTTAAAGTAGTAAATGCTCATCGGAGCGTTATTGGGCCATATAGACGTGTAACAACACAGCATCGCAAGAAGACAGGGCCGGCCCGAGGCATAAGCGAACTAAGCGGCTGCTTGGGGCCCCCTGGCCACCAGGGGGCCCCCTAATCGAGGTTATTTTTTATTTTTTATTTTTTTAGATGACTTAAACAAGTGACATAAATCAATCTGAATGAATGAATATGACTGAATGAATAGTTCAAGACAACAAAATTCTGATTTAATGGTCAATATACCTGCCTACAAGTTACAACTGCTGCTCTGTCTGCCAGCGTTTAAGTCATACGCATAATCTTCTAGACACCTCGCGCGTGCATAGACAATTCGTGCGCAACTGCGCCTAGTCACGGTATCGGTTTAAGTTGGAGAAAATAGCCCGCAGGAGAACTTATCCTTCAAGGTGTAAGGGTAGCAGTTTGAATAAATAATAAACATAGCAGTTTGAACTCTTCTCCACTTTATTATACCACACATCAGATCTCCAAACACCCGCGACACTCCAGTAGCCTAGCAAGTGCGCACGACCCATCTACGGCAAGCCCCGAGGGGAAAAATACATTGCATACACACATACAACGAGCGCCAGAACATCATAACCGGTATTATAGTAACAGATTGTGTTGATTATGTCATGTACTATATAACAAAGTCTGTTACAATAATAATAATAACAATAATAAAGATTTTGAGGATAGTTACTCTGTATTGAGACAGTTGAGAAATAGGCTAGTAATATTTTTAGTTTTCAACAATAGCTGAGACCCAGAAACTTTTTTTTTTTTAATTTAGTTTTTTTTCATGTCATCACATTGTTTAAAGCATAATAAACAAATGGTAAAAAAAAAAAAAAAAACCTTTTTGAAAAATTATATTTTATTCATATGTAATACTTTGTCCTCTGTAGTGGACACCAGGACTCAGTTGTTAAAATTAAATGACATACAATGTGTAGGCAATAACAATGGGTTTTTTTTTTCCAATCACCAATACATTTTGGGGTTTCAGGATTTTTTTTAACTAAAATTTGTATAAAGATGATTATCAACTATGTTATGAAAGATATAATGGAATTAATTGATACACCAATTTACTTTATGCAATATATGGGTAAAATTGGCATAAATTAATATTCCCATTCAATGCAAAGTATCTATACACTGTATCTAATTTGCACATTAATGTGTTCTTGGAGCAACATTTAATGAGGAAAGAAGTGTAAGCATTGGCGTAATAATAAGCAACATTTTAATAATAATATCTAATATGTCATAAGAATATTGACGTATAATTTATTTACATATTCACTTGTTATGTCTCCCAGAATGCCTGATAAACATGATTTATGTCCTGATGTTCTCTACAGTGGACATGAATGAAATCAATGCCCTGTAACGGAAAGTCATTTTTTTCATTTGAAACCCCATAACATGTTGGTTGATGAAATACAATTTGAAAAGTAGTTAGATTTAAATTATAATTACAATATATTACCACATTTCAATAAGAGTGCTACATTTGATCACTAAATTAATGTTAGACATTTTTAAAGACCAAGGAGAAGTTGTTTTCATGGTGAAACCTCCAAACATTTGGTATCTCTGTATTGCCCTGAATGTGCTCTTTACAGGACATCCAGAAAAAAAAATGTGACATGCATGGTGTCAGAGAAATACACTAAAATATAATGTCCACTACAGTGGACAAAAGTCTATTCCTGGGTCCCAGGAGGATAGGCCAAAGTATCATTGCTGTTACGTTTCTAATTTCTCAGTTTTGTCATAATTTTAGCAAATAATTTATTGTATATGTTTTGAGACAGTTTTAAGACTGTTTTCAAACTTTTTTATTTAAGTAGGCATCTATTTTTTTATTAATACATAACCTCAGTGTATTCATTTATAATGTATCATTTTTGCGTGACATTTATGTCAATAATCGTCAAACACAGCTGACTCCGCGTCGTGGGAGGGGCCCCCAAATCAAATTCTGCTTAGGGCCCCCAAAAGTCTCGGGCCGGCGCTGCAAGAAGACGTAGGCCTACACATAACAAAGGCAAAGCCAGCACTTTGGTCATCATCTTTCATTATTTCAGCAAATGTCTCCCACACTTTTACTCTTTCTATTTGTGTGTTTGCGGAGCTTCCACTCCCCAGTCTTCACCTTTTCTCTTGCCGCCTCCATCTCTCTGCAGACTGTAGTGATCATCGTAGACACGGCCGGTTCGTGAACGAATCGTTCTTTTGAACCGGTTCTTTTTAGTGAACCGGTCGAACCAGTACACTCGAACTGAATCGTTCTGGCGTCTTGCGTCAGTGCTGATCCACAAGTTACTAAAGTTACTCACTTTCAGACATGCCTGACAGTCGCCTCCGAATCGAAATAAATCAATATCCTGAATTATATTTTACTCCAGTAACTCCAACAGTTCACTGAACCGAGACATGTTGCTGCCACTGTTGAGAGAAGTGATGAGCACGAGGAGCTGATACTGCGTATACCGAACGCACAGGCACAGCGGTTCTCGAATCACTAGTATAGAACCGATAACTGTTTAGACTGAGCTTGTGTGTTATCTTCGTGCCAGTTATTCAGCCAATAATGTGTAGGGCTGTATATTTCATCAAAAACTGTGTCTAGTACTATATACAAATGTTTAATTGGCATCTTTTTTTCAAACGACCCGACCGACCGCGACCCGAATATCATTAAAAACATTTTTGGATGACCCGTAACTGCGGGTAACCGCGGGTGACCGCAGGCACCCGCTCATTTCGGATCAACCCGCGCATCACTGACATACATATATATGAACTACTTTCACTTTACCTCAGTTCAAATTTCCAAAGAAAGATGCTAATTGGTCATACAAAAGACCAAGAACTATGTCTATTGGTTGAGTAGATGATACCAATATGGGCATGAGGGTGGAACTAAGCATCAACAGTCATTCATGATTGGCTCAGAGGAACAAACCGCATGGGTTTCTTTGACGAATCAATGCTGATCAAAACTTCATGACGCAATCATTCACTACGGAGTTTCTGAATGTCCAAACGTGATAAACCCAATATCATCTCCTCTTTATGGGACCTTTTAAAGCATACGGCTTGGAGTAGTAGTTCAAAAGTTCTTTAAGATTTAAGAATAACAGTTATTTTTTGCCGCTGGCAAAAGGTCTTTAATTACTTAATTACTTAGTAAAAGATCTAATGTAATATTCAGAATTTCAGATTAATCTCCATTGTTTTCAAATTCCCTTTGTGAACTGTCAGTTTTGATAGAAAACAATGAGGAGAAAAAATTCAAAAACAGAAGAGACTTCCATCTCCCAGAGCACAAATTAATTCTTAATGACTTCACAATCTGTCATTGAAAACCAAATGTAAGAGGGCTGCATCACTTCCAAAATGAATCAAGCATTACCATCAAGATCATTGGTTTTAATTATCATAAAGTAACAAGCTGTCCTCATTAGTATCCTATTTTCCTTATTTTCTTTGTATCATACTTCATAATTAGTCAAAATTATGCACACATTATCTCACTGTGTTTTTGAACTGCGTTCACAATAGGGTTGTGATGGTTCAAATTACTCACAGTTTAGTTTTAGGGTCACTGTTTTGGTACAGTTATTTATGTGCTATGTTCAGGGGGAAAAGGACTACTGCCAAATAAAAAGATATAAAAAAAAGAAAGAAAGAACAAATAATCAAACTACAAGCAACAGTACAAATAATAGACAGTACCATAGAGCAACAATACCATCAAATAAACGGTGCTTTTTAGGTATGTAACAGTAATTTTTAGGTACAGAAATTGAATAAAGTAATCAAATCAACAACATTGCATATAATCTTCACAGTAGAAACGAATCATTATTAAAGTTACAAAAGTTATTCAGTGAGGAGCAGTGAGTGAATTCCATGTCTTTTGTTGTTTGATTAAAGGGGTGGTTGATTATGATTTCACATTTCTAACTTTAGTTAGCGTGTAATGTTTCTGTTTGAGCATAAACAACATTAAAGTTAAAACGATATTTGCTTTTAAAGAAAAGGACTACAACAAATGGCTGGTAGGGACTACACGACATTCCTCTCAGCAAATAACACCACATCAGCAACATAAATTCATCAACTAACCATTCAGAGACGTCCTGTTGCATATTCTACATGTTATCACCACTTCTTAGTCTCTCCATCTATGTCTGACTCTGTTTTAACAATAAAGGGAGAACAGTTTCTGTAATTTTACTATGTCTGCGTGAGGAAATTGCAGCTGCTAACACACTCTTGAAACCCCGCCCTCTGCAGCAGCTCATTTGCATTTAAAGCGACACACAAAAATGGCGTGTTTTTGCTCACCTTCAAAAGTGACAATTTTAACATGCTATAAAAAATACCTATAGGGTATTTTGAGCTAAAACTTCACATACACACTCTGGGGACATCAAATACTTATTTTACATCTTGTGAAAAGGGCATTATACCACCCCTTTAACATAAAAACGGACAGCAGCAAGAATATTAATCTGCTGTCACTTTAAGACGTAATGCACGTATCTATTACACTGGTAGTGTACACAAGCGTTGTAGACTTGAAAGAGAACTCAATATTTACGTGTTGTCTGAGACGGGGCATCTTCTTGTACTTGAATGTTTAAATTGGCAAGGCTTAGATGAGTTTAGTGTCAAGTGATCCTTCAGAAATCATTCTTATAATGATGTGTTTCTCAAGAAACATTTACAATTATTATCAATGTTTAAAACAGTATTTTTGGAAATGTGATACATTCTTCTTCATAATTTTCTCCAAGAACTTTAATTTGAAATGCATTTTTTTTTGTGTATTATGTGTTTGCTGTCACTTTTGATACATGTAATGCATCTTAGCTGATTAAAATCATACTGGCTGCAAACATTTAGAATGGTAATTTGTAAAATGAAGGAGTCACCAATAAAACAATAACTTCTTTTCACTGATCCAGTCAGTTAGAGCTTTTTTGAGACACTGAAAAGATGGCACGTACAAGTTCAGGTGAAGTTTTGTGTGGTATAGATCACCCAGAGCCTTTTGAGAGATTCTTTTAGTGAAGCCACATTCAACTAGAAGGTCAAAGAACACTTTTATGACCTATAAAGTCATTCTCAACAGGCACTAACACCTCAATGAATCATGCAAAGCTTCTTCATTACTCGTCTCACAGGGGTGCTGAAATAACCCTTTATGAAGTCTTCAACCTATTCTCCCCTTACAGAGAGTGGAAGATAGAGTTTTCAAGGAAGAACTCTAGAGATCACATGACAATAATCCTCACTTTACAGACAACAAAGCGTATTTACAAATAGAATAAATAAATTTGTTGAAGGAACCATCTTATTCATTAAAATATATTACTCTCAACACTGATTGCAGGGATATTTTTCCCCAATAATGAATATTCTGTCATCACTTCCTCACCCTCATGTTCAGCCTAACCTGTATGACTTAAAACTAAGAATTCAATAGTTTATTTTTCTCCATATAATTACAATAAAAAATATGCATCAAGCATCGGATGCAAAAACAAAAAATTCGGAGAAAATTGCTCCATTCAGTTTGAGTAAATAATGACAATTTCTATTTTTGGGTGAACTATTCCTTTAACCGTGCTGTCAAACCTTATTGTCTCGTGGTCGCATCTCCCCATCATTTACACAAAGTTTCACAGTAAACATTCACAAAGAAAATATTACATTTGCTTGTAGTTCCATGTGTCAATCACTCAACTTCACAGCCTTGAGATGGAAATAGCCCTTAGACTCCTGTCAGTCAACTCAGAGGAAGGGAACAGAACAGATGTACTGAGTAATCGACCTGTTCCCAAACGTAAACCTTTATTTAGAAGAAAAGGCATGTCACCGGAAACTTTCGCACTACTACATGAAGTTATTAAAGCTAGCTACTTAACTATATTACAGAAACCAGAGGAGTAGATCCAAACACATGCAGCAAAAACAAGTGGACAGATTGTCACTGTGCATTAATTTTTTATGTCTGTTAGAAAGAGAAAAATATCAAATCGAACACTCTGAATGCTTCTCTTCTTCAAGTTAAGTAATGGAAAACAGCAGAAACTGTGCATGTAAATAGTGTTCCTGTAAGATCTGTAAATCTGAATCTAATTTTACAAACATTTCCTCAGAGAATCCTAATTTCTCTCTCATTATCGCATTAGTGCATCTATACCGTATTCGCGATCTTCTCGACATTTCTCTTAATATGATCCTGCGATGGCATCTAAAACACAGTGGCTCAGTGACCGAGGTGTCATCCTTACAGATCATACACTCTTACCGCAAGGGTGCGGCATTTCCATTCTTTAAAGATTAGGAATCGCACTTCAGAGTTCCCAGATGCTCAAAGCCACACTTTAGAACTTGTTACCGGTAATAACCTTGTCAAAAGACTAGAGCACCAAGCGACTTTGTGTGCGTATATTCAGTCATCCTAAGCGGGAGACAAAGAACCGCCCAGCACAAGGTCATGCATAAACATTAACTGTATTTCTGGGGTAATAAGGAAGGGGCTTTGGACTGATGGACTTTTTATCCCTAAAGGAAATATTCCCCGAGGAGAATACATTGTCCTTTACGTCCATGCCAGTAAATAGAAATCTCCTCGAGTGGCTGCTGAAGGTGACATTGGAGTGAAGAGAGAGAATATATCAGAATTAGTGTCCTATGGAACAACTATGACCGAATCAGAGGTGAAAGAACAGCCAGTGGATTTCCAAGAGGAAAATGGTCATAAGAGTTGAACTGGAGAGAATGAAGAAACGCTCTTAGAAAAAAAACAGAGTGCTGATTGGCTAATGTGCCAAACACAACTGACAACATGAAACATGACCCTCTCTCTGGACTGACATCACATCTTCCCAGCTATTTCCCTCAGCTCCCGAGAAGAAGGAAATGAAGAGACCGAGCTTATTGTGATGAAGTATAGGGCCTTGTGGGTGACAGCGTTGGGAAGATTGTCTCTGCCAGCAAATGCATTTTATCCGACCTCTTGACTGAAAATGGACTTTGAATATCAGTCCTTCCCTCAACCAAAAGTATGAGTCCTTACTTTTCTTTATCACCGTATGGAACAGTCTCCCACAACTGGATTTTCTTCTTTTCCTAAGAACATTAAAAGAATGACTGAGGGCTTCTGAATGTCTAAACATAATTGATGTGCACTGTCTGTACAATGAATTCCCCATTAATTCATTGTTCATGCAGAGTTCAAATCCAGTTTGCCTCTCAGCACAAGGAATTCAGTCGCCCTTTCAAGTGACGTTTGATTAAATCTGTTTTTGCCTGGATTGAGAAAGACAGCTGTGGCTTCACTGTGAAGATCACAGTGATAACAGAAAATACAATTCTACAATGAAAAAAGACTGACATTGTGCTACTTAATCAAAAATTGCAAACAAACACAAATATAGACACACATCTGAATAATGCAAAAGCCCATAAATCATACTGTCTCCTATGTACTTTGTGAAGGCAGCATGCACTCTGTTTTAAAACAAGCTGCCAATGAAGACCTTTTAAGGTGTCACAATCCAGAATACATTGATGAAAAAAGTCATGAATAAATACTTTAAAAGCATAAAAAAAATCACTATTTTGCGACATTTATATTTATGCAAGTGCATTGCAAGAAACAAAAATCTAGGATTGCGGATGATTATTTCTTAAAGAAACGAATACTTTAAAATTACATTTATAAACACATTTATAATACTATGTTAATAATAAATGTTATTTTTAGCTTTTATGTTCATTCATGAATCATGTGTCAATTAATTGATTTGACAGCAGTAATATTTTTTAATCAGTATGACGTGTGCTGAAATCCATTGCGAGTCTCCTATGTTTTTTTTATAATGTGCTGCCTGTACAGCGTTCCAGATCCTTCTAAGCAGCTATCTTTTGTATCAGAGCTTATGCACAATGAATGCAGCATCACAACTTCACACCTGTGCGTCTAGAGCCACAGTGAGAATTAGTTTCCTTTCACCACTCCATTCTCATTTCAATACGTTACGACCCATCATCTACTCTGACAGCTTATCCACCTTTTTCTGCGCCCGTTCTATTTCCCATGATTCATAGTGGGTTCAACTGACTAAACGGCTTTCTACTTCTGGTTAAAGTACTTGTTTACATAGAATGCTAGCACTCTAGTCCAGACATTTGAAAAATATCAGTCTACACCATAGACTGTAAAAAACTATGGAAAAAGCGTCTGTGACGTCACCCAGAGACTTTCTGAAGAACAGTTTTGAGGCTGTTTATGGGGGGTATGGGCGGCGCCATATTGGAAAATCTTGGGAAATACAAATGTTCAGAAAGGATACAGAGGTGGTACAGAATGATGTGTTGTGTCAGATCATGGCTGAAAACTCAAACTCCACTTGGCGCACACTTAACGCACTTCCGGGTAGGCTTCATTTTTCAGATTAGAATGTTGCCGCTTGGTCTACACATGCGTTTTATATTTAATATGAGCGAAATACACACAACACAACAAATCTTTAACTTTTAGGTGGCAAAATATTTTTTATTTCACTGCGCAAAACAAAAGTAACAGCCTACTAACCGGATGAAGAAGGGTCGTCCTCCACAAAACATAAAATATTATTTTTATTTTATTTTTCTTGTTCGCATATATGAGAAAAACAACTTTCACAGATATCTTAAAGAGAAACCACAAAGGCTTTCTTTAAAGTGAATTTCGTTATTTTTATTTTTTGTATCTTAATTTCAGTCAATGTTTCATCAACCTATTGCCTGGCTTAAATAAATAACAAGTAAATATACTAGAAAATAGATGATCATGACGGAGGCGCCGTGGCACGCAAACTGGACTTTGGTCTCAAAAATGAACCGAAACTCGGCATATAATGTAGCCTACTTGCCTCACAGGCCTGAGAAGAAATATAGACTATGCATCTTTGAAAGCAGAGATAGACAGGAGTCAAGTTAACCAGCCTATTGCTTGGGTTATTCTGCAGCAGTCGGGGGTGATAGAAATGTCGGATGTTCATGTATTGCTGGATTAGGGGGATTGTGCTGTCATGCATCAGCTATCCTTTGGAAGGTATGAAGAAAAGAAAAAAAGTTCATTTTGTTTTTATCTGTGATTTGATAATAAAAAAAAAATAACGATACAACTGTGAAGAGCATGTGTTATTCACAGAACCACTTGAGAAGTGGATGAAATGTTGTTTCGAGCCAAAGTTAACTGAATCACACTAAACTAAATGAATTCTGTTATTCAGACAGCTGTTTTTGTCATGAGGTGAATGCATACATGTGTAATTTTTCTCCAAAAATGTACTTTGGCAGTAGGTTTGTCATTACGCAGGCATCATGCTGTTCCCAAACACCATAAACTTAGAATAGGTGCCCTCTAATTTGTTATTTTTTCCCCCCAAGATGTGTAACAGTTCCTTCTCAGGGACAGTAATGAAGTTGTACTTGCCAGCCATCTTAAATATACACTAGTGATCCTAATCTATTTCCACAGTAAATACACGCTACAGGAGATGAGTGGAGCACCCCGTGGCATTCTGTCAAATTATAATAATACAGCTCTCAAACAGAGCCACAAAGACAAACAAAACCATCAGAATGCATACATAGAGGAGGCTTTATCAAAAATGACCAGGGGGGAACATGTTAAATATACTTCTGTCTTCATCTCAACTGCTTTTGACTGTTGAGAGCAGTAGAAAATACTCTCAGAATTTCAGAAAGTGGGGTCCACTTTCACATACATTTATAGTCTTTATATCTTAGCAGGGACACACACACACACACACAGCTAAAAAAAAAAAAAGCTCAGCAACGTATCAGACATAATCATATATTCAGAACAGAAGTTCTTTCCCTTAAGCGAATGCATGTACGGCTCTTAAGCGTGATCTTGTATACATTTCAGTTGTGATATGACTACAAGGCATGTCTCAGGAAGCACTCTAGCGATCACCTCGTACAAGAGACTGCACTCTCCCGTTCCTCTGAGGACTGCACAAAAGAGCAAAGCTTCTACCGCCCCATTATCCGGTAGCCATGCCTGCGGCCAGCTCTATCAAACTGCTTTTACAATCATCTCTTGGGCCAACCAAACTACAATGTTTCTCTTATATGAAGTACATTGTGATTCTGGGACCAAAGCAAGACAATGGATTTGATCCAGAATGATCAAGGTGCCCTAAATGTTGAAAGGTATTGGGACTCTGGGTGTCTCTGCATCAGCATTGCCATTAGACTTTGATAGGGATACACCAATAAAATCGTCAGTATAGCCTACTTTAGAAAAGAAAGTACAGTTCAGAAAGTCTGAGACTGCAGTGAAACTTTCAGATTCAAAATTAAATTTTAAATTTTTCAGATTTTTACGTTATTTTTACGTTATTTATTTATTAAAGTAAATGTTTAATTCACATCATTAAGCAAAATTGACATTTAAAAAGTGCGAAATGGATAAGAAAAGTCTAGTTGGATTAATTTTTAAAAGTATAAAATATCATTTTTGTAACTATAAATAATTAACAAAATAAATGAAAAATAATTATAACATTAAAATAAAACATAATAATAAAATGTTTAATATGTTTCCTGAAATGTTTAATATGTTTCCTGAATGTTTAAAAATGTTTAATTCACACCATTAAGCAAAATTGAAATTTGAAAAGTGCGAAATGGATAAGAAAAGTCTAGTTGGATTAATTTTTAAAAGTATAAAATATCATTTTTAGAACTATAAATAATTAACAAAATGAATGAAAAATAAATATAACATTAAAATAAAACATAATAATAAATGAAACGTAGCCTACTTCAAGCAAAATATAATATAGAGGTTCAAATAAGCACTTCAGCAAATGTGGTCATTACTTGAAAAGTAGGCTGTGTGGTTGGGAAGATGTATTAGAAGGACTTTTGTACTCGCATTTGTTTCCCTGCGCTGGAGCCGAGACAATGGTCTGTGAACGATAATGTGAACACTCAGCAGAGACAGACCTACAGGAGAGAACAAAGCAATGCCATTCATTTTAAATTCCAGATCAGCACACCGCATCTGGGGAACATGGAATAACCTTGCGATGGGTCATTGATCTTTGGAGCTGAAAACAGAACAAGAGGCATTTCAAATATACAGGTTTTTCTTTTGCAGGAATTATTTTCTGAATGAATGAAATCAACAACATAACTGCAACCATCAATCAAACAGTGGCCGCAATCTGCTTTGAATGACAACCTTTCTTGCGTAATTAGGAGACAAAGGGCTCTCGAGAAAAGTTTTTTTTCTTCTTTTCTTCTCCTCAGTCACTCACGCACACACACACTCAAACACCCCAGTGTGCTCATACCGCTGTGACTTCCCTCAATTCCAAGTGCATCTGCATGAATGCATGAGCTTTGAAATCACAACCCAAATGCCTCTCCCATATGCGTGAGCAATATATTCAAAAACATATTTTACAGGCCTCATCAAATTCTCGGACGACCGAGCCAAGGGACACAACAATGTAAATTTACTTAGTGACGGTTTAGGCATTCTAAAATGTCTGATGAAGCAAGGGATTCTTTTCAAACGGCTGGGAAAACATGGGAAAACATGCCAATTTTGAAACTTTATGTTACGTAGCATCAGGAGATAGACGCAGATATTGAGTCTAGAATGTTTTTAAGGAAACAAAAATCACAAATGACATCCATTAATATCTCAATTGGGTAACACTTTAGAATACGGTTCCTTCGTTAATGAATAACTACACAAATGAGTAACACAATATTAACAATCTAGTAACTATTATTAACTAACAAGAAACTCTGATTAACGAACTAGTAAGTAATAGCGCACAGACGAAAGTGGTACAGTAGTTCACTATTAAGTAATCAATAACTACTATGTTTTAATACTTCCCAGAGAACTTCTGAAAAAGTTTATTAACAATCTAGTAACTACTGTTAACTAAAAGAAGCTCTTATTAATGAATTAGTAGCTCACAGATGAAAGTGTTACTAGATACTTCTGTGGGAATTACTAATTATTTGGATCCGTATTATAAAGTGAAGATCATTGGAACTAACTAGTATTACTCAAGTGTTACTGCATGATCTAGTCATGATTTGTTGGATTTTATTGATTTTTGGTGAACTTTAGTATACTTTAAGAAAATGTATTTAGTAACACTTGAGTTGTGTGTGTGTGTGTGTGTGTGTGAATATATTGGGGCTTTCGCACCAGGTAGTTCCCCGAGAACTAATGGTTCCCCAAGGAACGTTTTCCTGTAAGCAGTGACGTAAGCCGCGCTTGTTGTTGTGGCTTTTATTTTGACGGCGCTGCAGACCTTTATTTTGACGGTGCTGAGAACGCCAGCCAGAGTCTGAGAACACAGTGCTCGCATTCTCCATGTTCATTAGTTTATGATGAACATTCCTGTCGAATATATTATTAGATCGCACTGTTATACATAGAAAGAAGACAGTATATGAAAGGTTATTTTCGTATGCCGTGTGGTTGATGTCCAGTGTTGCTAGCTGAGCAGGAAAACATAATCATGTTTGGCTTGGTCCCCTCAAAATTGCATAGGATTTTTCTCCTTGGCGTAAAGGTTAAGAGGCCCATCTATTACTGTTTTCCATGTTCGTAGCATTAGTTTCTCAATTAAATAGGCTATAACCTGTGTGTATACACAGCTTTTTTTATTTAAAATGCAGGCTCTGGTGTTTTGCATGCGGGCCAATAAGTGAACACTAATGTCACTGGTAGTTCCTATAGTGCTGGTTTAGAGCCTACACCAAAGTAGGAGTTAAATTAGTTCCTTCAAAAGGTTTCCTAGTTTCTGAAGTGCAAACACGCCAAAATCCGGGTGCTTCCGCAAATAGTTTTAGGAACCATGAAAAGGTTCCTCCAGTGCGAAAGCTCCTTATGTTAACTAATGATCTGTTAAGCAGTATACACTCTAAAAAATGCTGGGTTGTTTTAACCCAATTTTGGGTAAAATATGGACAAACCCAGCCATTGGGTAAAAAATGTCATTTAAAAATGTAACCCAATGGCTGGGTTTGTCCATATTTTACCCAAAATTGGGTTAAAATAACCCAGCATTTTTTAGAGTGTAACGTTTGTTAATGATTTATTAATTAAAGTTATTATAATGTGCTACCACATAAGGATGATTTTTTTTTTACATTCAGAAATGAAAAACATTCTCATTATAGAAGACAAATGTCATATCATTGACCCATATCTTCCCTAAACCTAATGGTGTTAAAGGGCTCAATCAGTGCTTAACTTGATGGCAGCATGTACGTCTGATGGGGTCTATATATAAGATGGGAGCGAGCCATTATGACAGGCTGAACAGGTCAGAGAGCTGAGGTGTCTGTTTAGTGACCCGGGGAGACCTGAGCTGCTCTGCCAACGACCCCGACCAGCAAACACCATCTGCCACTCTTCCCATCACCCACTCACCACAAATCGCTCCTCTCTCTTTATCCATCTCTCTCAAGGGAGAGATATACAACTGTCCAGCCTTTTCCACCTCAAAGGACCCCATTGACCTGTGACTGCAATGTCAAACCAGCTGCTGCAGTGCTAACATCAAGGCAGAAGTGTGCTGGAGATGATCACCCCAGGACAATGATGCGACAGCCCAATGTATATAAATCCATGATGAGCATCAGCGGCTTCAGTGAAGGGCAAATGGATCCGATATACAGGTGACCGTCTTCTCCAGATGCTCTTGCTTGTCATTTAGCACGCTTAGCTTTCCCTAAAGAGACTAAAGAGGCGAAATCCAGTCATTTCAATAGGAAAACAAGCAATCGGGAGTTTTGCGTGAGGGTTGAAAGATTTCCCCACAATATTTTGCATTAGGTTAAACTAGCAAATTTGCAGTTTTCTATAAAAGGTTGCTTCATGTTGTGCATATAGTCATCGATTATGCTGCTAGACACCTGATGTTTTTAACCAGGCGACATCACACAAACCGAACAAAATATGTGTCATTATCATAAATCTACTTAGATCAGCCAAATATCATGTCATTTTATTTTCTCAGTTCACCGGAGTTTGGATAGCAGCTTTATGGTCGCATTGTGGGATTTTGATTAGATTTTTGTTGTTGTGCTATTCGTATTTCGTTGCCATCGTGGGTGCCAGCTGAGAGGTGTTTGGCAAGAACACTTTTGCTTTCCAGTTGCACAATGTGCATTACAGGTGGCAGATGGATATGACAAATGAGCTCTCTGGCAGGAGAGAGAGTGTGGGTGAATGTGTGTGTGTTCAAGTGAAATAAAAACATAGTCTGAGAAATTGAGTTTACTTTCAACACACATTATTATGTATGTACACACACATGCACGCACAAATCACAGCATGCAGCTCTCACAGTATGGGTGAATCTCCAGATTCCTGAAACATGTCAAGTTACTGGCGATATTTTACCTTCAAATCAAATGGTATAAGAAAAAAATATATTTTATTTAAAAAAGTTAGGATCATATTCTTTCTTGTGTGTGAAATTACTGTTATTAAAATGACCCCCCCCCCCACCCACACCCAATTACATTAATTTCTTGTAATTCCTTTAAGTGATGCTGATTTAAATTTATTACAGCATATTATTAATTCAAAAACAATAAAACTATACTGCATTGCAATAGAATAATGAAAATTACACAAACACCAATATGAGAACAGCCAGATGAAAGATAATAATCATAATATGGGTGAAATTAGCTTAATTATTATTATAAAAAAAAAACTCATAATGAAAAATCTTCTAAACTAGGCTTTATTTTCTATATGTAAAATATAGTTACTTGTATTTTGATTTGGGGGTGAAATATGACCATAACGCCATGTCAAATACATGTAGTGGAAATAGTAGACATACTTTCCATTAGTCCAAAAGAGGGTTCCCACACAATTCAATCCAATAAATTAGACGTTGTTCTTGATTAATGGATTAGGATATTTTTTCAGAAATCATTTCATAGGGATTGGTAGGCAAAGATTTGCATCCCAGGTACTAATCTTCAGATTTAACTAAGGACTAAGTCCCTTTCAAATGAAAGTCTGTTCACTCGGCAGCCATATTTGCAAGCCTCTGGGCAGCCATTTCAGGCATCCAAGACCTAGTCTTATCTATTTGAATGGGGGAATCCTGAAATGTCAAAAACCACTTGCTGAATTAAATAACATTTTAAATTATCTGACATGAGCTGTCTCATAAATGTTGGTTCTTAAAGGAGTAGTTCACTTTTAAAAAACTGTTGCTGATAATTTACCCACCCCCAGTGTCATCCAGGATGTCCATGTCTTTCTTTCTTCAGTCGAAAAGAAATTAAGGTTTTTGATGAAAACATTCCAGGATTTTCTCCATATAATGGACTTTACTGCGGTTTAAGGTCCAAAAGACAGATTCAGTGCAAACTGCAAACTGTCCAAAAGGCTTTAAACGATTCCAGACAATGAATAAGGGTCTTATCAAGCAAAATGATTGCTCATTTAAAAAAATAATAACAACGTTTAAGTTTTATAAGCTCAAATGGCCACCTTGCTCTGTTCTGTGATGCGCGTTCGTGACTCTCCTGTTTGAACTCCTCATCAAAATGAACAAATCATTTCCCGAGTCAATTCGTTTCATTTCGTTCGTTGAATGAACCAAATGACACGAAAAAAGATTCACACAATTCATATTAAAAAAGTCTTTGTGCCGTTTACAGATACTATAACCTGATTAGAACAAAGTACTTAAGAATAAATTATTTTACAACATCAGCTGAAACCATTGCTCCTCGGAATGAAACTACCAGCACTTCTGAGGTAACTTTCCCAAGATTATTACAATAGTATTATTACATTATAACTGGATGTTTAATACAACATATCTTACATATAAGTGTTTGATACAACACTTATATGTAAGATCAAAATCAACAGAGTAATTTGAGTCTCTTTTTTACTAATAAGGAAAAAAGTGAGCTTGTTGAGCTGGCGCGATAGCCGAGCCCGGAGGGTTAAGCTCAAATACTGTTAAAAAGCGCATTATTTTCAAGGCTAGACCAGCCAATGCACATCTGCAGTCCTAAGCGTGAGTCTCGGGTTTCTGAGTCAGTAACGTAATGACTTTATCAATCAGTGATAAGACACTTTTACTTAGAAGGTGGGATGTATTCTATAATATCTCCCATTCATAAGTTTATAGGAGTGAACCGTCTTTCTATATCTATAGTCTTTGTCTAAGTCCTGTCTGAGAAACCAGGCCATAGTGTACAAATGCCTCCAAAAGATGGTTGACAGACAGCCTGAGGTTTCATGCAGCAGGCTTCTGGTTTTACACAAGCACAGCAATATCTAGTCAATGAAATATTATAAAGTACCATAAAAATAGAAGAAAAAAAAAAACATTCACCATTGAAATTTCCACAAGTTTTTATAATTTCACTCAATTTCATGGCTTATCCAGACCTGAAAATCATCAGGCTCGTAAGCAAAGAGCATGACTGTGCTTTAGCATGCACTTTCATAACATTCAACGTTATTTTTTTCCAAACCAAACATGAGTCTCTCTCATGAATCTGTCCAGAGGAGCAGAGAGACAGGTTAGTTATGTGTTACCTGATAAGATTATGGGTGGTCAGATCTTTAACACTTCCTTGGCACATCCTGAATGTTTGCAGGACATTAAAGTGCCAGTCCAACTGTAACAAATTCATCAAAATTCATCAGAAGCTGCATTTATCACATCATCATTAGCACAGCCTCCTGTTTAACATCGAGAGTAATGCTATGAGAGTGTTTATTAGAAATACCATTTCATTCTTTCACATTTTATTAAATGTTACTTGACATTTCTTTTTACATTTCTTAATGAAATTGAGTTCAAATCCTACACCATTTTTATTCAGTGATGAAATAGTATTTATAAATGAATATTTATTATTCATAGTTAATATAATTAATATTTCTATAAAGGTCAAATTTAGATGCTGTGTTCAAACAAGGGAAACCTATCTCAGTTTGGAGTTCCAAGTTCCAAAAATGGACTTGCCTAAGCCTGTGATGATAGCAGTGGAAGTCTCCAAAACCAAAGACTTCATTGATGATTTTGCTGCCTTTCTGGGGGATAGTGTCCAGAACTATGATATGACTTTTAATTTTAGGAGATTTTAATATAGACATATGTTGCTCCTCAAACTCTTTGGCAAAAGACTTTTCATACATTGGATCTTGTGTTGTCTTATGGCTTATCCATCTATGATATTGAAATTTATGATGTCAGTTTTACGGACCACAAACCTGTAATATTTACAACCTCACTCTATTGTCCATCTGTAAACCCTCAGACCTTTACAAAATGGTCTCGGAAAAATAGTGCTGACACCAGGGAAGTTTTTCTCCGCAGTCTTTAAAGAGACATCTAAGTCTTGTAATTTAGAAGCTCCCTTAGAGGCATTTAGTGCTGAAGCACACCTTACTCTATTTAATTCTACCCGTATAAATATTCTGGAGTATATTTCTCCCTTAAAACATAAAACTGTTAAACCAAAATCAGAACCTTGGTTAATATCATACATTCCCCTAAGACAGATCTGTAAAAGTGCGGAACAGAGGTGGAAAAAAGACAAGCTTCAGATGTCTTATGAAATGTTAAGAGTTTCAATGTCAACCGTTCAAAAAGCAGTAAAAGTCGCTAGGACTAAATATTTTCAGTGGCCATTACAAAACATTGTCATAGGCCCAAAATTCTATGGCAACACTTTACTTGACCTGACACCTTCATATCCATGACATGACATATATCTTGAATATGAAGTAGGGTTTATGCATGTTTATGACAACTGTCATTAAGTGACTTTCACTCAATAATGACATTTTGAATACAAATATGACATTGCTTAAGTTGTCTTTGTCATGACAATTTGACATAAAATAAAGTTAAACTGTCATGTGGTTGGCTTTGACATTGGCTGTCATGAGGCCATTATAACTGTGTCATTCATGACCTCAACAACAGTGGTAGAAATTGAATTTGTCAATAAAAAGTTATAATGGTTTCATGACAGCCAATGTCAAAACCAACCACATGACAGTTTAATGTAATGTTAACCAATAAATCCATGGGGTTTCTTAAGTTTGATAATCAATCTGCTATGTCATGTTTATAACAGGTTGTGTTGTCTTATAATGTCAAGTTATCATGACAAAGACATCTCAAACAACATCATATTTGCATTAAAAATGTCATAATTGAGCGAATGACATTTAATGACAGTTGTCACAAACATGCATAAAACTTCATATTAATAACATGTGTCATGTCATGATTATGAAGGTGTCATGTTAGTCTTATTCACACCCCTTCAAGTAAAGTGTTACCAATTCTATTTTATACAAATAACTCTTCAGTTGCTCTACTTTTATTTTACTTTGTGAGAATATTTTACATTTCTTTATAGACAAGATTGCAAATATTAGATCACATATTCAACCGTCTGACTCAGTTATTTGTTCCAGTGTTTTAGCCCAGTTTGAACCCTTTTCCTTTGAAACCCTCCAAGAAGTGATCAATCAGATAAAGCCTACCACTTCACAGCAGGACAAGATTCCTAAGTTCTAGATTCTGTCGGACTTAGTTTATGGTCCATAATTAGTAAGTGCCTTATTGAAGGGACATCTGAAACATGCTGTTGTCCAACCTCTTAAACAAATCCTGATCTTTCTGACTTTAGACCAATTTCCAAACTACCTTTTATTTAAAGAAATCATAGAAAAAATAATAATAATACTGCAACTACTAGTTATTTTAACACAAATCACATTTTTGAAATATTTCAGTCAGGTTTTAGGAAATACCACAGTACAAAGTCTGCTCTTTTGAAAGTTTTAAATTACATACTTTTAACTGTGGACTCAGGTGATCATGCTATTCTTGTGTTATTAGATTTGAGCGCGGTATTCAATACTATAGACCATGATATCCTTATCTCTTAACATTGTGGAGAAATCAAAGGAAATGCTCTAAAATGGCTCAATTCATTTCTGTCGAACAGAAGCTTTTCAGTTTGTCTTGTATCATTTTCATCTGCTTGAGCCCCTCTTATGTTTGGTGTTCCTCAGGGATCTATTCTAGGTTCTGTCCTTTTTTCTTTGTATATGCTTCCGTTAGGCATGTTTTTTTTTAGGAAACATGGTGTTTATTTCCACTGAATGAAACTGAATGAATCCAGAGCTGCTAACTCTCGAGAGACACACGCATTTGATTGGTTTTACACGCTCACACGCCACACCCCCAATTTCTCACAAAGTGTCAACCTGGTCGGTCAAATGCCAGGAAGATGAGTTTATCTATATATCTACCTATTGAGCCACTCGTGATCAACTTTATGCTGCAAATTAGTTAAAATCTCCTGGAATCTAGAGTGAAAGAGAACGTGCTCTATAAACCGCGTAGCGCGAGCACGGCAGAGAGGGAATGCGAGCGAGAGACCTTGCGTGTGCAAGCATCCACCTCCTTCATCAACTCGTCAACTCGAAGTTGTTTTAAACTGTGCAATAGACATAAACTTGACGTTGACACATCACGCACACACAAGCACACTAAAAGGATAAACTAAACCTAAAAAAAATCAGCAACTTTGCAACATATAATCTGTCATCAAATTTTCTAGACTCTAAAAACCTTGTGCATTCATTTTTTCTCTCAATGAGGGAACGTTTTGATTTTGACTTCCATTACAGCCAAAAGTGGACCTATTACCTTATCAAATAGCCAGCATTGTGCAGGGTTAGGGTTATCATTTATTATTTCTCCCTCTCTGTACCGTCCGGCACTCTTCACAGACAGACAGCATTACTGTCAGAGAGATTAATCATGGATATACAAGACCGTCTGTCTATTAACCCCGCGTAAAGAGAGCGAACACCACTCTGACATTGCCTTCAGTGAGACAGAGATGTGCAGTGCATAAAGGAATGATTTTTCAAAGCTGCAAATGCATCACACTGCCAAATGTGTTTACCAAATGTGCTAAAATAGCAGATCATATTGACACATTTGCCAGTGATTCTCCTTAATTGATACATTATATTAACATCACTAGCAGCATTTTATGAATCATTCAATCATTCAGTGTCAGAAAAACTTTGGATGAATTTGAAGGTCACAGACCATAAAGAAACCAGACAGTTCATTAGGAAGCATTACATGCTCACCGTTTCCCAGTTGTTAAATCTCCCATTGTAATGTTTCATCATTCATCTTATCAAATCTGATACAACAGAGCAAACTAATAAGACCTTTACGGCATTGCAAAAGCAGATAGTGTATGAGGGAACAATCCATTGCAATATTTCTATTTTATCTAAAGAAAAGGGCAAAATGGGAAAATCTCTTAGGAGTAGGCATGGCCTAATTAGAGAATCAAAATGGTAATCTGAAGGTTGTGGGTTCGATTCTCAATACCGTTACGATTAGGAATTTACTGAGGTGTCCTTAAGCAAGGCACAGAACCCCCAATTGCTCCCCGGGCGCCACAGCAAAATGGCTGCCTTCTGCTCTCTGTGCGTGTACGCTACTCATTACTACTAATGTGTGTGCATTAACTCGGAAGAATTTAATGATGAGGTGAAATTCTGAGTATGAGTTACTTGGCCTTCACGTCACTTTCTTTTTCAAAGACTAGACATACTATTCTATCTAAAAATATTGTAAATGCATTACTGTGTGTTAAATATTTCATGGACTCGCAGCCACATGGTTTCCTCAGATCACAAGGATGTATAGCAATTTGTATCTCTCAGGGAGTTAGGATCAGGATGTGATATCAGCAGGGTGTGAAGATCGTCTACATGGACAAACATGCAACCATATCAACCTGTATTTTTCAGAGAAATTGTCCAAAATCACTAAGAAAAATTCTGGTTTAATCTCCTAAGGGTACGGAATGGAAATTTCGTATTTTAAGCTGAGAATGCCATGTCTCTGTGCACATCACTGTCACAATGGGAAAGCAAGGCTGTGAACTAAGCTCTGTTTCCACTTGGCAAGGCATTTTTTATTTATGGTTTCCATGTAGAGCAATATCTACCTAATGAAATACTGAACACAACCGCAAAAGTGACATTTCCAGTCCGAATTAGATTTTTATCCCCCAGGTTATCCATCACAGAAGGGGAATCCATTCCATTAAAAAATTCTTTTTTTACATGAAGAAATTAATACTTTTATTCAGCATTGATACATTAAATTGATCAAAAGAGACAGTAAAGACATTTCAAAGTATCTGGGGGGGAAAAATCAGCACCCACAAAAAATATTATGGCAACGATTCAAGATGTACTGTAGAATTACAAGATCAATCATCCAATTAATCAATCAATAAATGATGCTTTTAAACAGCCATTTTCTTACTATAAAAATGATATCACATTCATTTAGAATAATTAAACTCTATAGTTAAACTCAATCATTAGGAACTTTTATGGTAACACTACAAAAAGGTTAAATTAATTCAATTCAACATCAGTTAATTGATTATAGGTATACTAGTAGTTAACAGAGCTTTCCTATAGCATTAATTATCTCTATAATGTAATATACTGTACCCGTCAATTTTTCAATTTAAATTCATGTTTGTTCATAATTCATTAACCAATGTTCATTCCTACATTTCAAAATGTTACATTAAATTAACATTAACCTAGATTAATAAATGTTGTAAAGGTAATGATACACAGGGCAATTTCCTATTGAGAATGGGAAACGCATTTCCATCTGAATACTTTAGATCGGTCATGGGCCCCATGTCTCATCTGGTTGCCCATTGATGGCAACATTGCCCAGCAACATTGCTCAAAAAAAAAAAAAAAAAAAAAAGCTGCCCTGTGTATCATCACCTTTAAAGGAAATTCATTACTATCAGAACTGGAAAAGGTAGAGGACATCCCATTTTCCTGGAATGTGCCCCTAATATAAACCATAAGCAATCCATGAACCCCTTGTGCCAGCAGGCACAAACAGGGCTGAGCATGTTGATAATGAAGCAGCTTGTGTTGTCCTGAACCATCTGGAGCACATGAGGCAAACTGTGGCGTGGCTGCCCAGTGCAATTAACTGCGCCTTCCTCTTGGACACTGTTTTCCTGCTATTGCTGCCATGGGAGGCCGACTGCATCCTGGGTAAAGTCCATCCCATTGTCACGACTAAATTTTAACTTCTGCTCACAGATATAACACGCAGGCGACTGTCACATAACAATGGATAGTGCACTAAGCTCAGAATCTTTTTTTTTTACTGCAACTGTGGCATTGATAAATGCACAGCTTGTCCGGAAAGCATACGTTCTGAAGACTGACTGAAAATGTGGCTTGTGTGTTTTGGAAGGGGAAGAGAAAAAGATAATGCGACTTAACAAATTTCTCATTAACTTCAATCTGAAAAAAGTAGGCATGAAGATTTAAGGCATTCCAGTCATGCACAAACGCAGGCTGATAAATGACATATGAAGGTGTCAATAAAACATATGACTACATTATTGAATTTAATGATGCATTAATATATGCAAATGGTATTAGGCCGTATTTCACAGCGTGAATGACTGAGTGCACAAGACGTGTACTTTAACTCATTAACTCTGAGTAAGATCTCCATTTAAAGATCCACACAAACCTCCATGGCTTCTAATAAGCTCGTACTAGCCAGGAATTGAATCAATTTCTATTATATCTGATATACAGCATGCATGCTAATAAGGCATCAAACATCATGTCCTCAATAATAACATCAAGGTAGCTCCTATTACAGTAGGTACTCAACCAGAATGCCTATTACCGCCGCGTCAACGGCTGCGTCAAATGCACCGCGGCAAAAATATACCAGTCGCATTTCAAAGTCGTTCGCGAAATGACCGCCAAGTGGCGCAAAGTTGATCGTCAACGAGTGGATCTCTGAGCTGGTGAGTGAGTGGAGACGGGGCTCATTTCCATATCACGAAAGTGAGTACACCCCTCACATTTCAAACATTTTAGTACATCTTCTCAAGGGACAATACTATAGACACAGCAGCACATTGACTAGTATAAAATATATCCAACTTTCAATTATATATAGTATTGTTCTTGTGAGAAATGTTTGCTGAAATGTGAGGGGAGTACTCACTTTCGTAAAATACTGTATACAAACTGAGGAAAGGGTGTAGAGTTATTTATTTATTTATTTTTTTTTTTTGTCATTTTGGAGATCAAAGATGAGTTTAAGGGATACAATTATTGACTACAGGGGGACTTTTATTTAAGTTAAGTTAATAATGGTGCCTTACTTGTTCATAGATTTAAGTCTAAAATTCAGCTGAACTTAACACTGAAGACACATTTTGGACAGAAAAAGTACTTTAGCCACACCCAAGAGGATCCTTTTCCTAATTAAACTTCATCTAAACCTGTCACCAGGTCTCACGTGGGACAAGGGCACATTAGAATGCTAAATTTATTTACATGGCACTAAAAACAAAGGTGAAGCCAATAGCTCAGTACTATTGACTCATCTGTAAATAGGATCTCTTCACAACAAAACAAACATTGCTTAGATCTAGTTCACATTTGCTAAAGGTTGCACCAGAACAATGCAATCTAGAGAGGCATATTTTGGTCTGTTTTGGGAAATGAAGTTTAATCACGCTCTTCCTGTCACGGTAAATGCTAATATCAAATGCTAATTTCAGATTACTGGTGTCATATGCAAATAGTGAATTACAGAGCTGTGGTTCTTTCGGATTCTAAAAGAAAAACCATGTGTGAAACAGTGACATTGGCCCATATAAACAGTGGTCTGAATATCACAATGCTTTTTGGGGCCACTTTATACAGCTTTGTCCTTTCAAGCCATAATTGAGATGGTTCCATTGACTCAACAAACGAGTGCACTTACTGTAAATGAACGTTATCTTTGACATTCAAAAACATTATTTACAAAATCCATGTAGCAAATTCTTAGCGTTTCACCTCTCACCATGAATTAAACTATAATTACACCCATAACTAAAACATTACATGACCAACAGAAACATTTTGGTTCATTTTCAGCTAAAGAGCTTTGTTCATTCTCACACTGTCAGAACGCCTGCTTACTTTGCATCTCATTATGCATTTGAGCTGTTTCTCTGCATATCTTTCCCAATATGAATAGTCTGGCGGTCAAAGGGCAAACGTTTGGGTTCATGTAGGGTAAACCAAATGACGTCAATTTCAGTTTAAGAGTGTCATGGCAATGAGCTGTCTGAGCACCTCTAATAATAAGCACAATTGACAGTCTGAATTTTAATGTGGTTTTAAACTGTGCGGTTTGGACACTGGTTACTCTGATAGAACGTTTATGCAACATAATTTATCTTCATATCCTTGTACAAAGACCAGGAAGCACATAAAAGCAAAACAACGCGTTTTCCTTAATTCATGGACCAGCGAGCAAACATTTAAGGTCAACAGCGAAAATAAATATGATGAATTAACTAATAACAGAAGCGGTTTATTCTGATAGCATCAACAAAAGCAATTATTAATGATAAATGTAGTGCTGCGCTTAACTTCACAGTAAGCAATAATATAGTTTTTAAAGGCAGGGTTAACACTTTTTAAGTTAGTAAAAGCATTTTTTGTTGTTGTGCTAAGCAAGCACCACATTCATAGGAATAGTTAAACTATACAATATATGTCATCATTTACTCACCTTCATGTTGTTTTTATTCTTCAAAAACTACCTCTTAAAAAGAATAAAATAATATGGTAAAGTATATAGTATTTCACTCAAGTACTGCCACAACCAGATAACCAATCAGTAAGTTGGACTTTGATGGCACGGAAGAACTAGTCCTCAAACTGCTGTTTCCATAAAAATGTATGACATTTTAATACATTGACAGTGGGTTTGTTTTATCTAAAATCCTGAAACTGAAACACTTTGATTGAGCAGTAAATGTACACAACCAAGTTTGCTTGAACTGAAAAAAAAAAATGCTTTACACTTGGGTTTTCTGGCAGATTTGTAGATGGGGAAATTGCAAGAGTGATTTGAATTTGAGAAAAGATAGAAAAAGAGTGCATAACTATCTCTCTCCATTTCCTACTCTGGTCCAGTGTCGTTATTAATTCTAAAGGCTGCCCTTTGCGGTTTCCTACATTACATACAGCAATAAAATCTTTATGTCTTGAGAGGATCTACAACTCTCCTACCGATAAGACCAGAATACAGAAAGAACATCACAGCAGATAATGCAGGGTATTCAAAGGATGCACAGAGCATGTTCAATTATGCTCTATATCTGGGTAAATGCTGATTAAATTAGCAATCTGTGTGTTTTGTAACTATATATATATATATATACTGTAGACACAGACAAAGCACACACACATTCTGAAAAAAAAAACACTTTTTTTCCAAGCAAAGACATATTAAGCTGATCAAAAGTGACAGTTAAAGGTGCATTATGCAACATTTCATGTTAAAAATAGCTGTTTTTCTAACCCATACATGCTTAAACAATTGCCTGATGGGCTGAATGAGCCCTTCTCTGATCACTGCGATTGCCTCTATAATCCTGTACATTAAAATAAATAAGAGGCTTGTATTTGAGACTGGGCGTGACATCATGCATGGTTACACTCGCCTGGCTATGTCCGGCAGGTTTGTGTATTCGCCGGCATTCTCCGTATCAAAGAACACAACTCGAGCGACACAACTTTAGTCAACTTTCGACAAAAGTAGAAGATGGATTCAAAGAGACCGGGTTGTAGTTCATTCTAAACCCCAACGCAAACTCCATGTAAGACAAAGAAAATAAAACTTTTGTCTAGTGCCAGGCGTCGGAATGAGACGATAGTCAACATTGGGAAGCTTTCAACAAATGGAGAGATCTCTGGTCTGCTCTAGGTCTCAAACAGGTCCTATACAAAGTAAAAACTTATATTGTTCATGAACGTGTTTCCATAATGATACAATCATAAGTGGATACAGTAAGCACATAAAACAGTCCAACATGGAGATAGATGGAAACAAAAAAATGAAGTTTTTAACCACCTCCGTTTCCCCCTCACACACACACATAAGTGTGTAATTTACTCAAATGCCTTTTCTTTCATATATTTTAAATGACTTGCAGATTTATTACTTTATTACTTCATAGTGACTGTAACAAAAGATGTGTATGGCTATTGCTCCTTTGGTTATGAACAGCTCGTTCAAGCGTGCATGTGTGCGTGTGATCCATGAGCGTGCACACCTCTGGTTGCTGTTTCGCTTGTCGCCAGATGGGGCGTAGTTCTGCAAAAACTCAGAGACTTGCGTTTTGCACCTTTAAAGTAATTAATACAAAATAAAAAAGTATTTTAAATAAATGCTGATCTATCAGCATGTTAAAATTATTTCTGAAGGATCATGTGACACTGAAGACTGGAGCAATGGCTGCTGTAATTTCAGCTTTGCCATCACAGGAATAAATGACACTTTTGAATAGAAAACAGTAATTAAATCATTTTTCACAGTATTACTGTTTTTAAGTTTTTATCAAATTAACGGAGTCTGGGTGAGCATACAGTACGAGACTTTTTTCAAAGAGAATAGGCTATACTGTATACATATACTGCATATGTCTGTAATGTATGTCTACACAATAAAATCACGTAAAAAAAATATTTAAACAAAACCACAAATTGCTTATGTATTACATTTTTACATTTATAAGTTTACATTGTATTAAATTTAAAAAAAAAATGATAAATAATATTTATGCTGCCGATTTCATACTTTTTTAACCACACTGTACAGTACAGTATGAACTTACGAATAAAGCTCCCAGGTGATTTAAGAGGTTAAACAATTGGGGGACAACACCAAAACAAAGAGTATTAAAATGCCAAATGTGTCTCGCCAAAAGTAATGTTTGGTTGAGGAAATCTAAAGCATTTTCAAATGCAGATTTTTTAATTATTTTTTTTTTCAATACGGTCACAGCACAGATAGGGCCCTGAAAGTGAGATGTTTTGAGAAAACTAAAGGCTGAATGAATAAGGCCTGTTTTTGAAGTCAAACACTCAGCTCATGTCTTTCATATTTGCCTGCTGATGAAGAATAGGAAAGCTTTTAATTGTGTGGACATCACAGACACAGAGCCCCCTGATGCTTCACGGCTCACTGTCTGCTCTTATTTATATGCTCTGCTCATACAATCAGCCACAGCCTCCAGCTGACAATATACTGTCTGTTTATCATAACTGGACAAAAAACAAAACAAAAACACTTTTCTCAATTCATCATCATCACATTCAATTTCCTTTGTGTGACAGCCAAGGCCTAATCATAGTGGAAGCTGGTTAATTTAGCTATAAAGAGAACAATTTAAACACAAATGGACCTCAGGTCCCTCTGTAGGGGACGAGGAATAAACAAAACGTCACTGTTGATTGTGCCGTAATGGGAAGGGATGACATACGGACATGTACGGCAGACATCTCTCAACTCCGTCCACAATGTAGAACTAATGGAGGTCAAGAGGCCTGAGGACGCTGAGGACGGCACAGACAACGTGAAGCTGCAAGAGAACAACCTGACGGCTCATTCGTGAGAGGGTTGAAGGCATCAAGAAATTAGGACAATTACAGTTTAACTTCCCAATTACCAAACTTAATGCACCCTGGATGCAATTCTGATTTAACGCTTCATTTGGTCGCAGAATGCCAGCCCTCCATAATTTGATGAAACCTGACAGTCAATTTAGAAAGCATATTTTGGGAAATAGTTTTCTCCTCCACGGTCTCTTCATATGCGTCTGAGCACAAACTGTCTAAAGGGACGATTTGGATTCTGTGACATGCAGGGGAAACATGCACCTATTGTTTTTGAAAAGGCACCAGCGGGAGTACTGGTTCACCTTGTGCCTTATGATGATGTGATAAAGCATTATTATCAAAATATAGCATAGTCAGTGTATAGTCTGAAGTGTTTCTTGCGTTACAAAAAGTGAATTCACAAATACAAAAACTACTTCAATTCTAATTCAACTTGATGCACAATGCTTTAATCTAATTCGATTGGATCTTGGGACCACTTCATTACACAACACAATTTATTTCCGAGACAATATTGTTGGCCAATGAATGACATGGACACAGCACAACCCTGCACTAATGCTCATCTACTGAACATATGCTCCGTCAATATGCTGACTGGCTGAGCACTTGTCCATTAATTGTTGCGATTACCAACACCGATCCCACAAAATGTGATCTTGTCTGGCCATTATAAAATAAACAAAGTTATTTGGAAACATGAAAATGGGTCAATCAAGCAAATAATAATGTAAAACTAGAAACCTGTGCTGTCATGCATTAATACACTCAAAGGGTTGTAGGTTTGTCAACACAGTGCACAAAGCACTGACTGTCATTCAGTAATGATTAATGAAGGCCAGACAGCAGCACTGTCATCCACTACACAACACGGTCAAACACACTACTCTGTAAATCTCATCATGCAAAGTCTCATACACTCCCACTTCATGCACATACTCAACAAATATATGTTATTATCAAGGATAGGGTTTCAGACAAGTAGTTTTCAGACTACAAGGCTCTTGTGAGCAGTATTATATTTTATTTTATTCTCATAGTGCATGTTTATCATAGTGCATAGTTTGTATAGTCAATAACACATACTTAAAATAATTATTACTAAATTATTTTTTAAGCATCTTTACATGAAACATACTTTGTGGTTTATTTACTCCATTTTTCTATTTTGTATTTTATTTATGTTTTTTTTTATACTAACAGAGAGAAATAAAATGCTTAGTTCAGGATGACATGTTAATTTGCTTGTTGATTCCAATGAACTACTGTAATGGCCACATTCACACAGCAGCAGAATACAGTTGTCAGTCCTGTATTTGACTCCAACATAGGGCTTGTGGGCACTTAGACGCCCTCATAGAGTCAGTGAGTTGCCAACTAAGAACATTCTATAAATAGCCCCAATTTGCCATTAGAGATCCACACTCCAGACTGCGAGTAAATGGTGGCATTTTGCAACCTTTTTTTCGTGCCAGTATGACTAAAATTTGTTAGTGGTCGCACTGGTGCCACTCCACACAGTCACTGTAAAATTGTTGCCAGCACCGTGGCAAATGACTATTAAAATTGTATGGCACTTAAAACTTCAGGGAAATTATAATGTGATTTTCAGAGAGAAAATTAAGTAAAAAATTAAATAAATTTGAGTATATCAAAACAAGTAGCCATCTAGATGATTTTATCGCAGGGAGTGTAAAGATCCCTGCCTTAATACATTCAGTTCAGTTATTAATGGGAGCAACAACCGCATTCTATATAACTCCCAACTGTAAATTCTCAGGATTCACAACTGCATTCTCAGAAAATGCGCAGTGTGAAAGAAAAAAGGACTAGGCAACTAGTTATCTGTCAGTCATACAGTGCGAGAGAGCGGCTCTGAGCTGCACAAACACGTGTCTACTGTGCGTTACAGGATTTTGTGTGTGGTTTCGCTGTCTGTACTTTCAGCAGGTTTTAGATCTGTTCTTCACCAGAGCTGCTCTACTCGCTTTTGTGTTCTACAGTACGTGTGTATGTGCTCTAAACGCCCTGCTCTCTACGCAGATATATAAAAGCTGCTGTTGGTTAATAAAGATTTGACTGATGAACTTGCATCTCCATTGGACTCTTGTGTGTCAAAAGCGATCAGACTTTTCACTTTTTCTTTGGTCACTCTTGCTATGGTTACTGGTAGTATGAAGTTACCCGTTGCATGTTCATACAGACAGCATTCGAGACACTAACAGAAACTGTTTGAATGGGGCATTTCGAGACTTAAACCTGTAAGTAAATGCGGTTGTCAAACTCAAAAGCTGAGAGTGTCAACGTCAATGTTGTAGTCGAGACCAGATCACTCGAGTCCGAGTCGAGACCGAGACCAAAGAGATTCGAGTCCGAATCGAGACCGAGACCAAAGAGAGTCGAATCTGAGTTGAGACCGAGACCAGAGAGGTTGGATAACCTAAGGTTGGGTCTCAAACCAGACTTAAAGATATCTTCAAGAATATGTAAAATATTTGGTGGAAACAATAAAATTGGCACCGTACTCAAACAGTTAACCAAATACAGTATATCATGGAATCATGTACACTGTAATGGTACAAATGTCACATAGTGGTGTAAAGGTAAATTAATTATAATTATTACTTACAATTATTACAATCAGTAAGTGCTCTTTCACATAACATTACTGCACACAAATTCTGTGTGGCTCTTATATGCAAACTGAATTAGGGATGATAAGGCAGACATTTTCAATACATAGTTGAACTAGATGCTCCACATCACATCTGACCTGGGTCCTGCTGCATTTGCATGCCGCGAACGTTATAGTCTCAAGTCATGCGCAGTTGCGCACAAGAAAGTCAGAAATCATTGGACGTTTCAATCAAACAACAATTTAAAGAAATATTAACATACAGTTTAAATCATGACATATTTTGAATGGGACTCGAGTGGACTCGGGAATAATTCCGAGTCCCAATATGTTTGAGTACGAGTCAATTCCGAGTCAAAATGCACACGAGTCCATTAAAATATGGTCTAAAGTCTGAGTCCGAGTCTCGAGTGCACAACACTGGTCAATGTAGCTTACTTTTAGTCTCTGCACATCCAGTAAGGCAAGAGAGGCTCTGCCCTCAGCTGCATTCATATGTACAGATAGAGTGGACTGAGAGTGATTTTCTGTTCACGACTAATATGGTATATAGTCAAACTTGTAGTGCGAGAAAACCCCAGAGGGCAGAGTCTACAATAAGGGCAGAGGCTTTTCCCAAAGTCAGATTAGCATTAGGAATGTGTATAGCAGCCTTCACTGTGCTTCATGCTCATTATTAGATTAGCATCAGCCATGCTGCAAATTGTTATTGCTGACTGTAATCAGAAAATGGGTCGCTAGAGTGCCAGGGGAGAGTGGCAAAGACTGGCAGAGGATGGAAGTACAAATAAATAAGAGAGAATGATCACAAGCTGCAGAGGTGAAGAAAAGGAGGACCGAAGGGCTATATGAGAGAGAAAAGAGTAGGAAAAACTGCAGTCAGCATTCTGCATAATGTGCATATGTCAAATACAGTATATACCACCGCTCAAAGGTTTGGGGTCGGTAAGATTTTTTGCTTTTAAAACTCTCTTATGCTCACCAAGGCTGCATTTAATTGACACATTTTAAAATGTCATTTATTGCTGTGATGGTAAAGCTGAATTTTCAGCAAATTCTTCAGCTAAATATTTTGGTCCGAAACAATATTTTTCAGAATTCTTTAATATAGAAAGTTTTATATTGAAATTTCAAACCACATTTATTTTAAATGGAAATCTTTTTGTAACATTATGAACGTCTTTATGTTAACATTAGTTCATATGTTAACTAACCACGAGCAATACATGCCATTTCTGTCACGCAGTAGAAGCAGATGAAACTCATGAAGGTAATCCAACAAATGCCTACCAAGAAATAGGCTACAAATGACATTGACGAGAACGGACAACAGAACACTGAAAAGAGAGCCACTGAGGCCACGTTAACACAAAGCCAGATATTTAGCGAAACGAATATTTTCCCCCTCTCCGTTTTCAAAATAATACCATTCACACACCCACATAAATACGCCGTCGAGCGCCATCATAACTATGCCAAACCCAGGGTTTTCAGTGTAGGGAGAAGGATAAAGCCATGCAAGCCAATCAGAATCCTCAGAATCGACAAGAGAGAACCTAAAACGCCGTTTCTCCCAGTTCACACGACAACACATAACCGGCGTCAGCGTTTTCAGAAATCTCCACTTTGGCCAGAGTTTTTAGAAATAATCGTTTTCTGTGATAAAAACAGGGTTTTCGTGTAAACGAGAGGCCAAACCGCAGGGAAATATCTGCGTTTTCCCTTCATGTAAACGGGGCCTTAAAAACAAGCAAATGAGGGATATAATGATGAACACCTGTGCAGATCAAATGAATTACAATGACAACTGATAGAGCAAAGACAAAGACACATGTAACTAAAAAATAACATGAAAATTAAAATGACTGAATATTCGTGACAATTATACACTTAATTAGCTATCTTAATTATCTAAATGATTGTACTTAAATATGCTTAATATATAATCTTATTAGCATAAATGCTGAATTATACTAAATTAAATTCAAATTAAATTTTTTACAAGAGTTCTAATTGAGAACAGATGAAAATGCCTCTTATTTTCATTCCATTTTAGTTTACTTCTTACACTTTATCCTTTTGTCAGTTTTTCAGCCTCCATTAACGGCTTGTCAATTTAAATTTTCGTAAACGGCTAATTAGAAGAGCGCACATGGAAATATCAGCAAGTGAAACTTGCACGCCCACACACGTTAACCAGGACAAATGTTTCAAAAATGTGTTTATCTAAGAACTGGGATTGAACTTAATTATTTCTATAGCAACTTCTGCATTTCATTTAGCACTAATTAGTTATTAAGTCCAGCTGTTAGCCCACACAAACTCACAGACAGTGAGCAAATGCTGTACTAATCCTCCTGAAACCGAGCAAATTCTGAAAAAGAAAAAGAAAACATTCCCAGGTGGTTCTGTCTTGCCGTTTAACAACTGGGAAAACCGCCAAACATAAGTGGGTTCAAACTGAGAGCAGTGAAGGGTGCATCGGCATCAGACACCGAGGGGCTATTAAGATTGCATTCCTATTCTACCATCATGTTACTCGCTTATCAAGACACTTGACCCTCATTTGTTACAGCAAGAACTATCACTACAGTTTAATTCAAGGTTTTAGATAACCTTCTATCACCCCACAAGTCCCTATAAGAATGTACATTCTGCAAGCGCAAACATGAACACACACACACTCCCGGTGTACCTGGTGTGTTGAGTATGCGTGACATTCGGCAAGCGTAGGCTACGTGCTGCTCGCAGTGCTCAGCGCTGTTGGTTATCGCTGTGACCTGCTCCATAGAGGCACTGTAGTTCAGCTGTAACACCGTCCGCCTCTCCCGGCTGGAGCCAGTCACTGCCGTCTGTGCTGGAAGGTTATTCACCACAGTCATCCACACCTTGTCCTCTGAAACACGGATACAGTAACGGGTATAAAACGGAGAACTGACATGGGAAAAACACTGCGAGATTTGATTGGAACGACTTGAGATATTATTGTAACTTGACTTCTTGACGAAGGAATTGTCACTTTTTTCACTTTTTTGAGTGATGTGCCTAAGTTTCTGATTATTCGCTGGTGAAGGGTGAGAAACTCGGCGAGTCATCCGATTTTTGTTTTGCCATAGGTTATCTGACCACTGCATTGGTAATAATTCATAATAAAGAATGCCTCAATATTGTGTCAAACTTTGGTCCAACAAAAAGTGCAAAATATATACTTGGATTAAGTTTTAAAGAAAAAAGTCAATGTTTTTCTTAACTTTTTAAATTCAAGAAGTTTTTTTCTCATTAAAGAAACAAGTAAATACTTATTAACAAACTGATTTCACACATTTTTTATGGCTAATAATATACCTTTTGAAGTTATTTAATGAGTCCTAATAATAAAAAAAAACCATTTCTAAATAAAATCACATTTTGTTGTTTATATCTTTTTTAAACCACCTCATACTGTAACCATAATCTCTACTTTCCACCTTAAAGAATCACAAGATTTACACTTCAAATTCTGTTAAATGAGCATAATATATTTCAGAAATTGACAGACACTTTCTTTTCAGAATGATTTTTGCTGTCTACCATGTCTGCTCAGGTATTTCCAATGCTTAGGGATGACTAGAGTTCCTGTCCTGAAATGATAACATTTTAAGTCCGTCCTGAAGTGCCATTTTGTTTTATTTATTTATTTTTGGATCAGTGGGATAATGTGGACATAGATTGATGAAATATATTCTTGGAAACAAATGGGTTGAGATGTTGAGATAAAATACTGTCTCAGAAAGCGATGGGAACAGTGGGGTTCTTGAAAACATAATAAACACTAAAGGCTTGATTTATTATTCAAGTGCAAATGATGGGCTTCCTGGATTCATAGTGCTATGGTGAGCCACAAAAAATAAATAATAATATTGCATATTTTACCTGTCATGTTGCAGATGACTTTGAAAGGCCCTAACGGTCCGCTTCCATCAGGGTCAATCCAGTAGGCATCCGATGATCTTCCCAAATGCTTGTAGGCCTCACATGACTGCTCATACACAGCTGGAAAAAATAAAAAAAATAAGCCAAACAGCTTTATTAAATATCATATTTTTTTTTTTTTATTAGAATTTCTATATTAACACCTCCAAATCTTAATTAAAACTCACATTTCAGCAAATAAGACAATATTTTCCCTTTATATTAACTTTCGCCAAAACTGGGCTATGTGGACAACTGATGGAAAACTAATTAGAATGAAGTGTGAAATTAAAATACCAATTCTGCACACATTATGTTTGCAGATTGAAATCTGACAATACCACCATAGTACATCCAGAACAAAGCAAGGCAACTATCCCACTAATTAAACTCGGAAAGAAAAGCATGAGCTAAATAGAAAAATAACTTGGTTAATAAAATATAGAATGACAGAAACAGCAGCTTCCCTGTGCAATATATGGAGTAGTATTAAAAAAATGTTTAACAAGCTTTACTATTAACCAATACAACGTTTTTCCGTATACGGAGAGGTTTGAGGGAAGTAGCTCAACAGGGTTCAACATCTTTCATATTGACTTATGTGTAACTGTTGCAGCTTTGTAACTTCTAGTCTCTTCTCCTCTCCATCTAACCCCTGGGGTCCTAAAGAAGTTTCAGTCAACTATTTCTCTCAGAACAGATCCCAAACAGACTACATAGAGAATACAACAGACATTTCATATGAATCAATAGCTCTGTCTCAAAACCTAGTGAGCGTTTGATGGAGTCGTAGTAGTAGGTGGCACTCAATACAGTATCTGAAGGTCATTCAATAAGGTAGACTTAAAGAAACCTCATCTTGGCCAAATTCTAGAGCAGCAGCATCACATGTTTATCATAAAGAAGGAAATTACATCAATCAAATATGGATAAATTATGGATGTGGAGAGAAAACTGCATTTATATTCAATATTGAAAATAATCAATACAAATATTTCAGCATAAATAAAACACATCATTTGCTAAGCAACATGCTTACGTCAAACTCTACTAAAACAATGCTGATTCGAGTTAGCATTGCCGCCCGTCCCGGTTTTTCAGGGATTATTCTCTTTTTTGAGCGACAGTCTCAAAACTTTTTTTGTTTTTTTTTGGAAATGTACTTCTAAAGTAGAATTTCCTAGTTTCAAATTAAACAGTTTCCTTCAACTGTTACTGAGTTTTCTTCATGGTTGTGTACAGTGCATCCAATCCTGTGTCCGTAAACAGGTAAAAACGGGTAAAACAGGGGATTGGCCAATGCCAGGTGTTTACTTTTATTTGACTGGAAGCAGAAATACAAAGCTCAACTTATCGCCTATATCGTCTAGAAACTGCCTCTGCTGTCAGTCGGTTGCATGCATCCACACATCCAGGATGAAACAGTGTGGGTTTCTATTTCTTTCTATTTACTCAGTTTTGTGAAATGGGGGGAGAGACGGATGAGGAAGATAACAAAATCGGATGAGCCACCAGTGTCAAAGAAAAAACGATTTACAACCTTCCACTCGGACTCGGCGAAAAGAGAAAACTTTTTCTGAATGGGTAAGGCCCACCCAAGGAGACCCGTTCTGTTACACCGAATAATGTCATAATGTCATTCTTTGTTCCATTTTTGTAAATTCTGTTCACATGCTGAGGTTTACACACACAAACACAAAACATATATTTAGAAAGCATGACATGTATCAAAATAAACCACCAGCAATAATCCAAAAACACATATGCTCAGTTGCACACATATCCCATTAAATAGATACACCCAAACACGCATTCTTACATGTGTGACATGTGGCTCCGGTGTATCCCGTCCCATCACAGGTGCAAGTGAAACCGTCCCAGGTCTGACTGCATCGGCCTCCATGTTCACAGTAGTTTGGCATACATCTAAAAAAAAAGATACAGATCACAATTACACATTAATGCATGTCAGCCCAATGTAAAATGCTAGACTACAATCATTGCAAGTCATTTTTGCTGCATTTTCAAGCTAAAGTGTCTAACGTTCTCTTCCCATCCGCTTTGCTGTTTTAAATAGATGTTAGGCTTCTAGCAACAGTTTTTTTTATAACATTATAACATGACATCAGCACTCATTGAAACACATTACTGATTGCCAGCTCAGTTGAAAACAGAGAAAGAGTTGAAGAGGATGACGCTGAGTCATTTCCTTTATGAAGGTCTTAATGTGACAATGGTAAAACAGTTTTTGTACAAAAATCATAAATATATACTAATTCACTGTTAACAATTTCAACACTTGTTTATCTTGATTTGCACAAATGGGACAAAGACAAACAATCAAATGGACACTCTATAGGGTGAAAAAAATAGTTACCATCCATGGTTCAGCACAGCAGAACTCTTTTATTTTTAGTATAATATTTAATTTAAAATTATATACTACAAATTCACCAAGAATGATTTTATGTTGACAGCACCCAGCCCCAACCAAAAAAATAAATTAAAAAATGTAATTTCCACATGGCAATCGCACACACACAAAGTTGTTTTCAAGCCGTGCAGATTTGCCAGCATCTTTTATCTTAGTCTCAACTAAAATCCTAATTAAAGCTCTAAAGTTAAATCAATTAACGGCTTCACTGACTTTCTCCTGAACTTAATTAAGAAACAGTCATCTTCAGAGGTGTTTTCAATTGGCCAAGGATCAAAACTGAAATCTGGTGATGTGGCGCTCATTCTGTGCAAAAAAGGATGCTGAACACTAGCTGTCCACTTACTTCCACAGCTCCACATACAGTCCTGCCAAATGCCTGTCAAATCCATTAACACGGCAAAATGCGGTATGAAATTAAATGAAATGAACAATCCCCTTGGAGCTAATACTCATTAGGCTGATGTCTCATAGGAAGAGCTGTGACAATGCCACTGAAAATGAACCTAAGGTCTGACAAGTTTTTCAACACTGCTATTGTCATAATATGGTGCCAAACTGTAGTTTTTGTATAGGATGACATGTCTCGATTAATTAGGTTACCTCATTGGCCATCTGTTCCTAGAGGAGAAAGGTACAGATAGAGTTTACGGTGATCATTAATCAAACTCCTGCAACCGAACAGTCCCTGGAAATTTGTGGCCACTGATGACTCAGTCCAATAATAAAAATTAAGTCCGAGTAGACAGGTACTGTCACTGGGAGATAAGACCTTGGTAAAAGCTTCTTGGTAATAGATTCGAAAATAGCCTTGGTAATAGCTGAGCTCTCACAAAAAATAAAGTTACAAACATTTCAATATTGTTCCTTGGCAAACAGAGAGCTGGAGAATGCAGAGCAGTGAGCCTGAACAAGCATTTCCTGTTGCATGGTCACTTAGCTTCCCACAGATTTCCATCGCAATTTCCCAAGGAAAGATAAAGAGTGCGCAAGAAAATGTGTGCAAGTTTAGGAAATGTCTTATTGACGAAAGAAAAACTTCAACTGAACCAGTATATACATTTTTCTTATACAGTATGTAATATTGGCAAGCCTGATTTATTTTAGTAAATGATTAACCCCAAACATTCCTCTCTCACGTGTGTCATTCGGAAATTCATTTGATTGAATCGGTTCATAAATATTCACTCTCTTAAGCAACAGTGGAAATCCCGATTCATTCTAGAAAATCAATTCATTCTACACATTTATCTCTCACATGCACCACTGGGATATTTGATTCAGTTGAGTGAATCGTTTCATAAACATTCACTCTCTTATACAACAGTGGAAAGTCTGATTCATTCTATAGCAAACTGATTCATTCTAAATATATCTCACATGCATCACTGGGAAATTTGATTCATTTGAGTGAATCATTTCATAAACATTCACTCTTTCGTGCAACAGTGGAAAGCCTGATTCAGTAAATTAATTCATTCTAAACATTCATCACTGGGAAATTGTATTCATTTGAGTGAATCGTTTCATAATCCAATAAACCTAACACAGTCTCATCCCAAGACGTCATATAACTGACGTCTTGGGACGTCTTTTGACCATACGTCAATATCCGCCTTTTTAGGGCCCCCTTAAACGTCGGTAGATGGCGATCCCGGGCCGTCATACAACTGACGCTTTACCTTTAACGTCAGTTAGGTGACGGGTTAGGTTTAGGGTTAGGTTTAGGTCTGGGGTAGAGTTAGGATCCCATAACCTCATCTACCGACATTTAAGGGGGCCCTAAAAAGGCAAATATTGACGTATGGTCAAAAGACGTCCCAAAACGTCAGTTATATGACTTCTTGGGATGAGACCGGGTTGATAAACCGGATCCAATAAGAGATTAACACATTTCTTATGCAACAAAGTCTGATTCATTATTAAACTGATTCATCTCAAACATTCTTTTCCCAAAAGAAACAAAGACTTGATTCATTCGAGTGAATTGCTTCATAAAACATTATATCTATGCAACATTAGAAAGTCTGATCCATTCCAGTTTATGGTACAGTCCAAAACAGATTTCCAGGTTCAAATTCTTGTGCAGGATTCGAAATAGATTTTTTAAACACAAATTTAAAGTAAAATAATAATATTTATATTATTTATATTTAGTTAAAAGTTGCTTTTCATCTCTACATTTTTGGATTAAATATTAAAACACACCCTCATTATTAAATCTACCCTAAAGTTGGATTTAGTATAAATGTAGCCATGTTTAATGCAGTCACCTAATTAAAATTCTTTAGAAATCTCTCTCTGAAAAACCTATAAAAACAACTCTGATTAAAATATACTATTGGATAGTTACAGTACATAATTATTTAATAATAGTACACCCTTAAGTTGCAGGGTTAGTACACTCAGAAATGAAAATTAACTTCCATTGCATAAATTTAATCTGTTGTTCATCATATAAAGTGATTATGTATCTTTAGAACACTTAGAGGGATTTAACTGCTCAATTAACATATGTATTTATATTACGATCTCTACATATATATGTTTTTGAACTATCTGAGGTTTATGCAAATAGACTTTCAATGGAGGAATCTTTCAGATTTCATTAATAATATTAGTTTAGGGTCCAATTCTAACTAATAACAAGTTGCTTATTAGCATGCATATTACTAGGATATTGTCTATTTATTAAATGACCATATTCTACATCCCTTAATCCTACCCAATACTACCTAAACTTAACAAATACCTTACTAACTATTACTAAACAGCAATTAGAAGTTCTCTGATGCAAAAATCATACTTAAAAGTGAGAAATGGACCCTTATCTAAAATGTGACTGAAGAACATAGAAACGTTTTCCACTATACAGAACCTTTTGTCCATTTGAAAGGTTTCATGGATGCTAAAGGTTCCTCATGGAGCCACTAATAGCTACTTTGAAACTGTAATTTGTAATGGTAGTTGAACGGCAGTCAAGATACTCTTTTTAAAGGAGCTACATAAAATTTTAAATCATCCAAAAATGACAATTCTTTCATCAGTTACTCAATCTTATATGTTGTTCCAAAATCCGTAAGACTTGCATTCATGTTTAAAACACAAATGAAGATATTTTGGTCACACTTTAGTTTAGGGTCCAATTCTCACTACAAGTGTGACCAAAATATCTTCATTTGTGTCTTGATGAAAGAATTTTCATTTTTGGGTGAGTTTTCTATAAACTATAATTTAGCTCCTTTTTCAAAAGAGTACCTGGACTGCAGTTCAACTACCATAACAAATTACAGTTTCAAAGAAGCTTCCCCAACCCTGGAGACCGCTCTTCCCGGCTGTTTACATCCCTAGCTGTGCTTTTGTAATGGAAAGTGACAGTTTTCTAATGCAACCATTATGAACAGCGAAAGCACGTGGCTTAAAGTGCCTCTGTCAGATCAGACTTGTTAGTGTGAGACACCAATCAGCATCTCCTCAGAGATGGGCGCAGATTAGACCCCTCTCGTCCCATCTCACCCTCTCAGGCCCCCGACTCGACACGCCATTACGTGAAACGTTTTGCACAGATATTTAGAATGAGTCACATTCTAAGAAGACCTCTAGAAGTTCAGCAGAACAGCTTATGCGTGAAATAGCTTGATGTGAGAGAAATTGATGTGTGTGAAATACTGTAGGGGTGAGAGAAAAAAAAAATCTCCCGCACAAGGAGGATGTGATTTGAGCTATATCTAACTGCAAGGTCGTGTGTTTTAGTGTCTTCCTGGTGGGATGATATGGAATATTCTCTTTTATGTCAAACACAGGGACACGTTTGGTAAAGGAGATTGATAGTGCATCACCTGGCCTGATGAAAGCGAACATAAAATCAATGGCGTAGTGAGCGGGTGGCCCCCCTTTCGATCCCACATAATGAGTTCGCTCCTCACTGCGCTGGCACTGTGGAGCTTTGCCAGGGAAGCATCATTACGCAGACGGAAAAACACACAGGGAAAGCGTTCAACAGTCTCTTGCCTCCTCTATTATTACAGTTCACTCCATTTGGAGTTGGTATCTAGCCTGATCTAATACAGGAAAAGACTTTCCCCAGAGAGAACTTACAACTAAATGTATTGCAGTAGAAACCATAATCTCAAAAACATAAATAAACACCGCAGTAAAGACAGAAAGTTCATCTGAAACATCATCTAAATATTGTCAGGGCGAGGGATGTGAATTTAAATATCAGAAAGACGTGCAGAATGTCTTTAAATCATGTTGAGAATGTACTCAGCCCTGAGCAACAAGGCTAATGAGACGCATTAAAGAACAATGCATCTTTACACACAATTAAAGGGGGTTTAAGCTTCTAACTGAGCTGTAAGGAATCTAATGGAATGTAAACAATGTCTCCATATGTGGCTCTTTATCATTAAGAAACAATATAACTGAACTATAAATATATATATTTTTTTAGAAATCAGCAAATAAACACAAAGCAAGCAATAGTCATTCTTATTAATTAATTCTTTGCACATGACGTGGGAGGCCGTTAATGTCAAGTCAAGTGCAGTTTAACCTGAGATTCTTTATGCACATTAGCACAATTCCAGACCTATCTAATGAGAATATCAATCATTTTACAAGGTGGCGATTCCATATGACTTTGTATGATGTGATTCGATGTGGAAATGTATGATTTTAGAAATAAAGTATGTATGAAGGTCCACCCATAATCCTAACTAGGGGCGTACGAAATGTAAAAGAGATAAGATTTGCCATGATTTGCCAATATTTCCCAATCTTGCGGAAAGATTTTGGGAAGCTACAAATGACTACCATGATCATGACATATTTAATTAGAATATTACAAAATACTACAGACACTTGAAATGGGAGACAGGACACATTTTTGCATTCAACTGTGTTGCTTTTCTGTTGTTTGTCTATGTAAACATGCGCTAGACAGATGTATTTGACTGGATGCATGTGCGCCTTTCAGTGTAAAAGTTCTGGGTGCGTTTCCCTTACAAGAACTTAACTTGATGCTTCCCTTGTACGATGCATTGTTGAAGAAATCTACTAGCTAGTCACGACTGTTTCCCGAAACCATATTTTCGCAAAGTGGTCGTTCAACAGCGTTGGTTTATGACGTCACGCACGTGGTGGAGTAAGAACTTCTTTAAATGAAACGCTCGCAAATGCACAGTCTTCAAAAACGACCCTTTAAATCTCTTGAAAAACTCAAAGACGTAAATGACATTTTATGACGTACTGAATGTCAGCTTGCTTATTTTGCTCAAGATAAGAAGTCCACATGTCAAGAAATCTAGAAACTCTGCTTCTAACCACAGCTCTTGAGCTGTCGTTCCAACCACAGAACTTTGCGATGCTGTTTGCAAATGTCCACAGGCTTTGTGACAAGTTTGGTGTGCGCATATCCAATCGAATTAATTCTTTTTCATATCTCCTTGTGCTTAAACGGACAAATTCACGCATATTTATCTCAAAATGCCTGCCTTCGCGAGTATAATAGTCGGTTATGGCTTGTGAACGTAAACAGTTAGAGAAAGACAGTGCATTTGAATCAGTATTGGTTCTTTTTTTAATTAATTTCTTATTAATTTCTGTTTACTTTAAAGGGGTCATGGATTGAGAAATCAACTTTTCCTTGAGCTATTGATATATAAAAGGTCATCGTACTATAATAATATCCTGTTTTGGAGCTGAAAACTTCCTGGTAAGTCAAATAAAAGCGTTTATTGACAGCAGGCTCATCAAACGAGGGACCTGCGAATTGGCAGTTCGGAGACGATAGAGAGCAGCGAAACGCGCCTCAACAGAAGAAGTTCAACGCCTACTTCTGTAGCCTTCGCCCACCGATTCACGCATTACATGTAATAGGTAAATAGCATAGGTCTACATGCCTATAATCAACTCTTTTCACGGTTAGTTAACCTTGAGAGATGTAATAGTAAAAACTTGCTAAAGGTTTTTGAGAGAGTTCCACATGTTATACTTAGCTATTCCATATGCAAAGATGTCAGCCAATCACAGCAGTGGGCGTTCACACTAAAGTCTCACAGCAGACACGCCCCTTCAAACAGTGCATTTAAATCAGAGGCTAAAATCAGGCTAGGAAAAAGGTTTTTTTTTTTTTTAATTTTTTTATGTAAAAATCATACTAACATTGCACCATACTAAGTGCACACCAGGAAAGGTTATGAAATGATAAAACAATGCAGTTCATGACCCCTTTAAAATTTACTCTTGAAAATTCATATTAGTTAGAACGCAGTTACCAGACTATCTGTTTTTTTGCTTTAAAAGTGGTGAAAAGTGTCTATTGAATAGGACCCACTCCTTTATGTTCTGTAAGTTTCTGTTTTCATGGACTTTGTTTGTTTTCAGTAGCGGTTCTAGGCACGGGCGAACCGGGCAGTCGCCCGGGGCGGCATTTCTTCATGTCACATGGGGGGCGGCACGAGCAGTTAAAAAAAAATCCTCTGTGCCGCGAAGTTTTTCTATTTTTTATCATTTCGATTCAATTATTGGCAATGGCGCCCTGCTTGCTGAGAAGGTGCCGTGCGCAGAAGCGAGGGGATCAAGGGGATCTCCTGATTAGTCAACACATTCTCGTACCGCGTCTTTTGCGCGCTCGTGGTCGTTATTTCAAATCCTCTATGTTTCAAATAGGCGCACGGGAAGCGCGCTCATAAACTTTTCAGTATGGGAGTGCACGTGCACCCAAACACTTGGGTGATTTTTTTCTCTTCTCCGTAAATAAATCTTTTAGCAGAGCTACAGCAAGCGTTTTTCTGTGGTGGAAATACATTAGCTACTAAAACTTCTTTGTCGTTGGAGAGCGCAGTGTAATGAGTGCATGGTTCTATAGCTACGACAGCCATGGGAAAATTGGTACGAATTTTACTATTAATAATAAAAGATAAGCTGTGCATTATAAATGTCAGGAATGTATCTTTATTGACTCATTCTTTTCATAGAGATGATTTAAATGCTGAAATATGAGGTTTATCTTTATATAAAACCTTTTTTGTGTTAACCTCTTTTAGTAGGTAAGATGAAAGACACTCCTTTAAAACAAATCTTTAATGTTATTAACTTGGTGAATTGACACTGTGTATTAGGCTTTTTGAACAAGATTCTGTGATCATTTTGGTCACTATATTCTATATTATTTAATACTTTTCATAATGATCAACTAAAATCAACTTTAATTATGAGTTTTTACAGTAGCCTATATAATATGCAAAGTATTTTTTTTTTTCAGGGGGGCGCTCGAAGGGGGTCTCGCCCTGGGTGTAATTCAAAGTAGAACCGCCACTGTTTGTTTTCATTTGTTACGTGTCCTCATCTGTCTCCTTGCATATGTTTCAGCTGTGTTTAATTATCATTGTTTGTGTTTAGTACTTAAGTTGTTCCCTGCACTGGTCCGGTCACAGTTCTGTTATTCGTGTTTGTTAGCTATCTGTCTGCCTTTGGGAATAGTATTATTAACACTATTGTTGTTTGGAAGCTTCTTCTCCTGTCTTCGTCTGTTCGCCTGCATTGACCGTGACAAAGATATTGCAGTAAAGATTTTGCTTCCTTCATCTCTATCGAAAGAATTACCATCCAACAAGATACAAGAAAAATACCATTCCAACATCAAATTTACCTCCAGATGTGCGATGGTACTTATGAAAAAACGACAAAAAACAGAATTATACAATCAACGAACAGATGATGCAGTATTTGAAGGGTCAGGTTGATGTTAAATTACTATAAAGACAAATCTGATTAGTTGTGATTAAAAGCAAGCTGCTTGACCCTTAATTATCTGTAATTTGAAAGCAAATTACAGTTTTCTTGCACAATGGATGAATACATTATCCCTCACATCTGTTTAGAAATCCTCCTGTCTGGGTGGTAGGACATTATTTCATGAAACCATTAAAGATACAAATGGGAAAGTCAACATATAAATATCTATCTTGAAATGCAGGGCTTTCAAAAATATTGCTTTTTTCCAATTATTTTGCTCATTTTGTTGTGTAGTGCACCTTGGTGGGTTTTGTGTTCATAGGGGAGAGCGGGGCACAGCCTAACACATATTAAAAAAAATATATATTAAGTTAGATTCAACTTCTTTTTTTACACACACACACAAAAAAACAAATCTCTGCTAAAAATTAACACTTAAAGTTGTTTCCTAGGACATACCATTTTCATACAGTTGCACTGAAAGTTAGAGAAGTACAAATGTTGCAACTTACCTCATATGCGGGGTTAATTGTAATAGACAGAGGGGTTAGTTGTAACACTTGTGTGTAACACACATAATACAGTATTGTTTTATTTGTATAGTTTGATATTGTCTGTGGATCTGTATAGCTAGATATCCATACATCCATCCCTCATCCAATCATCCTTCTATTATGGATCAATATCATAGATAGAGACATAAAAGGGCTGCACAGTTTTGCAATAAATAAATAAAATTATCAAATATTGTAATTGCAATTGAATTAGATTTGTGTGTGGCAGGCAGCTGCATGTAGAATTATTATTATTATTATTAATAACAGTAATAATAATACAAATGAGCTTAAAATCAAAATTGATCAATGCATAGTAAACTAAATTTTAAACATTTTAAATTCCAACATTGTTTGTGAAAGTCCAACAAAGTTAAATGTATAAATAAAAACTCAAACCTCAAATTTTCATTTAATTATCATTGTAACACTGTGCTACAACTAACCCCGCTGTGTATTACATATTTTTAGCCTAGCTAACAGTCGCTAGGAGTTGCTGACATGTTTCAAAACGGTGCTATGTTTTAGAAAACAAGGCAGTGATTAAGGCAATATAAAGTTAGATTTGGAAACGTACACACCCAACTCAGAAACCGAGAAAAAAAAAAAAACCCTAAGATTAAAAAAATGTACTGGCATGTTATCAAAACACTCTTTGTCCAGTATCTTCGCAAAATATTACCAAAACTTTCCACAAATTCATTGGAGACCATCTTCTAGCAGCAAGAGAAAAAGAGCGGAAACACAACCTGCTTGATCCTGACTAACTATGTAAAAAGTCCATGTTACATTTAACCCTGCATTAGGTTGTGCCCCGTGCTCCCCTACTGTATGTATTTTATTTTAGTCTTTGTACAGCATTTGTTTTAAAGTTTTGTTGATGTTCTTTGTTAAGTTAATAGTGCTGTATCCGAATATGTCTACTACTACACAGGTTACATAATATCCAGTAGGCAAAAAACAGCTACAATGGTTTCTTGTTCCTCACACTTTGTTTTACATTATCAATAAAGCTCCATTACCAGGATTTGCCTCTGATGTGTTCACAACAATGTGGCAACTGAACAAAAGCGCTAAGCCATGGAGAGTGAAAGTGTGTAAAATCAATCTAAATATAACAACCAAGTGCAAGTCTCCTGTTCTCACACAGCATCTGCATGCAGATTATAATCCCCATTTGCCATTGAAGTCAAGGAATGAAGAAGGTCAACTCTAGGGAGAGCTGGCAGAAAGCGACAGATCCTGCCCCTAGGGCTGATGCTGCCAGTGGGGATAAAGCCACAGTCTCAGTCTGCTGCACCCGATAATCACGGTCTCAGCCAGTGTTTGTTGAAAGACAGGGCAAGGGAAGAAGGATGGGCTCTGACCTGTCAATGATGGCACACATGTCGAGACTGACGTTCTCGAAGGCTCCCATCTTTCCCTGCTCCACTGCGGTAAGGTCAGCCAGCTGATCGTCCACCTGAATGAGCTGCATGCAACCCTGGAAGGAGCGCTGGAGGGGAGATGCTCTGGTTCTCAAAAAGTAACCTAAACAAACAAAACACAATGGGAAAGATGTTATATGCCAAAAGAAAAATGGTACGACTGTAATAGCATATGTAATATAACCGATTAAGATAACAATTTGTTAACTTGTAACTGTTTCATAACATTCCCATTAAGTTATAAAAACGTTATTTCTGAATGTTCTAGGAAGAACATTCAAAACGTCCATTTTTTTAGACATACGTACTTGCTTGGTTATAAGAATGTCATTAGAACGTTAAGAAATAACAATTTTAGGATATACAGGGTGCTGTTAATAATGCCAATAAAATAGACCATCCTATTTCAATTTATTGCAGTAATTCCTCTCTCAACCAGTAGACAATGCTTTGAACACCTGATTATGCATGAAATAAAAGAAAAAAGCCATAAACTGGAAAACCGGCTTAATTTTGAAAAAAAAATAAAAATAAAAAATAAACCCATGATATAAATTTTTGGTCAAAACGCCCAGCACTACATGTGATGCAAAGCTGAATTTTCAGCATCATTACTCCAGTTACTCCTGGAGACGAATGTATATATATATATATTTTTTTTTAACGACAGATAGATGCCTTTTTTGTGCTTCAAAATCCAAATCATGCTTTAATTATAGTTGGAGAGTTTCTGCAAGAACTATTTTGCCCTCAAGTGAGACACTTAACCTCATACGGTAGGACTGAGATCTGTGTACTATATTTCTCTGGATAAAAAAGGTCAAACTAAATTTAAAAAGTAAAGTCAGTGAGTGTGATCTATCTAACGGCATATGTGTGAAAGGTAATCTAATGTCATGCATGTAAAAGCTGAACAGAAGGATCATTAACTGGGGAAAAACCTATCAAACTAACCTCATTAACCAAGTGATAGCTTTGACACCAAAAAAAGGTCATGTACATTGCAAACAATCAGCCAACTCTGATGCTACTAATGAGATAAAAACACCTAGAAACACTGAACAAAGCCAGATAAGACAGATTTCTCCATATGGAGCGCTGACATTCCTAGGAGAAAATGCACAACCTAGACCCCAAAGATTTGACGAATCCACAGGGTTGGTTACGCTTGTGTTAGAGGTAAACAAAGCTTCCCATTATGCCGATCACAGAAAGGTCTATTGAGATTCACCTTGCGTCCTCCTGACATTAATCTACAAATGAGAGCATCTGGAAGCATCAGTGTTTGCAAGGCACTTGCTTAAAAAAAAAAGAAAATAAGGAAAAAAAGAAAAAAAAAAGTTCCTCAAGTTTGCTGGGCCATCTGTCTTGTCTGCTTCCTGCACCTGTCCAGGAGTCTATGCCTGAGCAGTCAACAGAGGAGGATGAGGAAGATAGGCTATTGGAAGACACACTGAGGGAAATGTGACTCACTACAGAGGAAAACCGAGAAAAACAAGCATCCGCTGACAAATTAAGGCAGCGCTGCAGTGGCATCTCAATGATTGCTGGGATTTGTGGTGATCTGGGATGCCGCCAGGATCTGTGATCAACAAGGGACGTGGGAAAAAGCAGGCTTTCGTCACCCACGCTTGGATGCGACTTCCCGGTGACTGCTTTTGTCCCATTATGCTGTCGTTATTAATTGAGGAGAGTCACATTTCTGACAAGATAACGCTCTAAAATTACGACTGAGGCCCACAACTCACACTCCTGACAGGGTTTCTGAGTAGCTTCTGCTTGACTGTGTTTACGTGCTGCTGATGATTTTGCAGAGATTGGAGAATAACTACTGTAAGATTAATGAGTGTCTATGGGCTCCATGTATTATTCATGACTGGCAAATGGAATATGGAGGATTCCTGTGGGAAGCCCATGTTGTAAACTTTTATCCTCATCGATAAGCCCAGTGCAGATACAGAGTTAACTGCTTTTGTTTATTCTGCTTTAGATAGTCTATAATGATGTTAATCTGTATCCAGAATTGGTTACACTTCATTTTGATGGCCCCCTTTAGACATTCTGTTGACTATTTAAGTAATATTGCATCTACAGTATGTCAACTAACTCTTAATTAAGGTATTAGTTGAGTATTTGACTGGTAGGGTTATGGTTAGACATGTACACTTAAAATCACTTATAGTCAGAAGAATGTGTGTTGGGGGACCATCACAATAAAGTGTTAGCAGATATTAAGTAGACAGTCTACTACTACTCTAATAAGAGTTAGTTGACATGGAAGTTCAACGTCACTTATAGTCAATGGAATGTCTAAAGGGAACCTTCAAAATAAAGTGTTACCTTCAGATACTACAAAATATTAGTGCAAATGGTGTGTAAAGCAGTAATTTTTCCTAAAGTGACATGAATCAGGATGTCTCGCTCGGAGGGCATTCTTGAATTCACTGTGTTCTCAAGTGAGGGGACACAACATATTTAAGGTGAACAATATACTGTAATATTCTTAACATGTCCATAAACTGGCCTGAATGGGTCGAACTGGTGAAAACAGATGGGCTAATTACAGAGTAAACAGCTCACCCACTCGGACAACCCCCCTTTTGTTGATCAAGTCCAAATCTAAATTAACATGAAATTACTTGAAATGAGCCAGTGAATAATCCAGTTTTCAGTTGTTTGCCAAATCTGTATCATCTTGATCTATGCACCTTTATCAAAGATTGTTGGTCTAAAAGTAGACAACAACAAAAAATAAAATAAAAAATAATAGTAAATTAGATTTACTTAAAGATGCTGGACTTTAACAAGTATAAATTAGTTCTGTAAATGTCAAATGGATATTTTTTTCTCCATTTTGTAACATTTTACATTCAAGTTAATTTCTTTTAAATTCTTATTTATTTTTTAATCCATATTATGTACACTAGATCGTTAAAAATTATGGGGTCAGAAATATTTTTATTCTGCAAGGGTGAATTAAATTGATCAAAAGTGACAGTAAAAACGTGTATAATGTTACAAATAATAATGAAAAAAAAATATATATATACTGTATAAAGAAAAATTATATTCATCATCATCAAAAAAAAAAAAAAAATCCTTTTCCAAAAAAAAAGTTTCCACGTTAAGCAGCATAACTGTTTTCAACATTGATAATAAACAGAAACATTTGAGCAACAAATCAGAATGTTAGAATGATTTCTGAATGATCATGTGACACCGAAGACTGGAGTAATGATGCTGAAAATACAGCTTTTCCAACATTGGTAATAAATAACATTTTAAAATATATTAAAATAAAAACAGTTTACAATATTACTGTATTTTTGATCAAACATAAGAGAATAGCACAAGAGACTTCTTCCAAAAAATAAAAAAGTACTGACAAACTTTTGTATAGTACTGTAAACCATTACATCCACTACAAGCCATATGTTTCAAAGAAACATTTGAGAGCCCCTGTTTTCCACTCCATTTCAAAGTTATCAAAACAAAAGCTGACCTCCTACAGGTTGATGAGTATTTCAGATGAGTATTTCATCTGAAGCAGAAGAGCTCTACGGCCCTTCTATGTTTAATGCTGTCTTGTATTACAAAATCCAATCTACCTCCATCTCCCATCAGACAGTCATTAATTCAGTGAGGTCTGCCACACATGCGCAGAATCATCCTCTGTAAAATAGGTTTGGGAGACTACATCTAATCAGAGAGGTGTCAGGAGAAAAGCAGTGCCTTTCTTGGAAAAACAGAAGATCTATTCTCCTGGTTCCGTAGACAGCTAAATACATGCGAGACAGTATTTTGGAGACATTGGGGACTGATGGGAGTTTATGTTTGCTAGAATATTCCATCAGGTCTTAAACTATCAAACATGTGCTAAAGCTAATTATGTTTTGTTTGCAGATGAGCATCTGCAAGGCAAAACTGGACCCCATTGACTTTTCATTATTTGGACCTCCAAAAATGTGATTTTTCAAAATATCGTCTGTTATGTTCAACAGAAAAAAAGGAAAGTCATACAGGTATGGAATGACATGAGGGTGATTAAATGAGTTTTATTTTTTAGTTTTATTTTAAGTCCCATCATTCAGCTCATCACTGCGTCATCAATCTACGCCTTTGTTATTGTTGGAAACTGCACCTTCTAGTGGTGAAAAATCATATTGTGCCTTTAAAAAATTACATATTCTATAAGTATATAAGTATACTAAAATTAGCACAGTTAATGTAAAAATGTATTAATCTTTTTCTAATATTATTTTATTTTTTTGTACAGATTTTGTAAAAATGTGTGATTTTTTTTTTTTTTTTTTTTCAGAATGGATCAAACTTTTGTTGTGCATAGCAACATAGTTCTGGTGTTTTAAAAGTGCCATGATATTTTTGGAAGACAAAATGACAAAAGGCCCCATACCCTCCCTTAGCCCCACAGAATATCTGTACTCTACAATATTTATCTATCTCCTGTATTGGATTTGGGCCGTGTACTGTTCTGTACATGCATATCAAAACTCTCTAAATTTTCGTCTGAACAAATACAGATTCTGTGGCAGGGAAATCAAGTAGTTATGTAATTACCATGTGCATCGGGCCAGTCTGTCTATCACTGTAATGAGGATCTGAATCAGCTGCATATCTGTTTCCTGGTTTTATCTTGCACAAACACACATGACTGTCTTTGCTCTTTAGAGTCATTTTCTCATGGCTGCTAAAAGTAATAACCCTCCAGAAGAGGCACAGTGGGCTTACTTTCCAATCTGCATATTGTAAAATACAAACTTTCTATTTTATTTATCAAATTATTTCAATGTACACTGATATGCTGCTAGAGAAAGTGATGATAAAATGTTACCCACATTGAATGGGATGCCAAACAATAGCATAAATAGCCTCACCAGCATAAAGAACATACTACAAAACCTTTTGAACCATTTAAATGGTTTCCTAAACAGAGATAAAGCCCTTTCCTAGATTTAATAAATACATTTATAATGATTTTAAGCTGAGAAGCCATCATAGTTCTTGCACTAAGCTGACATCTGAGAAGCCAACACAGATAAACAAGAATCAATCCGTGCATATAGGGCTGACAGACCTAAGGGGGATTGTTTTGCTCTTGCAGTCTGCAACACGTGCATGTGTGTTCACACTGATGAAATGCATTACATCAGCCTGAGTGAGGTGAATGGGAATATATGAACAGGAATCAAAATGATCTTTTCATTCGCTGCCTCAAGAAACCTAATTTGTTCGCCCTTTTTGTGTGTAGCTGACCTCGCCATAGCTCAGTCTGATCAGAGCCCAGCTTTTGATGATTTAACCATATTAAATTTAATGTGCCTATCCATGCTCTACAATTAGCTTCCATGCATAAACAGCCTCAATTACCTGTGTTCATGAATTTGGTGAAAAAAAAATAAAAATAAAAAACAAGTGTGTTCATTTAAATTGCTCATTTAATGCTTGTGTCTTCTTCCTTGTTTCTCCTTGTTTTATAATAATCAACTGATTAAATAATAACCTAGCTTTATAATGACCCTTCATCAGCTGGCAATGGAGCAACATTTCTGTTGGGCCAAACACATTGAGAATCAACAAAGCTGCCAACGCTCAATTTGCTACACCAATCATTTAAAGGAAAGCCCTTTTTAGCTACGAGATTTTAGTTTAATAATTGAATTGCTCAATATTAGTGCAGAACATCTGCACACACTAATGGATAACGCAGGTTTTTTTACAGGATAGTGCTAAGACCTGCAAAAGCAAAAATGCACTAATTATTGTATACATTCTATAAATAGGTTATGAAAACTGTTCATCCCAAATACTTAAAGGGTTAGTTCACCCAAAAATGAAAATTAAGTCATTAATTACTCACCCCCATGCTGTACCAACCCCGTAAGACCTTAGTTCATCTTTGGAAGACCAAGAGAGGTGGATCACTGCTACATAGGCTGCCCAAGGGATCGAAACTTGACGGCCCAGAAAGTCAATGAAGAAAATGTTTAAACATTCCATGTGACTACAGTGGCTCAAGTATAAGTTTATCAAGCGACGAGAATACTTTTTGTGCGAAAAAACTAACAAAAATAACGACTTTATTCAACTATTCCTTTTCTTCCTTGTTGGCCTGAAATGAGACTTCCTTAGATTTCCACGACGCTTGCGCGAGAATTGCGATCTCCTTCAACTACTTCAGTTCAGTTCTCGCGCATGCGTCGTGGAAATCTCTTGAACTCTCGTCTCAGGCCTACAAGGAAGAAAAGGAATAGTTGAATAAAGTCATTATTTTTGTTTGTTTTTTCGCTTGATAAACTTATACTTGAGCCACTGTTGTCACATGGAATATTTAAACATTTTCTTCATTGACTTTCTGGGCCGTCAAGTTTCGATCCCTTAGGCAGCCTATGTGGCATTGATCCACCTCTCAAATTTAATCAAAAAAAATCTTCATTTGTGTTCCGAAGACGAACGAAGGTCTTACGGGGTGAGTAATTATTTTTAGTAAATCATTTTTGGGTGAACTAACCCTTTAAGTTGATTCCTCTTACAGGTTTCAATCTGTGTTTTACAGTCATTCCCAATGTTAACGTTCTTTGGCATATTCATATCCTGCCATATGGACAATCTTTCTAAGCTCAAAAAAGATCCAATCAGCAGTAAACAAATCAGACAGTCCAGACACATCTTTCTACAATAATAGTGATGGATGGAGAAGCATGATTGATAATTATAGTTGGTGTTCAGGTGAACCAACAAGAACGAAGGGAGAACTGAAGCTTTTTGATTTCATTTTAGAAGCTGTCATGTGTAAATGTGCTGCTGCGCCGTGCCAGACCTAGAGCGGAGGGACCGCAGTTCTTACTTCTTAGCTGTTTTTGAAGATGTGCGAGTCTGATAAAGCTATCAGCCATGCAATCCCTCAGCCTCTATAGACAGGCAGGTTGATAGCTCCAGACATTGCCGTCTATCTCAGCTGCCGGTTTTCCTTTGCATTCTTGCCTCTCTGAGCCGCTGTACATGTTCTTATCTCTGACTTCCTGCCAATGGTCCGATCGGACAGATGGCTGGCTGAAGAGGGCACCGGTGTGGGTTAATGTCCATCAGAGAGGAGAAATTACGTGGGTGTGGGTGGCACATGCAACTTTTGATCAAAAATTTAAAAAACCCTAATGGCAAAAGATAAAGATTGAAGGTCACATCCACCTCCCACTCCATCAAGGGGATTTGGTGGGACGTCCTTTCGAACAAAATCAGACCAAAACGAGGGTTATTTAGTGTTCGTTATGGGAGTTCAAAACAGCTTGCTAAAGTGGACTTTTTAGATGGTAAACACTTTTAAACTACTATTGGTCCATGGTGATTATGTAACAGTTAGGTGTGCTCTGAAGCTCCTCCTTCTTTGATGTGGAAATCTCTCGATTATTTTTTCTGTTCAGTCTGTCGAGGTCAGATGTGAGTCACTTTATAGTATAAACTAAACCTAATTTTAATTGAAAGAGTCACTGACGCTGTTTTTTTTTTTCATGTTTAATACTGTAAAGATGCTTATGCAAAGGAGGTGCATGTGAAACGCCTTGTAAGAAATACTTTTCCTTTTCAGGAAAAGTATCGAAAAAGTATCGAAATCACAATTTTGGAGTTGGTATCGGTATCGAAGCAATAATTTTGGTATTGTGACAACACTAATGTGTTGTATAAAGTGCTATATGAATATAATAACTTGACAGTACTTTGTATATCAGATTCCTTTATCCAACATCTTTGGACCGAGAGAAATCATGAAAACTGATGCTTCCAAAAGCTATAGAAATTCTTGATTTTCTAGTTTGCCTAGCAAACTTTTTTAATGGCATTGCCAACAAGTTTAGATAGACAAGCTTTGGCTCGCATTTGACATTTATCTCAGTTGCATTGTGAGGCCCAATCCTTTTCCTAGAAGATGCAGTTAAGACTTGAAGTGAATTTTAAATAAGTGATATGTGTGATGAATTTTTTATTCATTCTTACATCAAAACTGTACTGACATTTTGGCTTAACACTCTGAGAGTTTAAAGACAATGAAAGATATTCACGCTAATCTGGGCAGCCAATTATTTCTTCTTTTAAGCAGACCATCCCTATGTTAATGTTCTTTCGTTTTCCAATTAAACAAGGTTAAACATAAAAGCATATCAGCACATATGTCCATCCTGATTTATTTAAAGGGTTGTCTTTATGCATGCATAGTGAAACAAGTTCTCAAAATCCTTTCTAGTGCTGGTCTCTCAGCAGAAACAAATTCAAAGGCCTTTGTAAATCAGTGTCAGCGCCCAATACACCAGGGAGAGTGAGAAGATCTGAAGATCTATTCTTATGGTACTTTGGCATTCTCAGTATTGGTGTCTGTAAATTTCTGAACTTGCCTCCAAAGTGGTACGTGCTTCCTGTTGTGATCTGGACAGGCGAGTTGGTTCTCACAGCCGATGCTTCATCCCCATCAATGGTCAGCAAAGCAAAGTTCTCTTTGGCCAGGAAACGAACATCATGCCATTCTCCATCATTTAGTCCAGAACCTGGGAGAAAAGATGAACAAATATAAATTAAAAAACAAAACAATGTTGCAACCTTTTCACTGTTACACACCATGATTGCAAACATCTTATTGTTTTTTAACCTAATTATCAATTATGTCAGATAATTATATTGACAGATAATGTCAATTATCTGATATTTTAAGTGACTTATTAACCAGTTATGAGAGTTTTTCCCAATGATATAATCTCCTGTTTGATTTTTTTTCTGGTACATTGGTCATGCCAGAGTTTTACAGTACTGTATTTTTGATCAAACAAATCCAGCCTTAGTGAGCGCAAGAGATCTTTCAAAAACATTAAACAAATCGAATCGAGTACAACCGCTTAACTTTTAAACGGAAGTGTATATATATATGAAACAATAATAATAAAAGATAATACAAAACTTCTTAATGATGTCTTTTTTTTTTCAGAAGTCTTTTAATAAATATATTTTTTCCTTCAATATGATATCAGGGTAGTTGTATTACATTGACATTACCTCCACTTGACTTTATGTCCACTAAAAACATAATAAATAAGATGAACATGCTCATTATTGCAGCGCTGTATTCAGGTCATTGTGTGTTTGAATTGCATTTTGAATAATACAAAAAAGAGAGTGTATAACAACATTGACCCAAATATATACAGTGAATAGTATTTTTACTTCTGGAATCTGACTGCTGAACTCAATACGCTAATGAGAATAACAAGCCTCAGAGTCTCCATTGATGGTGGATTCAAGGGCGGGTTCAGGTTCACAAACCCATAGCAGCTGCTGATTTGACAGCTCTGATTGATAAATCATAGAGGTGTTATTTACTCTGATGCCATCGTGAAGGGCAAAAGTCATCAGAACATAATAACCAGGTTGATGCTAGCTTAGAGGAATGAATTCTTTGCCACCATTAATCATGCACTGCTGGAAAGACATTACCTCATTGGAGGTCCCCAGTGGCCAGTTTACCTCTATCTGTCACACACCACAAAACACTGAACAACTGTTCTCTCCTTTCTGAGCGCTCTGACTCTCGGGCACAGTCCACTTGGTGCGAACAAGGCCAAAGTACCTTACACGCCATTACCTCTGATAAATTTGTCTCTCAGAAGTTGCTGGTGATATAAAGGGAGAGCGCTTTCTGCCATTTACTTGTATGTCGTACATCAGTTCCTCTCAAACTCTGTACATTTTGTGCTTGCGTAGGTGTATGAAGTGGACGGTGTAGCAGACAGCTGGACATGCCTGTCACGAGTGGCTCAGTGGGACAGGTGGACAAACAGATGGCTTTTGTGTACATGATAAATTATGTTAAGTGCCGTAATATGACAACACCACATCAAATGAGTGTCAGTGACGTCTGAGAGTTCGGTGCACAAACCTGACGAGAATATGGTGTTGGTGTGAGCTGATTATATATAGTAGGGATGCCCTGAAGAAAAATACAGCATAGTTAAGATGGTTTAGCTCTTATAAGCAGTAAAACAAGTGGGTAACCAGCATAAGGTATGCTTTAAGTAGCTGGTTAAACTTGTGCCAGTAACAGACTAGCATTGGCAAATTAAAACTAGCCCAAAACTAGTCTAAAAGCGCTTTTTTAAATTATTTTTTCAACAGGGAATTGCAGTTAACTGTTAATTGCAATTAAAGATTGGCGATGCAGGTTAAAACAATAAACTGCTAACCATTTGTGTATACAGGCAGGAGCCATCTTTGGAAAACACAAGTGTCGACAAGTGGAAGGCCGTTCATACAGTTCAGCTCACTTAGCACGTTGTTCGTGGTTTGACTAGTCGAGACTGTTTTGCAAAGATGGTCTGTATACACAAAGTGGACTGTCTTAATAAAATATCTTCTTATTAAACAGTCTGTACACTTACAAAGTTTTCAATGCTTCGTTTTGCATTTAGGGACCCTCAATATGTTACTGTGTTAGTGTGGGGCTACTTTGAGTCCTGTTAGTGGTATAAACTAGCGATTTCTTTTTAATTATTAAATGATTGTCATGAAAACAAATCTCAGAGAATGGTTAACTAGGTACCAATGTGTTATTAGACCAAAGGTTCATTTTGCACCGGAGTTCTCCTTTAAGGTGTCCTTGTCACAGTGTAATTACACATTTACGTACTGAGTAATATTAACTAACATACTTACTATAGGGTTAGGGTTAGGATTAAGTTTGGTTTAGGGTTAGTTGAATGTAATTATGCATGATTTATAGTTATTGCTATAGTAGTTAGTGTTATGTGAAATAAAGACACTGTAAAATAATGTGTTACCCTTTTTTATATAGGGAAAAAGCATAAAATATACTCCTGGTAATTAATTACGCATAACAATCTCTCCGATTACCAACACAAGTGTTTGTGTAATTTGAATAATGAACGTTCTGATTGAATGGTTTACTAATGAGAGGAACCTTAATGCTGTGAGCCTTCTCTATCATTCATGCAGTTATTTAAAACTCTCACTGGATATTGTGTATGAAAACATTTTTTTAATTATTTATTTTACATGATATGCATCTGTGTTACGCATATTTTTGGGTAAAAAGTTATTTTACACAAGCTTCTTTGTTACTCATCTAAAAAACAAAAACAAAAGCTTCATTGCATGGTTGCGTTGCAAAAAATGACGTTAAACTTAGTCGCTAACAGATAAAATAGCATTTTAAAGTTATTTATTAATAAATATTTTATTGCACTGTTCATAACTTAATAAATATCCAAGTATCCAATTCTGAAAGGTTGGTACAACATTGCAATCATTGTAAGGAGTTTTATTTATTTATTTATTTTTTAAAAATACAAGTTTCTAAAAAAAAAAAAAAAAAATTCAATCATTTAATGAAAAAAAATGCGATTTCAATTTATACTCACAATGTCCACAAATTCCAACCACAACAAATAACAACAACAACTAAAAAAACAACAACAATGTTTTACAAAAAATCCCTCATACTACACTCAGATGTGGTCTAATTAGGTCAGAAAGGTGGATTGATGTAGACCTTCAGTATCACTGCGATCGGCCTTTTGCAATTTACCTAATTACACTAATGTACATTGGTGTGAAAGGGCAGCATCACTGCATGTCCCTGTGAAAGACCCTGTGGTCTTTACCCATCGTCACAGATTAATTAAGACAGGAGGAAACCCTCTGTTAACACAAAGTGGGTCCCTTGAACTCTGACGGATCAACCTACAGTCATTACTTTTCTACCTGCTTAATCAACTTTCCCATGATGACCTTCAGCTCATCAGGATCACACACGTTTAGTCTCTCTCTTATAACGAACTCCATTGACAGAATAATAGCAGCTCACAGACAACACCTCCCAAACAGATTTTGATATATGTCCCCTGGGTTCCTGTCGCACAAAACCATTAAAGTGAATGACATTTGAAGGACTCAGCGCCCTTTAAGAAGCAGGTGCATCTTCATATGGGGTTCAAAGGTAGGGATGCAATTACAGCAATGCACAGCCTCCAGCTCTATTTGTCATCATGGTAAGTCTGATATTTGAGCATGTGGGTCCGGATAAGAATGCAAAAGGCTCAAGCCAAGAAGCCCCAGATGCAATAATGTCATCAAAAAGGATTGCTGGGAAAGTTTGCGCTTCCTCACTACTTAGAGGTTCACAGACACCAATCCATGATTAATCTTAGGCTTTGCCAGGAAAGAGAGCTCTTGGGAGAGCAAGAACTTCAAGCTTCTGCTTTTCCATAAATATGTTTTTTGATACCAGAGTGTCTGAAATTGTTTTAAAAGCCCCTTTTTTAAACATTAAAAGAGAGAGAAGCACTGAAATATGTATCAGGCCTCCTCTGTCCATCCGACTGGAGAATATTAATGATTTATCCAAGGGAGGTCTTGGTTATGAGACCCATTCTGATTTTCTACAAATGTCACAGGTAAAAATTTTGAGAGAATGAATTGTGCAGGAATTTTGCACGAGTAGTTTTAAATTCACTGGCGGACTTATGCAAATCAGGTAATGGCAAAAAGCACAATGAGCCTTGTGAATAAGGCACATTATATTAAGCTGAAATTACATAAAATTGGAGGCCTGTTTGCACTGATAATAAAGCGGAAATGTCTCACATTTTGGACCGGGTTAAACTGCTTTATGGGTGTGGTTAATCAGACAGCTTTCACACAAATGTGAGCCTGCTGTTTAGCTTTGATGTTTTATGTAAACCAGTCTTCAGTGTATGACCCTTCGGAAATCATCCTGATATCGGAAACCATGATACATATTTTTCAGGATTCTTTGATAAATAGAAAGTTCAAAAGAACTTAATATATTTGAAGTATAAATCTTTTGTAACATTATAAATTACTGAAACTTTTAATCAATGTATTGCATCCGTGCTGAATAAAAGTATTCATTTCTTTTTTAAAAAAATATGTGGATGGCAGTGAGTGCAATAGCATTTAAAAATTATAATAAGATGTCTAAAATAAGTTTCAAAATTAGATTATTTTGTTTTAAATTAGTTACTGACTCCAAAAAAGAGCTTTATTGAAGCAATAAAATAACTTCACCAGCAAGAGGGTATACATCCGTTTTTGACAACGCATCAGCTATTTTGAGTGAAAAACTACTGATATTTGCCTAAGCACTGTTTAAGACCACATCCTGTTTAATTCATACCTCTAGGTTGACCTGGCACAAAGCTACCGTTTGCTTTGTATCTTGACTTTGACCTGTTGTATGGTCCATTTCTTGAGGCACAGCCTGTGGGCTCCAGGGAACAGAGCTCAGACTCACCATTACTGTTTGCAGAGGCTTTCGTGAGTGACGTAAAATACACACTGATGGCCTTCACACATTCACCCATGCAGAATCAGAAATATTGCCAGCTATTCTGGGATATAATCACTGGATGTGTTCCTTTAACTGCTGTAAACAGACCAAAGAAGAGATCCGATAAATAATACATATAGGTCTATATTTATAAAATAATTTACTTAAATATTTCCCCTCACACTATATACTGTAATAACACACCGTATCATATAGGGACGCCCCGTGTGACATCACGCCATTTAGCGCATTATACCAAAAGCTGATCTCAGTCTCAATGACAGTTTATCAGTGACAGTCAGTGTCATAGCTACCAGTATATAAAAAAGTATATGAAGAGTTCAGATGCAAAAGCCTCTAAATGCCATTTGAAATTTTCTTCTTTAATGATGATTTTTTATCAAACTTGTATATTTAAGTTCAGTAATTTCACTTAAATAACAATTAATAGGTAATTATCATTGCCATTTAAGTGAAATTACTGAAGTTAAATATACAAGCTTGATAAAAATCATCATTAAAGAAGAAAATTTCAAATGGCATTTAGAAGCTTTTGCATCTGAACTCTTCATATACACATATTATTTTGTTTTTCTTGAATCAAACTAGATTCAACAAATTCATTTTAAGATACACTTAATCTTGTTGGTAATTTAGTTTTGTGTTTTCCCTGTAAACTCAGTTTAAAAATGATTACAGGTAGGCCTACTATAATTTGATGATAAAAATACATTGGTCAACCTTTGCGGTGATGATTGAAAAATTCGTACCCGCTGGAGTCCAAATCAAAGAGTTGTGCTGACCCATCCGGACTCGTACCGATAACCTTGCTCTGCTTTTGTATGCTTTTAATGAAGCTCCGTAGCGTGATGGGAAGTGAATAAGGTAGCTGTAAATGTCACCGAATTCAATGTCAGGAAGTTTATCTACACATTTATTGCCTTTAAATAGAACTTGTAGTGCTAATTCCTTTATCTTCCTCTTGTATTGGCCATTTCTTTTTGTGATGCTAATAATAAGTGTGATGACATGAAGGGTTAGCTGATGTCTGATGTGCTAATAATAGATAGTGGTGGATGAAAAAAATCGATTCTGTTCAGTATTGAGATATTTTGCGCACGCAATTATATCAATAATGTAGCGCAAAGTATTGCAATATTTAGGCTAATTATAAAATAATTATACGTATAATTAAAGCTGCAAGCAGTGATGAAAAGGGTCCTCGCACCCATGTCGGCGGTTTTAGGAAAACAGAGCACGGTGGGCAGTATGTAATGATAATAAATATAGGAGGACTATGTCAGAGGATTTGTATTTGCACACTTCCTGCTACCAGCAGGTGGCGCTATCGCTATAACCAAATATGAGCATGTTCAAGACAGGACTCTTATCAAACATGTGAAGTTTGGGGCAGATCGGACATTGTATGCCTGAGTTACTGCAGGCTGTCTGTGGTTGGCAAGCAACATCGGAACTGCAAGCAATATTGAACTATATGACATATTCATGCACAAATCACCAAAAGGCTGAAATTGGGTGTACATTTGTCAGGCCGCCAGGGGCACACCCTTCGACGAAAACGCAAGATCTTCGCAATTTAACGTCGCAAAGGCCTTAAGATTACACTCACCAAATTTGAAGAGGATCAGATCAAAACTGTAGGAGGAGTTTGTCAAAGTACGACATCAGGAAATTACGAAAAATACACAAAATCTAGGAGTTCAAAATAGTTGTGTTTAGTGCTATGCTCCAAGAGACTTTTTTATAGGTATTGGATCATTACATGTATGTACCAAATTTCATACGTGTACATGAAACGTAGAGGCAAATGTGGGGCCAATAATTTACAGAATTTGCCCCACCAAATTTTTAAAACCATATCACACGTACATTTTCACCACACCACGGAAGCGTGTGCAAAGTTTCATGAGTTTTCGAGCATGTTTAGGCCCTCTAAAAAGCAATTCTTTTAAGAGAAGAACAATAATAATAAACAGAGCAAAAACAATAGGGTCCTCTAACCATCGGTGCTCGGGCCCTAAATATTATTTATAATATAAATAATAATATATACAGTATTACCCACCGCAATGGATCTATTATTATGGGTGGCCCACCCCAAATAATAGATCCATTACTACTGAGTAGCTGATGGATGTATTCCCTCAAAATCCCTGACACGCGGCGAGGGGTCACGTGACTGGGAGATCCCTATAGACAATTTTCAACTTTATCAATCAACATAAAATAGAAAAGAAAAAAAAGTAACTATCAAATAACTGATGGATAGACATAAAATGAGTGAAAAGGAATGTGTAGATGTCAAAGACTGTGTGGAGCTACGTCAAGAACACTGGATATTTCAGCAGAAGCCTGAGGGATGAATCTGATATTCTCTGCTCACAGTCACCTCCACAGACATATCACATTGATTTTTGAAGCTATCACTACCCTGAAGGGGACTGGAAAACTAGAGAGGGAACTCAGTTTATTTCTGAAACTGACTGATAAAATTTGACCAAGGCACAGGCTCTGAAATAGACAAACCTCCTGTTTTTCCTCTGGAAAATGGACATGGTTAAGCCAAGTTCATGGGTCAAAGCTTTGAGATTTTCAAAGCTGTTTTTTTCCCCCCTCATCTTGGCAAAAAGATGGCCTGAAGAGTTTAACTAGACACAAGCTATAAAACAGAGGGCACTGTTACAGACACTATCAGAGTGAGAACAGCTAAGATAACAGATATCACACAGACATTATTAAAAATGGGCAAAGTCATGGACATAAGATCTGATCTTACTGTAAATTATGGATGAGCTAAAGAGAATAGCTGTGTTTCAATACCAACGCCTATGCACCCTGACCATCATGGAATCAAATTGACTTTTCATTTGGAATAGAGGTTTTCAAGAAATTTTAATGACAATCACCTCCAATTATGACCATCTCTGTATACAGTACGTCACGACGTGGGTTGTGTCTTGTTCCTTGTTCTAGTCTGTTGTGATTCCCTGTTTGCCATGTGTTTTGTTAATTGTCTGATCATTGTTCACATGTGTTTCTGATTAGTCACGCCCCCTTTTTTAGCTTTTTTTGCCTGTGTATTTATGCATCTGTTCTTCAATTGTTGTTTGTCGGTCATTGTTGCCTGTAGTCGAGTTTTACATTGTTATAAACGATTTTAGTTTACATAAATGCCTATTCATCAAATAATTCTAAACAAAAATGTATCAGAGTTTCTTTAAAAAGATTTAACAGTACAAATGTTTTAACCATTAATAATAATTAAAATGTCCGGCAGGAAATCAGTAATGGCTGCTGAAAATTCAGCTATCATAGGAATGAATTACATTTTTAAATATATGAAAATAGAAAACAGTTATGTTTCACAATATTAATTTAATTATTAGTAATTTCACAATAATACTGATTTTTTTTGTTTTATTTTATTCTTTATTTTTTTGTTGCCGTATTTTGGATCAAATGCGGCTTTGAGTAGGGTGACCATATTTTAACACCTTTTACATGACACTATTTCTTTTCATGGCCATAGGTTTAAATAAAATAAATGAACACTACTAAAAACAGTTTCAATCCTCGGCATCAAACTAACTTTACACTTCCCAACTAGAAAAAAAAAAATATGATGACATAAAGTGAAAATTAGTCATTTTCATTCACAAAAACCATTAAGCAAATATACAGTTCAGTACACACCACATAGAGACGTCCTGCTGTAGTCATTGCTGCTGCTGCTCGTCTTCAATTTCAGACTTGGGATTTGATTCGGGATTAAATGTATGGTTGAATCTGTTAGCCATGGTTTGTTTTGGGATGTCACAGCTTCCAGGCGCTCTCAACGTAAAGATTTGCGTGCTCGTGATTTCCTCCACCTGATCATTTTTTTTTTTTCCGGAAAGACTTGGCCCAGCCTATCTTTCTTTTATAAATATTATAAACTAAACACTTTTTGGAGATATGAAGGATGCAATACTACTCTATAGGTATTCAAGATTAACATGAGATTGACTGAAACAGAGTTTAAAACCCCCCCACTGGGTTTTGGAAAAGGAGAAAATGGCTCTCTGTGTTGAAAAAGGCGGCACGAGACATCTGTTCATTTTGGCTGAAGAGGAAGGAAAGCAACCATGAAAGAGTAGTTTGAAAGCAAAGAAACTGTTAAGGAACGATTCAGTGCAGCTTTTGAGGCCCACTGTGAATAAACATCCCTGATAGATCAATGAATTATTGCACAACATCCATCACTAACGTGGAATTCACACAGAGCATGAGAGTACAGGAAATTAACATCATGTCCTCCATACACAACGTAAGGAATGGCTGCATGATTCATGCCGTATATAAACAAACTCCGTGATGATGATGTACAAGGTTTTCTATGACACATTTCTTCTTTTACTTTGGCCATTTGATTTCCTTTTCTGCTCTGAAACTAATTAAAGTCGACTTTCATGGATCTTCACTGATGAATAAAAGCATATTCTGCACTAAAACGCAGTTCTCTAAACAAAAATTGAAAAGGCAATGAAAGAGCAGAAGGTTGTGAAGAAAACACAAAAAAGGTAAAAGGTGGCATAATAAAAAAGCATTTTTATTTGTAATATTTTTGCTCTCAAATTTGGTAAATGCTTAAGATGCAAAAACTTTTCAACCAATGAGTTACATACAACGTCAACAATGACATTTGAGTCTTTCCTTTGGGTCCACATGATTTTGTTTTTCATGTTTTTGAAAGTTTCTTATGCTCACAAAAAATTGAGCATTTATTTGCTCAAAAAACAGTAATATTGTGAAAAGTTTTTACAATTTAAAATAGCCGTTTCATATTTAATATATTTTAAAATAATTCCTGTGATACAAAATATCATTAGAATTGTGAAATATGATAAAATATGAGTTGAGAATTCAATCTTGCTAAAATCTGAAAGCATAATACATAATAAAAGCACAATGAAAGCAAAATAGCCCAAATATATGATAAAACAACATAAAAGATGCAGGGGATGTGTGGTGCAATTCTCTGCCATTTCACTGTTGTAATAAATAGCAAGTAATAAATCCAAATGTCCATTCACCTTAACTTTCTTGGTGGAGCTGAAAGTTCAATATTGAATAGGAATGCACTGCCATAATGGAGATCCCCCCCAGGGAATCATAGGGCAAACACTATACCTTACTATGATTATAATGTTATATTGTCCCAGTTTATGAGCTTGCTAAATTGCCTTCCGTCTGGATTGAAAAGGCTCTCAAATTACCTCGGCGGGGCAAATATTAAAGACCAAAGCACAGAGTCAACTCAAATTCATAAGCGCTAGAGGGCTTCATAAATTTCAAAGAAAACAGATTCGCTTAAACAAGCAGGATCAATATATGATAGAATACTAGTGCGAGAGGAAAGAAGGGAGGCAATTGACAGTTCTTTCAGTCTTCTGAAATCACATACCTTGAAGGTATCAGACTTTGGCTGCAGCCACAGAAAGAGCCACAGCTGAATGCATATAAGGAGCAAAGCCAATACCACCGTGCATGACAATCTGAAGGTTTTTTTTTTTTTTTTTTTTCAGAATTGTCACATTAACACAATGGAACAGGTCTGTGGTCGGTGTGATTCATCAAACTGTCAGCTACATGACTTGTCAGTGTTGTTCTTATAGCCTTACGTACATTTCATGAGTGGAAAATCGCTGGCAATTTTCAGTCGTCCTGTCAATTTCGGTTGTAATTGAACACAGAATACCTATTAGTTTTGCTTAGAGAATATAATGGCACAAACGATTAAAGGGAGAACAAATGTGTAAGGAACCCTATTTTAAATCATGCCACACCACAAACACACTAGTTCCTAACGCTAAAGATTTAATATCCATTTCCTGACAGTATCATTATAATGATTAACAATTTTACTGTAAACAGCAGAATTTGACTAACTCTAACCTGGTTCCATTAGGAAATAAGTGGAAAACAAACAAAAGCAAACAAATTTTCACTGGATTCCTCATGCTTAATTGAAGAACATCTCAAAAGCTGCATCATTCTCTTGACAACTGCTTACTTGATTTCCATGGCAACAACCTTGCTCTAACATCACCTAATTATAACTAATTATCTGCTACTAAAGGGAAGCAATCAGGACTCACCATTGGCTCCCGAAAGATGATGATTAAATGCTGAAAAACACTAAGAAACTTACCAGCACAAGATGTCTTTATGATTATGATAATTCTCGTTTGAACAAAAAATGGGGGTTTATTGGTTCTCCAAGGCTGTTAATGAGAATTTTCAATTCTAAAAAACATGTCAGATATGTTTTTGCATGAATCATCTTGGAAAATGTAGATTCAGTGGGGAGGTTTTAATCCCTAACATTCTACTATTCCCATCTATTACAAGTCGATTCGCCACACTGAGTCATTCATGTCAATTAACTTAACGTGTCAGCCATTAATCTTCAGTGCTTAAAGAAAAAGATGATGAAAACTCAATGCATTTAAATCAGTAGTTTGAAAATGCACCGAACTGGTGAAATGAGAAGTAAAAGTAAGAAGATGGCAATTACACAAGTGTCCCCTCTGGAATTTGACTTAACTGCGGCCTATTAGCAAGACTACGCTGGTTTACGGCACTATCAGACTCGTCATCCACATTTCCAAAGGAAATTTGCAGCTCAAGACAAGCAGGTCCATTCCCTTTAACCTGGACAAGAAAAGAACGGAGCCAAAAGGCACAAGGGCTGAGCTGCAAAGGTGACAAAAATTTTCGCACAGTACAGATGAAAGCTTGCTATATGACCTTACAGCCCGTTCTCATCCCAAGGCGACATTATACTGACGCTTTTGAGATTTCGTCTACATCCATCGCACATAGCACCCTTTAGCATCAATATGAGACGCAGATATATATGGGCCAGAAGGCGCCTCCTAGTGGTCTAACCCTAAACCTACCCCAGAACTAAACCTATCCATAACCGAACAAAGCTCTGTGCATGTTATATTGACGCTAAAGGGTGCCATGTGCGTTGGATTTAGACGAAATTTCAACAGCGTCACTATATGATGCCCTAGGATGAGACCTTATGAGCCCGAATGTACTATCCTACATCATTACGGGAAGAATAGCTTTATTTCCACCATTTGATGGTTTTAACTGAACCGAATAATGCGTGGTTCAATTAACAGTTTCTCACAAGTGCATACTTTTGCTGATGGGGACAAATTATTGTACTAAAATTCAGTTTCCTGCAATACTTACTCAATGGCACCACAACACCACTATTGAATCTACAGCGTAAAACAGAGATGAGTGCGTTCTGATTCTCAAATGAATTACTCGTATGAACGGTTCTCTTCAAAAACATACAGCACAATCAATGTACTCCGAACTTTTATGAACAGTTCTATTTAGTAAATCAAAAATTCAGAGGCTGCCCAATTCAGTGGCTGCATTCGAAGGCTGAATGCATCACAGTGGCACAACAGAGCCTGTCCCAATTTCAAAAAGGCAGCCTACAAATCCATTATTGGTTACCTTGCCTGTCCCAAGATTTGCGTGTCGGTGATGACTGGATTTATTTATTTATTTATTTATTTTGAGAAAATGCTGGATTACACTTTTAAATGTAAGAATAAGGTTTCAACTTACTTGAATATCTACACTATAAAAATTGTATGATCAGTAAGTTATGACATATCTTTTTATATTCATATTGCTTTTACCAAAGTTCCAGTAATGACAAGTCATTTCAATCTTTGAAACGCCTCTCAGGCATGCAAGTGCAAGTTCTATCTCTTTGAATGGGGAAACATCAAATTCTCCAAAGCTGTTTGCCAAGCTTACCATTAAATTTCATAATTGAAATCACCAATGAAATCTGACAATTGTCTCATAAATGTTGTTTCTAACGTAGATTGTTAAAGATGTTCAAATGTTGACTTGTAATTTAATGTGATTTTATATTCTCTTCATTATGTACATAAATGGACCAAGGTAAACACATTTAGACAGGTTATGAAGCCTGCTTTGTTTTCAGACGGTTAATTATAACTTTCATAAAAGTACTGTGCAAAAGTTCCTGCCACCTGTCAACGATGGCTGTCACAGTTGCTAAGTGACAAGAGCAATCCTCGGCAGGCTAGACCGTCCCATTTAGCAATGCTCACTTAGACCTTCAAGGACTTTGAAGTTGTGGCCTTTGAAGTTCGTATCCTTCGAGGGAAGCAGCCTCTGAAATGGGACACAGCTAGTGTTGTGGGATTCCTGAAAGAATGTTTTTTTTTAGTCAATAAAAAAAATACAAGGCAATCAGTGAACAGGTTCAGCCAGTGTACAGTGTACACCTGAAAGAACGCCTGATCTTTCTAGTGAACCAAAATCATTCAGCACAATCAATATATTCTGATTCCTGAATGAGTGACTCTTAATGTGTAGCAATTTGAAAGTTTCCTGATGCTGTTTTGGAGTCTACTACAACAGGTTTACATGCATTAAAGGTAAAAATCAATCTCTTTAAAACCCTCCTTTCCACAAGCTACTCTGCTCTGATTGGCCAGTCAGCTCAGTCGGTTGTGATTGGTCTACCTCGTAGAGGTCTACCTGTCCTGAGGCTTCCTAAGCCATAAACTAAACAGAGTAACGAACAATCGCGCTGATTATATCATATAAATCTGAGCGCAAGTCCGATGATGAAACATTGGAAGAACTAGTTATTCAACACGAACCTCCATCCAAGGATGACTCAAGCAGGATGTTTCTCAATGTACATTGAGATGTTACAACTGTAATTCCTCAACATCAGCATTAACAAGTGCATATCAATCAACAAACCGATTATTTTACTTGTACTTCTTTAATTACTGATGATCTTTCTAATCTATTGTGGTGAACATGTGGAAACTGTATCAATAACAATGCATACATTAGCCAAGCTCTAGAGTGAATGACTGATGAAACATAAATGTTGGTAAAACAAATCTTGCTCCATGCTTAATCTTTCCTCAAAGTAGGAAGAACGACAGACAATCTGCATTAATAGACACAGTTTTAGGTAATAATGGCCTGCAGCTGATTAGTAGAAGTATTTTAGTAAGACAGTAATAATGTGAGTTAACCAGTTAGCAGGGGACTAACACACTATCAAACTTAAAGGGTTAGTCCACCCAAAAATGATTTACTAAAAATAATTACCCATCCCCATGCTGTACCAACCCCGTAAGACCTTCGTTTGTCTTCGGAACACAAAGGAAGATATTTTTTGATTGAGTTCATTTTTGGGTGAACTAACCCTTTAAAACTAAGTATTTTGAACTCCATCTCCAAGTATTTTCCATCTTTCAAGAGCAAGCAGTTTGCGAATCCTACATTGAACTCTGAGATTTGAGAAGCACAGTAAATTAAAGGGAACACAGCATTATACTGCTGTGATACTGTCATAAAGATGAATTTTAACTACTGATTCTTCACATGCTCGTCCTTGGGCAGTGAAATAAACTGGCTTTACCTTCACATTTTAGAGCACAGTGTCTTCTCGACATGATGCTGTCCAGTATCCACAGGAATAAGCTGCCGGTTTGAGGGGGTACACTTTACCCTGGTGTCTGCGTGGGCAATTAACGGACGAGCAATATGCTAATGTTTCGTCTTGACGTCACAACAAAACGGCTTATGACTCGTTTGAAAAACGATTAATTACGTCGACTCAGAGTCGACTCTTACTTTTGAAAGACAATAACTTTATACATGGTGCACTTTCAGATGTACTTGTTCAGACTGGTAGTTCATTTGATATATAGTTAAAGATGCAAATGATACATTTTGTCAGTAATGTTTTATAACAATAAATAAATTAAATGTAACCACTATTTTATTTTAACATAGCTGTCTCTTATATAGTTATGGCCATTATTAAATTGCATTTATTCCACCTCAAAAAGTCAACTTTTTTTGTAAACATGTCTTTTGCAAGGATTTTTAAATACTTTATTTAATATAAAATATAAATATAAATAGAGTTTCCAAATACTTATTCCTTTTTTTTTTTTAAAGAATCGTTAATAAGTCATAAATGAATCAGCATTAATGGCAGACGTTTTGGTTTAATCAACTAGCAGTTGAAAGAAAATGTTCAGGTGTTGTACAATGTGACACTATAAGGATTAGCAATTCGTTGTAGCATTTCCATAAACCTTGATAGCCATTTATGAATAAAGATTGATCATGAATGCTCTCAATTCAACGTCTACAACACAGGACTAAGACATTCAGAAGCATGACTAAGATAATCATTTAATAATTTGTCAAGGTAATATTTCTTAAGCTAACGATTCTCTGCAGATGGAGGAAAAAGTCGAAGATCTTAAAACTACACTCAATTTGTATTCTAAAAGGCCTACCCCATGTCAGATTAACAAGAAAAGCAACCACACATACCAACCTGTCCAAGTTATATTGGCAAATATATTAGATTATGGAAAAGTAATGAATTTGATTGACTTTAATTGAAAATGAAGATCATGTGTGGTAGAGTCATATGATTTATTAATATTCAATGGAAAATAAATAAATAATTCCCACTGGGATATATATATATATATATATATATATATATATATATATATGTGTGTGTGTGATCTATTAATCAACAAATGGGTTCACTAATGGTTACCTTAGTACTGCTCTGTAGTACAGAAGAATAAGTGACACAATTCTTCCACTGAGTAAAGACCACAATTGATTGAGTAAATCCAATAACATGGTGAAGTTTGAAACAGGATCGAAATTTCAGATCCTGTAGACCTATTAGATTAGGTCAAACCAGAACATTAATCTCACAGCTGTCACTGATCATTTACTATGCATGGAACTTCATCAAGTTATTACCTGACTCTTCCATGCTGTAGTTCAATGTGGAGTCAATTTGCTTTTCTTAAAAGAGATAAAGGATTCCATAGAGGCGGAGCCCAATTAGCCTTGAGGTTAACAATGTAAGAATAACTATCCTTTCTCCTAATGGCCTATTAGCACAGGAGTTTGGCGAGTGTGTCCAGAATGCCTATAGATGTCTTTGGACTAATGCTCTTCTACAGACAGACAAAGACACATGTTATGTCAACAAAAAAAGACAATGTCATTAACATGAAGGCTAGACTCTTTAAAATCTCAACTGTTTCTTCCAGACAGTGATGAGATTTCGATATGAACTCGTCTGAAATATAAAAGCATGTCTCAACCAATTCTTCCAAGACCAAATGACAAACATAAGAGACAACGTTTATACCTACATAAAATGTACCTTATTTTATACAGTACTTTAATAATTTAATCAACAGTGTCCAACCAAGTCTATCTATTTACATATCTATCTATCCATCCATCCATCTATCCATCCATCCATCTGTCAGTCCGTCTATCTATCTGTCCATATATCTGTCCATCTGTCTGTATAATCAATTCATGATTTGTTTAACATCCAAAACCAAGCTCTCTTATAACTCCACTCCTGCATCACTGTCAAAGAGACAACAATCTACTAGCGGTGCTTGTCCACCCTGATATGGAACAGCCTTTGTTTTAACAATCCTGTTGATGCAATGTAGTCCTGTTTTTTTTCTCATTCCTGTTTCACTCAAAAATGTATAGATGAATTAAATGAATTGTGTATGCAAATTCACGCTGACTTTAAACTATAAAGGATAAACCTGCGCATTAAAGTTTAACTGTGAGACATGATGCAACTTTACCATAGCTACAACTGGTGATAGTTTTTAAACATGCAAAATTGAAACATTAAGAAATGTATCAACGAGGTGCTACTTTGCGAGAAAAACAACAGTTAAAAAAAATGTTGCTGATGAAACCTTATGAGATCTCTATGTAACAGCCATTGCGCCTGTGTGGGGGAAGAATGTCAGCTCACCTGATGCAATGTCCACCCGCATGTTCTTCTGCTGGGTGACGTTAATGTGTGCTGTGACTTTTCCCTCGTTTAGAGCCAATTCCAGCATTCCATCTGCCAAGGAGCTGAACAGGAGCAGGCCGCTGGGGTTCCAGGAACGGAACTGGAATCCCACAGACACCATATTGTGGTCCCTCCTCCCCGGCAGCTGCAGAAAACTTGTGCCATTGAAGAAGACGGGGAACGTGTGTGTGTCCACGCAGGAGAACGTCAGGTTGCGCTGAAAATAAGGCAGGATACAAAACAATCACTTAAAAGCCATTTATGTTGTTTACAGTGTAGACGGTACACTCTCAGAAAAAAAGGTACGAAAGCTGTCACTGGTGCGGTACCTTTTCAAAAGGTACACTTTTGTACCTAAAGGGTGCATATTGGTACCTTCATGGTACATATTTGTACAATTATGGTACCAATATGCACCCTTTAGGTACAAAAGGTACTGTTTTTGAAAAGGTACCGCCCCAGTGACAGCTTTTGTACCTTTTTTTTCTAACAGTGTAAGATGTAATTGGTCAAACAACTGTTTTCTTTATAGCATCCATCAAACATGATATCACTTCTTAAAAATAAATCAGGTCTCCCAACATGGCCAAGATAGTTATCCAAGTCCATTTTGAGGCTTTTAGAACTTTTGGACCTTTTTAAACCATGTAGGACGAGCAAATAACCTTAGATCAGCTGTTTTTCTAGCAAAAATATATGTCTCTTTTCAACAGCAAATTCAACACAACACACTGTATAATGTATTTCTCAAATGCAACATCTTTAATGCACTTACAAGGCTGCAAAATAAAGTGACTGGAAAATAAATCTGGGTCTGAAATGGTTGAGGACCTTTCATGTGGAACATGGGCTTAAAGAAAGATCTCTCAAAGTGCTGCTACAGCATGTTCACAACCATGCCTTCGATTTCTGAACCTTAAGCTGGAATAGGGGTGCATGGAAACAACGACGAGGGCTTTTATTCATAACTCTCCAACTCTACGTCCTTCTAAATGGTAATTTGGAGGCACCGAATGCACGTTAGCCTCATTTCAAATATAGAGAACTTAATCAGTCTCATCACAATGAAATAGAAAAGTGCACTCATCCTTTCTCAGCGCTTCATAAGAGAACCTCCACCCATGCGATGTTTCATCAACCTTGAATATAATCCTTAAGACATGAATAATAATTTAGAGCCTGTCTATGGTGGACACATGCTATATTTGGAGGAGGAGAACTGTGTTATTTATACGCTATTAAATGAATAGTTCAATCAAAAATGAAAATTATGACTTCCTTAGGTATTTTGGAAAATATATCAGTGGTTTTTGTCCATACAATGAAATTCAATAGGGTCCAATGACTTTCATTGACTTTTTGTGCAGAGAAAGAAAGTCATACAGGTTTGGAACGACATTGGGGTGAGTAAACGATGACCATTTTTATTTTAGGTTTAATTTTTGCCTCCTAAAATACAGTATAAGCATGATTGGTTTATTTGTCAAAATCAAAATCTCTAGAACAAAATTATGTTAATCTAATTCAAATATAACATTATTTACCATAATGCTTGACTGATGTTCTACGACATGATGTGCCGGTGTAACTGTACAGCAGAGATAAAATGTTATGTATCAGAAAAAAAATCATTGTGTCTCTTTATGTTTGTGGTTCCATTAATGAATCACAGAGCACTGATACGCTTATCGGATATGATGTGCAATTATTGCACTCTTTGTAATATCACAGTCAGTGGAAATTAGATTATTATCAGTGCTGACGACAGTCATCAAATCCACGTAGATGATTAACATTCCCATCAGCATGTTGAAACAAATTAAACCGAACCATACAGCAGAGATATGAGGTTTTTAATGCAAGCTCCATCAATATCACGTCTGAACATTCAGAAGTGTCAACCTTTCACAGCTCTTCATGGTCACACACCTCCACAAAAACCTCCAGGCAAAAACAAACCAAACATCCAAACATTAAATATGCACAACTGTCATAATCGAGAAAGTTATGCAATCAAAATCAAACTCTTATCAGACACATATGGTCCGTGGTGTTGATTGAAAAGGGAATCGACTCACAAAGCTGGAGGTGTCAAGTTTCTTTCTTCTGGCCAGGTCAGTGATGTTCTCTCCATTGTAGTTGATGCTTTCCATGCAGCCTTTGAAGTTTCTTCTACCTCCTGAGACTGGCTTCCCAGAATAAGGCATGCCTCCGAAAGTCAGCTGCATGGAGAAATCAGACTTCTTAGAGACATAAGCCAGAAAAACTGTATCAAAGCATTTCAACCCACCAAGTTCAACACAACAATATATACAGCGTGTGGGGTAAGATGTGCCAGTGGGTAAGCCAAGTCACCTCTTTAACTGATAAACGCATACTTTGTTTTTGCACAATTTGTTTTTGTTTTTATCACATTAGAAAATGTGTTTTTGGATGTAAGAGTCAATTTTGCACTTGACATGACAAAGTTTACCCCTAATGTTTTGTCACTTCTTTTTTTTTTTTTTTTTTTTTTGGATTCATACTTCGATGGCCCTATTTTCAAATTCGAGACATAATACACTTGTAAATTCTGTTGAAATATGATGGAATTATTACCTCTCTTTCTTTTCTACTTCCCTGGGAACAACAGAAGTAAAAGTGGAACATCTTACCCCAATCTCCCCTTACTGTACTGTATGTCAAGACTGCATATGAGAAGAGATGCAGTCATATAAACACATCCTTCTGTTTTAGCCACAACTATTTCACCTTGTGACAATGTAGTAAAATTGCACATATTTTGTAAAACCAGATAATATCTAGCTATTGAAAGATACTTAGTAAATACTATTATACATGCAGTTTCAAACAGAGTGCTTGTGCTTCAACACAATAGTCGATAAATGCAATTGTTTGTAAATGCAGCCTGCGCTCCAGCAGAAAACGACACACCGGTTTGGATCCATTCTTGGCTCAATTAATCAGACACTTTCACTTTAATTGGGGTCAATTTGTCTCAGACCGACTGAGCTGTAACTAGCCCTATATCATCCAATGGCAACAGCAGCATCTGAGCTCCATTGAATAGATAGTAAGGATTTGCTTTCACACCATATTCTTTACGTAGCTGAAAATGAATTTCTTATACATTCCTCTACAGTGCTTGTTAATGCGCGTCATTTCTGTTTGATAACAGTAATATCCTGCTACATAATATTAGTGTGGATTAATCCTGTGTGGAGAAGCGGATTCAGACGCTCTGTGCTGAACAGAATAACAAGGGATAAAAATCCCACTGCAAACACAATGAGAACCTCCCTGGGACAAAGTGTCTTGGTTTGACATCACGGCTTTGAGCTTGAGATATCTGGATTGGGTGACGGCCGCAGTGTGACCGGAATAATACAGAATAAAACAGATTATTACAGAACAGTGATTTGCCTTTTACGTCAGTATACCAGTATACCAACCCACTTCTCAACAAACATGTAACAGGCAAATAAGTACCCCTAAACAGTATAAATGCATTAGAAACAACTTGTGTTGTGTGTTCCAAGTCTTCTGATGCCATACAATTACTTTATTTGAATTAATGTGTGCAGATGATCTGAGCTTGACAGATGGTGACGGTGATCGCTTTTGGTTTTGTTCCTCAAATCAATTAGTTGGTCGGAACACTTGGAGTATTGCACTTTAAACAAATTGTCGGATCTGCCTGATATATCCTGTGTTTTTTTATATTATAATACACAAATGGGTTTTATGGATAGGGGATGGATACATAATCACACATGTCTAAATACTGTAAATAAAATAAATGTAGATATGATAAAGGCTGATTACATTGAAAATCACACCCCAATCAACATACACTCACCAAAAGGATTGTTGGAACACCACACTAATATTGTGTTTGACCCCCGTTTGCCTTCAGAACTGCCTGAATTCTATGTGGCATTAATTCAACAAGGTGCTGAAAACATTCTTTAGAAATGTTGGCCCATATTGATAGGATAGCATCTTGCAGTTGATGGAGATTTGTGGGATGCACATCCAGGGCACGGAGCTCCTGTTCCACCACATACCAAAGATGCTCTATTGGGTTGAGATCTGGTGACTGTGGGGGCCATTTTAGTACAGTGAACTCATTGTCAAATTGGCGTCTTGTTTTAAGAAACCAATTTGAAATGATTCAAGCTTTGTGACATGGTGAATTGACTAGCGATCAGAGGATGGGTACATGATGGCAGAGGCGTAGCAAGCTTTTGAAAAGTGTGGGGGATGGATGCGTCATTTAAATTTGGGCATGTTACGTAGACCCCTGTCCCTCTAGGGGGGTTCGGGGGCATGCTCCCCCGCAAGAAAATTTGGTACATTTTAAGGTTAAATGCATCAATCTGGAGCACATTGAGAGCTCAAAATTAAAAGCTTCAACTGGATTCGACCCAGGCCTGTGCACATTGAACAACGAAAAAGCATTGACTTGTTGCTTACCTAAAGAGGGCTCAAACATCTTTATAGTTATGATATAGAGTCTGTCATTATATTCTATATTACGCTATCAAAATTACAATACTTTTGTCCTAATTTCTTCACTTGTAAGAAATAAACACTTGAGCTTTTATTTAAGAGAAAACACAGAACACCATGCTGATCGTGTGAGCAAAGAGCGCGTTTTTTTTTTTTTTCTCAAATCACGCAGCAGAATGCCTAACGCAAGTCTTGTACTGTTTATCCAAAAATACGAAATATAATAATGAAAACACTGGACATGTCAATAAAACATAAACATAACATCTTCCCAAACACATATCAAGCTTATTTAAAACCTCGAAAGCATAAACACTCATTCAAAGTACCTGGAAAAGGGAGATGTAAACAACCATAAGTTGGACTTAAGGCAGAACAGCCAATCATCAGCCGGACACACTCAAAGCCGGTGTCATGTTTGAGAGGAGACAGCTGCAGCGAGCGCGCACACACACACACACACCAGTGATGCGCGGGTTGATCCGAAATGAGCGGGTGCCTGCAGTCACCCGCGGTTACCCGCAGTTACGGGTCATCCAAAAATGTTTTTAATGATATTCGGGTCGCGGTCGGTCGGGTCGTTTGAAAAAAGATGCCAATTAAACATTTGTATTTAGTACTAGACACAATTTTTGATGAAATATACAGCCCTACACATTATTGGCTGAATAATTGATGTGATGTGAGATGTGAACTGAATAATGATTCGAGAACCGCTGTCCCTGTGCGTTCGGTATGCGCAGTATCAGCTGCTCGTGCTTAACACTTCTCTCAACAGTGGCACCAACATGTCTCGGTTCAGTGAACTGTTGGAGTTACTGGAGTAAAATATAATTCAGGATATTGATTTATTTCGATTCGGAGGCGACTGTCAGGCATGTCTGAATGTGAGTAACTTTAGTAACTTGTGGATCAGCACTGACGCAAGACGCGAACTGTTTCGAACGATTCAGTTCGAGTGTACTGGTTCGACCGGTTCACTAAAAAGAACCGGTTCAAAAGAACGATTCGTTCACGATGATCACTACAGTCTGCAGAGAGATGGAGGCGACAAGAGAAAAGGTGAAGACTGGGGAGTGGAAGCTCCGCAAATACACAAATAGAAAGAGTAAAAGTGTGGGAGACATTTGCTGAAATAATGAAAGATGATGACCAAAGTGCTGGCTTTGCCTTTGTTATGTGTAGGCCTACGTCTTCTTGCGATGCTGTGTTGTTACACGTCTATGGCCCAATAACGCTCCGATGAGCATTTAAAAAAATGCGGTCAGGAAGCGGGTCGGGTACAATGTTTTTTTTTTTACTTTTTTTGCGGTCCGAGTTGCGGGCGGGTAGCTGAAAACGTCGGTCGGTTGCGGGTTGTTTATACATTGACCCGCGCATCACTGACACACACACACACACACACACACACACACACTGAGCGCCAGAGAAACGGAGGAGTGACTGTAGGAAGGCGTTTGTGTAAAAGTGCGGGTGTTGAACACTCTCACCGAGAAAAGTGTGGGTGTTAAAACACCCACATCCCCCACGGTTGCGACGCCCCTGCATGATGGCCATAAAGGGATGGAAATGGTCAGAAACAATGAAGAGAAACCGAAATCGAGACTCATCAGACCAGGCAACTTTTTTTCAATCTTCAACCGTCCAATTTTGGCGAGCTCTAGCAAATTGTAGCCTCGTTTTCCTATTTGTAGTGGAGATGAGTGGTACCCGGTGGGGTCTTCTGCTGTTGTAGCCCATCCGCCTCAAGGTTGTGTGTGTTGTGGCTTCACAAATGCATATTTCAGTCAAAGTTGCTCTTCTATCAGCTTGGATCAGTCGGCCCATTCTCCTCTGACCTCTAGCATCAACAAGGCATTTTCGCCCACAGGACTGCCGCATACTGGTTGTTTTTCCCTTTTCACACCATTCTTTGTAAACCCAAGAAATGGGTGTGCGTGAAAATCCCAGTAACTGAGCAGATTGTGAAATACTCAGACGGCCCGCCTGGCACCAACAACCATGCCACGCTCGAAATTGCTTACATCACCGTGCTTTCCCATTCTGACATTCAGTTTGGAGTTCAGGAGATTGTCTTGACCAGCACCACTCCCCTAAATGCATTGAAGCAAATGCCATGTGATTGGTTGATTAGATAATTGCATTAATGATACATAAAACAGGTGTTCCTAATAATCCTTTAGGTGAGTGTAGTTCACAAGTCATATGGACAGCTTTTATGATACTTTATGGTGATTTTGTATCATTTTGGAGCTTGACAGCCACAGTACCCATTCATTTTTCATTCATAGGATTCTCTTGAAAAAGAGATGATGCATCTCAAGAGGCTTTCCTTTAATACATTCAATTCAATTTTTATTAGATGTAAAACACCATAGAGCAGAGTTTCCCAACTGTTTTGTAGCGTTATACATGGTCAGATACATGTGTCATTATAATATTAACATTTTCTAAAAATCAAGCTCAGATGGAGAGTTATGAGGCTTTTAACAAGCGAATAATACATATTTTTGTCCGTCAGTGGAATGGCCGCATCTGAGACAGTCCGTGCATTGTTACGTTTTCATCAACTTACAGGTGATAAAGGTTATTGTATCTATGTGGTCGCTGAGTTTTTCTTGTTGAATTCATTTGGACAAAATCTCATGATATAAAAGGTGAAACGCTATGCATGTGTTAAAACAGTTTATAAAACCGTTGATTCTGATTGGTCAAAAGCTGTTCTTTATTCATGATAAAACACAGCTATGAGCACTTCATCCAACAGTTCATTTTATCAATGCGCAACACTGCAGTTCCTATGTTATTTTTATTTGAGCTTTCATGCATATTACACATTGGAACGTTGTTGCTGTTCACGGTCAGGGACTATTTTTTTTTCAAGCGGAAGGAAGGCTTTTAGTAATTTTACTTCATGAAAGTTGCACTAATACAGTTTTTTTTTTACTTTAATGTTTTTTTATTGTGTGGTAACCGTTTTATAAAAGTGGTACTCGAGGCAAGTGCTGTATCGTGAATAAGTAATGGCTGAAGGGGTTGCAGGCACTCTGCTTCATGCCTAATAATGCCCTTCAGCCGTTACTTATTCACGATATAGCACAGCCTCTCTTACATTATTGCTTGGCTACAACTAGACGGCAAATACCAGACTAAGACTCCACTCTTTAAATATAAAGACATCTTTATAGACGTTATAGACAAAAAAGTCTTTATAGACAGTGTTTATTGGGTTAAGAAAACCCAATAAATACTGGGTTTTCTTGGACTGACTAAAAAAGTAATGCATTTTTGTAGCCTTTAATAAATTTTTTTTATTTTATTTTTTGGCATTTAATAATTTTCCATGACACACCTGACAGCCATGTGCACCATAGTGCAGTGGTTGGTAAACACGGCCATAGAGGATAATCTTCAAAAATGAAGGAGTTCAAGTTCAAAACAGGTTTCGAAATACATCTTCAATTTAGGTGCACTATACTTTTACCAGCAATACTGACTTACTCAACCAGCATGACCAAGTTTTGTTGGTGAAAAACATGGTTATGTTGGTTTAAATAACAGAATAACACCAAACCAGAACTAAATAGCATAAACCAGCTTGGACGGCCATGGAAATTCATGCTTTGTATCAACAGGGAATTCTCACAATTTTGCCTGTTCTTTGTATTTATCTGTATCCTGTTCTTTAGATTTATCTTTTCCCAGGACAATTATAAACTTTAAAGACTAACCAGTTATAGGGAGTGGCATTTTGAGCTAGGGCATCCCATAATGCAGTGCACCTGCGTGTTAAATGAAGTTCAGAGCAATAAATCATTCACTCTCTCAGTCGTACCTCATAGTCCAGGTCAAGGTGGTCAAACTCCCCGTTGGTGCGGAAGTGCTGAGTATGCTGATCAAGGGTGAAATTGACATTTCTCCTGTAGCGCTCAATTACTACAGAATGCCAATGATGATCGTCCAGCAGACTGCCGCTGGTCACAGATGTATGGCCCAGGATGGAGCCGTACTGATTACTTCCTATAGTTTATTAGACATGGGAGATGGTCATTAATATCAAACATACAATATATTCACCTTCACTGCAGAATACTTATTGATAGGAGGAACCTGTCTTCACAGTGCATTTGAGATGTTTATGTCCTTATGATACACAAGATAATGGGTTTTGTGTTTTAGAGTCTATCAATACTTCTTTTCCCTCAGGCTATGTTTTCCTGCAATGCAGGTCCATGGGATATTAAACATATAGTTCACGTAAAAAGGAAAATTCTGCCATCATTTACTCACCTTCCAAACTGTATGACTTTCTTTGTTCAGTGGAAAATTTAATGAAAGTCAGCGTGAACGAGTGTTGTTTTAGACCCCATTGACTTTCACTATATGGACAAAAACATTCTTCAAAAGAACTTTTTATTTTGTGTTCTACAGAAGAAACTATGCTATTCCATTCAAAAGTGTAGGGTAAGCTTTTTTTTACAATTAAGGATACAATTATTTGATCAAAAATACAGTAGTTTTGAAAATAATTTAAAATGCTTTTTACTTTCACGAGTTCACACTTACATACAATTCAAGGGAGTAAAGTTCAATGCATATTTGGCGTGCTCCTGTAATATTTAGCAAAAGTGCTCAAAATACAAAGTTCAGGCATTGCTCAGAGTAGCATAAGCCAGACAAGGGAGGATTAAAGGATAAAGAAAGTTCTTTTTTATTTTTTAGGTTAAGTGCTCACAGAAGATATGAGTTTTCAGGGAATCTGCATATCGGATGAGGGTGGGGTGATCAATCCACCAGCATGGACCCGTGAATGAGAATGTTCTGGAGAGTGATTTTGTGGCTCTCCGTGATGGTACCACAAGCCGTCGCTCACTGACCAAATGGTAGACTTCTGGTAGGGATGTAAACTCGTAGGATCGAGTGAAAGTAGGAGGGAGCTGAGCTCAGTAGATCTGTAAGCAAGGGTCAACACATTGAACTTGATGCGAGCCGCAAGTGGTACCCAGTGCAGAGAGATGAAGTGACAAGACAAGATGGGCTGCAGGATTCTCATTTGTAGAGGTTTCGTTGCATAAGCTGGACTGCAGCATTCTGGATCATTTGTAGAGGTTTAGTTGCACATGATGGAAATCCAGCCAGAAGAGCATTGCAGTAAACAAGCCTAGAAATAACCAGTTGTGTTGCATGCTCATAGGAAAGGCCTAGTCTTCCTGATGTTGTGCAGTGCAACTCTGCATGATGCAAGGATCCAATAATATGATGATTGTGTGCTCATAAAATATCTATTATAATATTGATGAATAGAACAGCATTTACTTGGAATATACATATTTTTTAACATAATAAATGTCTTCCCCTTGATCGCATCCTTGCTTTAAAAAAAAATAAATAAATAAGTATACAGTTAGTCATACAGTTTGGCAAAAACATGAAGGTGAGTAAAGATTATATTTAAATATGAGGAACTATTATCACTGAGGAACAAACAATCAATGAAAGCAATGAAACCACACTCAATAAATAAGCTAAAGACATAATGATATACTTACAGTAGCACAACAATGACATAATTCACACCAAGGCACACACATAGGCCGATCAGTTTTACCGAGGTTTATCTGCAGCAGGAGCCGGCCTCTCCTCAACTCCAGTGTGATGTAGTCCCCCTGTTGGCCCTCTCCGTGCAGAATCACCCCTTCGCTCTCTGACGCTTTAAACTTCAGGGCTATCACGTCCTTCAAAATCTTCATCTTCTTCATTTTGAAGCGGTAAGAGATCACCCCCTGCCCGTCAAAATTAATCACATCAGCCCCTGTTGATAGGAGGAAGAAAGACAGGAGAAGGAAAGGAGATTAGCACCACTGAGGTGACTGGATGTCATGCCCATTTTTGGCTAAATGATCGGTTGAGTGACTGTTCTATAGATTGCCTGGGCGAAAGCATGGTGAAGTTCACAGATAAACTGCGGCTGGGATCAGGTGATAAACTACAGTGAGGAGGCAGAAAATTGCAGCTGGCTATTACCTGCTGACAAAGCCTTTCTGCTTATTGCGCAGTGGAGGAGGATTTTTGATCCCTGTCGTGGCTCGAAATGATGCATACCGGAAGTTATGAATTCCCTTTGCAGCGTCTCTAGCACGGTCTCTTGGTTTCAACTCCAGCGCTGACACCACATAACCTTTGTTTATATTGCACAAGCTCACAGTTCATTGAGAAGTAATTATGATCGGTTCAGAAATCGACAGGCCAATCAAATTGCCAGGGCGGGCTTTATGCGATGATCGACAGATGATCTGCAGTTACGTAATCATCACGTTATCAAAGAGCGATTGGGTTGAACTGGTTTCCCTCACAGTTGACTGCAACTGGAGATTTGAGATGTATAGATTCCGCTATCGCGTCTGTTGTAAAAGAAATCGACGGCGTATTAAATTTAAAATACGAACAGAGAATTGCAATCAAGGCATTTGTCGATCAGAAAGATGTTTGCCGTCCTTTGTATGGGATTTGGCAAAAGTTTAATTTATTAGCTGGCTTTGACGGTGGCTAAAAAGATGGGACGCAATGAAAGAAATGAGAAACTGGACTGGGGTGGACTCCACAGATCTCCGTGTCTACATGGGGATACTGATTTTGACCGGTGTCTGATGACGTAAGACGCTGCTGACGTGTTGTCTGGTGCGTTCGTGTATTCATGTTCAAATAAGTCTTCCTCTGTGTCGAAATCCTTAGACATGTATGCGAAGAGTGTTTCGTTTACAGTATACGTCTCCCTCAGATACTGTAAACAAAGCCAAGTCAACAGCGTCTTACATCATTAACGTCACTGAACGTGGATTGACAACAGAACCGGAAGACAATACAATGCTGAATGAAGTCGTAGTTTTTGTTATTTTTGGACCAAAATATATTTTCAATGCTTCAAAAAATTCTAACTAACCCACTGATGTCACATGGACTACTTTGATGATGTCTTTATTTCCTTTCTGTACAAGGACAATATACCGTGTATACATTTTCAATGGAGGGATAGAAAACTCTCGGACTAAATCTAAAATATCTTAAACTGTGTTCCGAAGAGGTCTTACGGACTTGGAACGACATGAGGGTGAGTCATTAATGACATCATTTTCATTTTTGGGTGAACCAACCCTTTTAATTCTTACATTCTAATTACATGTGCATCAAATTAAAGCTTATCTTCCACTCTTTTGAAAGGTGTTCTCAGTTTGTTTCTAGCATAAAGTATCGGGGAGATATGGCTCAGGATTCATGAATATAATTAAACCTTTTTAGCATGTTTGGGGGAGTTAAAGCAGAATTTGAGGTAGCGTTGTTTTGACCCTAATTACAAGTTTCCAGCAGCTTGTGGACCAGGTTGTCCACCCAGGTTGTGATCCTCAGACATCATCCATTTCATTGTTAAATGACAACCTTTTACAGCAGCCATGTCTGATTTCCTAAAAAACAGGTGTTTTGGCCCCTGGGCAAGCAGGTAATTATGGAAAGATCTCTAAAGCAAACTGGAAAAACTAAAATACAGACGTGATCGTGTTCCCTTCCACCGGTAAGATTGAAGTGGCGTGTTTATTCTCAAACTTTATTGAGAGATTGATTGGGTTTGATGTGAGCTTAATTAAAATGTAAATTATGGTGTTGATTTTGTGGTAGGCTTGCGAAAGCATTAACTTTGGAGTAAAAAGGTTTGGTATGGCAGCAATAAAAAGGAAATTATTTACTTTCATTAGAACTAAAATTACACATTTCACAAATAATCATATAAATATATAAATAAAACATTTTATATAAATAATACAGAAAAGACAGAATTCTATTCTGTTTCGGGTCTACAGTAAGTGTTTTTTTTTTTAAATCAGTCAGTGAGTAAGATATTTATTTTCCCCGATTAAATGGATCGTTCATGCTTTGTATGCATTCCTGAGGCATGTAAAATCAATGTGCATTTATCGCCTTCCATTAGCAGAGGAAATTACAAAATGACGCAACAACTGTAATTGTTCTACATGGAAAACCCGAGTGAAAATATGCATTCTGTGTAATCTGTCATGTGCATAACAACTAGGGCATGCCTATAGTATATAGTGTCAACTGTGATCTTGGTTGTGTGTCTAGGATATCTGCATGTGGAATTAATTAAATTCTCTCCATGCACCCTGCTGGGGACTGATTACTACACTAATGCACGAGTATGTGTACTGTGTCTGGCCAGTTGTTCTACCACTCCTCTTCTCTCTCTCTCTCTCTCTCTCTCTCTCTCTCTCTCTCTCTCTCTCTCTCTCTCTCTCTCTCTCTCTCTCTCTCTCCATTGCCAATCCCCTTCACCTCCATCACAAATGCATTCATCCATTCTCGCCCGATCAACAAGGTCAGAGCACTGCATTCATTCTCATTCTGTGCTTCATCTCCACTGCAGGACTTGCTTATCTTACCCCCATTCTTTCCCACTATGCTTTCTGAGAATGGCTATCTCTATTCCTTTACTGCACATCTTATTTATTTTTACGCAACAGTCAGTGCATTTCCGTGTCTGAGTGGTGGAAAAAGTGTTTTTGTACATATTAATATGTCCCTGTGGGGAAATTGTTTTGGACACACATTGTAACTAGTCATTAGCTGGTTCATTTGCTGGTTTGAGATGGTCATTAGTTGGTTCAAGCTGATCAGTGTTAAAAATGGTTAAAGAGAGTCGTTAGCTGCTTCAAGGTGGTCATTAGCTGGTTTAAGATGGTCCTTACATGTTTAAGCTGGTTATTAGCTGATTTTAGATGGTCATTAGCTGGTACATGCTGGTCATTGGTTGGTTTAAGGTGGTCATTAGCTGGTTTAAGATGGTCCTTACATGTTTAAGCTGGTTATTAGCTGATTTTAGATGGTCATTAGCTGGTACATGCTGGTCATTGGTTGGTTTAAGATGGTCATTAATTGGTTTAAGGTGGTCATTAGCTGGTTTAAGATGGCCATTAGCTGGTTCAAGATGGTCATTAGCTGGTTCAAGAATGGTCATTAGCTGGTTCAAGATGGTCATTAGCTGGTTCAAGCTGGTCATTAGCTGGTTCAAGATGGTCATTAGTTAATTTAAGGTGGTCATTAGCTGATTTAAGATGGTCATTAGCTGGTTTAAGATGGCCATTAGCCGGTTCAAGCTGGTTATTAGCTGGTTTAAGATGGTCATTAGCTGGTTCAAGCTGGTTATTAGCTGGTTTAAGATGGTCATTAGCTGGTTCAAGCTGTTCATTAGTTGGTTTAAGATGGTCATTAGTTGGTTTAAGGTGGTCATTAGCTGTTTAAGATGGTTATTAGCTGGTTCAAGATGGTTATTAGCTGGTTCAAGAATGGTCATTAGTTGGTTCAAGATGGTCATTTGGTTCAAGCTAGTCATTAGTTGGTTTAAGATGGTCATTAGTTGGTTTAAGATGGTTATTAGCTGGTTCAAGCTGGTTATTAGCTGGTTTAAGATGGTCATTAGCTGGCTTAAGATGGTCATTAGCTGGTTCAAGATAGTCATTAGCTGATTTAAGATGGTCATTAGCTGATTTAAGATGGTCATTAGCTGGTTCAAGCTGATCATTAGTTGGTTTAAGATGGTCATAAGTTGGTTTAAGATGGTCATTAGTTGTTTAAGATGGTTATTACCTGGTTGGTTTTTAGCTGGCCATCATTATTGATAACAGCACAAAGAATACACTTGAGAGTAGAAAGTTTGTCCGTCTTCGACTGCATGAACTGGAGCGTGTCACGAATGAATGGAAACTTGGTGTATAGGATACTTGCCTCACAGACATGACGTGAAGATATGTCTACTTTTAGACGAAACAATTAGAAATAATTGAAATAATAATACAATAATTTGGTTATGTAATCCATATAGCGCGCACATGTGTTCACTACTGCATGAATGACAAGTCAGCATCGCCATATTCATCTTTGCAGCCAACACACCCAGAAGACACTTGTTTATTAATAAACAATTAAAATATCGTCTTGCTATTTTTCCCAACACATTTTTTTTTCATTTGCCAGTGCTTTGCAGCAAGCTTTATGCATGCTGAGCGCGAGGAATATAACCCCCAGTAACCTGGATACTATGCATCTCTCCCTTTTCAGGTTAATGTTTACTACGTTGCCTGTTTTCTCTCAAAAAAAAAAAAAATAGCTGGTTTGACCTCATTAGCTGTTCAAGCTGGTCATTGGCTGCTCAAGCTGGTCATTAGATGGCGTAAGGCTTAGGATGGTCATTAGCTGGTTCAAGCTGATCATCACATATAGTGTGAGCTGGTTTAAGATGGTTATTGGCTGGTTTAAACTTGTCATACTGTAAGCTGTTTTAAGTTTGGTTCAAACTGGTTACCTATTGTGAGCTTAATATGGTCATTAGCTAATTCAAAGTTGGCACCAAAATTGGTTTGGTCATTAACTTGTGTATCCTGGTCAATATTTGCTGTAAACTACAGTAGCAATTAGCAGGTTCAAGCTAGTCACTAACTGGCGATTAGCTGGTTGCTAGTTTGTTATAGGCAAGGTTGTCAATTTAATAAGTTAATGTGATTATTATTAGTAGCATCAGTAAGTATTAGACTTTGATTTTGTTATCTAAACTCAAGATGTAAAACGTTGAAAAACATAGCATCAAACCTGTGTATTGACTGTTTGACAGTCCTTGTTGCATGTCCCACAGGTCAGCTTGAGCCAGCTAATGATGAGTTTATACCAGTAAGAAGAATGTTTCAAATTACATTTACCAGTTTAATCTAGGTTTTCCAGCAGGGTGAGAATCCTGTGTATTTATGCCTCCCTATGCTCTCATAAACAACCATTTGGAAATGGCGGAAAATACTTATCGGCATCAGTGATCACCTGCATGAGATGACTTAGGAATATGAGCAGTTTCACCAGCAGGAAAATCAGTGCAGCAAGAAAACAGTTTGAGGAATGATACGCATCTAAAGATACCAGGCTTCATTCATACTTGTCATAAACACAAACATAAAGAAGAGCCAGGCATCAGATTTATTTACACTATCATTATTTCAATGGCAGTATAAAACAGAAAAAATGTTTACTAGGCTGCAGTTTAATCAATCTCAAGGATATTATTTTTATCTTGTCCGCAAATAAATAAATGAACAAATGAAAAAAGTGAGAAGTTTGAGAATCATGATTTTTTTTTTCTTCTGGTGTGGGGTGAAATGACAGATGATTACATCACTGTAATGAGAGAACGAGTGTGATACTTCTCAAACCAATTTATGGGGGTGTTAATTGAAATTTGTTATCAAGATCAATTTGCCAGCACTTAACATAATGAAAGTGATGAATTTGTCAAGGCTACACTCTACTTCAGAAAACAGAGCATGTTGATGTAATTTTTCTCTTGGCTAATGAAATTACAATATAATAAAAGGCTAGACTGAAATAAAAAATAAAAATGAAAAAAAGAATACCAATGAAGCAAGTGGAATGCCTAATGTCATTAATTCACAAACGTGACCTACAAGGGGTGCTTACCCTGTGAGCCACATTCAAATTTCAGGATGTTATTGAGCTCATGGAGACAGCAGCTCCAAAAACATTAGCTCATCTGGAAAGCATTGCTGTTCAAATCCATGATTTGCAATGAATGATACCTTTCAAACAATGAAAATCCAGCAAAGCTGTCTCTGTAAGATGATAGCTTATCCTGTAACCACAACTTCAGTGTAAAGACAGGACAAATATGTTGCTTACATTTTGTGTTCAGTAAGTACATTGTTTGTTTTTCATCTTTGCACCAGATGCCATGTGCAGGCAATCAAGGTCCAAAGTTAACACAATGCCGAATCCAAAAAACAAAACAAAACAAAAACCCTCATTGTCAAAGGGACACAAATACATTCTAAATTATATTCATTAAAATAAACATATTATTTTACATATTTTTTTTTTTTTGAATAGTCTGTTTATTGAGATTGCATTTGTTTTTAAGCTACTGTTTTTCATACCTTACGTCACAATTCGGTACGAGTATGGTACATTTACTTGTTCGACCCCCTGTGTTCTCCCAAATAACCCATCATGGGAGTGGCAAGCAGGACGATGCCGAAGGCCGTGAGAATCTCAAGGATGCATAAAAGGAGGAGCAACGACAGTGAAGGACGAGAGAGGACCAGGCCTGGCCTATTTTGTAGGGGCTGCCACTTTTAATTTTGTTGTGTTTATTTATTAAAGTAATAAATAACACTGCATTTTGGTCCCTGGGAACAACTTCCCTGATTATAGCAAGTTAAGTGAAACCACATATTAAAAGGTTAAAGTATTGAAGACCTAGGGTTGTCAAACTCAATTCCTGGAGGGCCATAGCAGAGTTTAGCTCCAATCCTAAATAAAAACACACCTGATCCAGCTAATCAAGTTTTCAGGATCAGTAGAAACTTCCGGGCAGGTGTTTTGTAAATGACTGAACTGAAGCTACACTCAACAGGACAGTTTGACTCATGTTCAATTCACATGTATTTCAGTATTTGGATAGCGCTTTTCACAATACATCATTTCCACATTACAATTTAGATTAGAGTGATCTGTTATCAGAGGTAGCTCTCTAAGTTGTACATTTCAGAAATATACATATACAAATCACAGATTGCAAAAAATATTATTCATTTAAACAATGAAATAATTTAAGGCTCATTGAAGTAATACATACTTGTTTGTTAACAAATGATTATGACATACATAAAATTGTAGCATTAATGTTGATTCAGAGTTTGCTTCATCTGTACTGAAATCCTTATGTGACCTAGGCTGTTGTTTGTCTCAATTTATATATAGCCATAAACATCACGTTGGATAAATCCTGTGCATGATTAAACAGTGCACAGTTCTCTGTTCAGTTTTAGTGAACGCAAGGGAGGCATAATAGTGGATATTTGTGCAAATCATGGAAATGATTTGTATGGGATGGAAAGCTGACCTTGACTTTCAAAAAAAGTTGTGTCAGCCAATTTCTTTTAATTCTTTTACCGGGATCTTTCCGCATATATATTGCCATCTTGCACTGCATATTAATCACTCCACTGATGCAAAAAAGCTTAGAACCACGTTTCTTCAGTATGAAAAGAAACGTTTAATAGATAAAACTGTCAATTTTATACTGAGCTTAGCAAATGTTCCAGCTTTAATAAAGATTGGGCTACATTAAAAAAAAAAGTTGAAAATGAAAATCCCAATAGGCTTCAGCATCATTTATATTCAGAATCATATAAATAACTGCTATCTTAGCTGATATCTACTCTGTTGGATGATATCTATCTCGAATGTGACAGTGCAGTGTCAACTTACAGTACGGGCACCCGTAGATCTCGAACCTGAGGCCGATCCGTCCCTCTTCACTCCAGTCTAAAGGAATGATGCGCAAATACCGGGCCACAATCGGGTTTTGCAGGTCATGCCGAACCACACTTTCAGTATTGGAGTTACCTGCAAATGCCTGCAAGACAAGTACAACATATGTTACTTCACTTTTTAAACTTAAAACCTAGTTGTATCTCACATAAATAAAACTCTTCTGCAAACACTTCATAAATCATTGACAAAGACACTTACAATAATCACTCCTATTTAAAATAATTAAAATAAATATGTTAATAATAATAATAACAACTTGTATTGCAAATATTGCAGCTCTTATAAAATACTGCTGAATTTCCTTTTCTTCCTTTGTGTTAATATTCAGCACAACTATTGTCCTCCCTGCAATTTCTTCTGTGAAAAAGTTTGGACAGATTTGTCTCATATCTAGTCAAGGGTGGTTTTGAGAGATCTTCATAAAACTCTCTCTACTGTCCAGTTTGAGAAGCTGCAATCACCAGACCAAAGAAAAAAAGAGGTGACATGTACTGTAGGTGGAATCAAGTTGCATGGCTCTGTGGTTCACGTTGACCCTACGCATCTTCTTGTGTCACGCAAAGCAAGAAATTGATGCAGTGGTCCATTGAGTGGTGGGGAACTTCAGTTACCATACAGACCATGTGGGATTGAGTGATAAGCAGCTCAAAGCCACCAAACTGGAATGATGCGGATTATAGTACTTGCCCCCGTCCCCCTCCCTCCACTAAAGAAACCACCATTATATGGACTTTATTGTGCAACTGGGGATTTCTTGTCAGGAACATGCTGAACATGTCAATATTGGAGGCACCATATGGTGGTCCAATGTTTGAAGTGCTGATTACTGTGCTCTGTAGTGGGCAACTGGGGAGTGTTTACTTCATTTTTCATTGCGAAGAGAGAAAACTGAGTCGTTGTGAGGTTTCAGGTGACAGTGTTTTATGGGTGGACCTCCTAGGCACAATGAGTAGGCCATAGTACAGAACAGGGGTTTCCATACTGGTGTCCACTAGGGGTGCTACAGAACAATTGAGAGAACTTTGCATTTACAAAGTGTATTACAAATGCATTGCAAAATGTAAAATATTAATATTCATAAATGTTTTTAGAAATGAATTATTTTCACACACACACACACACACACACACACACACAAAAGTTTTAGAACCAAGTGTTAAACAAATACAGTACATTTAGATTTTATTGAAAGAGTTCCCGGGTTATAGTTAACTTGTTTACACTTTATTTTGAGGTGTCCGTGTTAGTGTAATTATAAGTGAAGTACTGAGTATTAATAATTAACTACATTTACTATAGGGATAGGGTTATTGTTTGGATTATTGCTTGTTTAATAAACCTTATCATCTTCATCCTATTTTTCTTCATTGGATCTAGCGTTAAACATACTTTAAGTTGAATTTTTTAAAATTAGTTTAAGGATGCACTAAAACTGGGATAAAATATATTTATTTAATTATACATGCATAGAAAATGAAAAATACTATCTAAATGACTCTAAAATAACACTTAAGTATTTATCTAATATTGTAGTATTAAATTAAGAACTACAAATAAATCTCAGAAAAAGTAAACTCCAACAATCTCCTGTATATGAACTATTTTTGCTCACAGACACAAAATTAACATCTTAAAGGTCCGCTGACCTATTTTTTACTTCCATTGTGTTTAGAAAAGCAGATTAATCCACATAAATCTGCATTACTTCACCCGGCACAAACCAAGCTAAAAGTTCTGCTTTCCTAATCAGAATGACTCAATTCTGTCGCAGTTCATTCCAGGATCAGACCTTAAACAGTCAGCGAGTGTGTAATTAGTTAGCCAAATGTGAAGTCACCCTGAGAGCTTTGCTGCCTGGCATGTTGTTTAATCAAGCACCTTCACAATTTAAAGCACAAAGGCCTGACGGAGATAGAGGCTGTCTTTCATTAGTGGAGAGTTCGGGTTTAGGAAGGAAGCCAGCTGTAACTATCATAAGCGGCACATTCACTGGTTTCCCATAGTATAATTAAAGTTGCTTTTACTTATTTTGTGTTAAAGCTCCTGGGCCTCGTCTTCCTTTAGCTTCAAACAGCCATCTGCTCTTTGCACATTTCTCTCTCTGAGAATGGCGTACACTGTTCTGAACTTTTCTGTACATGCTGGTTGACCAGACACTCAAAACATCATAACAAGAATAAAACAAGCTGATGGTTGTTCATGTTCGATGATGATCATTTTCTTCACATGAAATTGTAAGATGTATGCGGCAGGTTTGACCAGTTTAACACCCTTCTTCCAAGAAAGTCCAATATATAGCTGTATAATACTGGCAGATTTGTGGATGCCTGCCAAATAAAACATTCAAGTCTTGCAATTGTTGTCGGTGTTGTTTTATGTATAGCCATTATTTTGTTACATCATAAGAAATTGATTTTGTAAAATTTTTCCCTTAGAGTATGGGAACTGAGAAATATTTTCTGGTATATTTCCTATTGACACTCATAAGAACAATCTCTTAAAGCTAAGTACATGACCAAAGCAATCTGAGATGGTCCTAAATCAAAATTATAGTGAATCACGCAGCTGTCACACATTGTGATCCAACGCATTAATCTGTTTGACGTTCATTTCACATTTTCAATGGCTAATTACTATGCTAACACAGGTGCAGATTTAGTTGTGGTCTCAACTGATAAATTAACTTCTGTAAAATTCACAGCACTGCTGTCCCCACCACTTATTACATTATTTAGTTGTAAAAGTTACAATATTTTATAGTTAAGATGTTTATTAATATATATATATATATATATATATATATATATATATATAAATGTTTTATATAAAATATAAACATATTAACTAAATAATTATTAAATACAAATAATACTGACAATGACAATAATAGTTAGGCTATTGCCTTATTGCCCATATGAGAGGGAATAAAATAGGAGCAAGGATGGAGCCTTGAGGCACACCACATAATAGAAGCTGATCTAGAGGAACAGATATTCACTACCATGCTTCTACCAGTCAGATAGGATTTAAAGCACTTCAGGACCTTCCCCTGAACCCAAGCGTACAGTACTCCTCCAACCGGGAGACCATCCCTAAGTGATCAATTTTGTCAAAAACAGCAGTTGAATCTAATAAAACTAACATGACAGAGTTACCAGAATCAACCGTCAGCAACAAATCATTAAAAGACTTACCGATCTTATGCCCTTCTAGAAAGTTATTTAATTGATAAAAATGAAAGATGAGACTAAATTTGGTTTCTTCAAAATAGGCTGCACCAAAGCCTGTTTCAACAAGTCTTTAATTACCACGTCTTGTAACCACTGAAATGTAATCAATTCTGCAGTAAACGTATCCCAAGCAGGACTTGAGGATTTAGAAGTAGAGAAATCCACTCTAATTGCCTCAATCTTAGATATAAAATAGTCAAGAAAATCCTCACATAAAGTCCGGGACGATACTAAATTTACCCTAGTGGAAGGATTTACTACTGTATAAATAATATTTAAAAAAATACAATAATAATAATACATATTTTCAGATTATTTGATTCTTTTCTCTATAAGTTCTGCAAAATATTTAGATTTAGCTGATCTTACAGCTCTCTAAAATGTTGTTAGTTTCTTTAAAATTGTCATAAGAGATTTGAAGTTTATTCAGCCTGCCTGCAAGCTTGCCTACAGCACTGGCTCTCATCATTCAACCAGGGATCAGACTTATTTCAACAGCCTTTACTTTTTAGAGGAGCAACTGCCTCCAACACAGCTTTACAGGTTAAGTGCAACAGTTGAAGGTGTTCATCCACCCCCATATCCTAAAAACACACAGTCGGCACATTATAAACCTCCCTGAAAATTGTAACAAAACCTGTACAAGTTCTTGCAGGTCACATTAGTCAAGATTGCATCAGCTGACTCTCAGCTGATCCACGGCAACCAATAGGAATACGGCGCCTATCACTGTATACTATATAACTCCTTCAGTATTATCAGCAGCGTTTCTCAGGAGCGAATTACCCTTCCCCATCCCCAGCTCCTATTGTCAGTCAGTATTTGGCATTCTGATTACCATGTTGTACATTAAAATTAATTAATTATATCTGCAATACATTCATGTTGGTTCTGTTCTATTTACCCAAAAGTGGGTTATTGCTGCTCTCCAGCTATTATTCATGCTAGGCTGCACGTATGCGCATAATTTTGCCCTGAACAGAGCCATACCACCAATCCAAACTGTATGCTAATCGTGAACGATAGTGGTCCTGACAGAAATACTGAATAGATTTCACAGGGTTGTTAAAATGGCAGAAAACAGGAAGAGTAAACAAGACAGGTTTGGGATCAGAGATACTGTAATCACTTTCCTCAATGAGAACTTAGACTTTGAAATACTGATATAAAACTGATATAAAAATATCATACCAAAGAAAAGCCAATAATTAATGTTTGAAACAACAGTGTTGTTTTTATGATACCATATTTACTACTTTTCCACCGACTGTAAATAGGTCTATATACATGAAATACAGATGCCTTCAACTTTTTTGCATGTCATGGCTTGCTCGCTGTAGATTCTTGTCACAGAGCTATCAGTTCTTTGCGACCCCTTGTTAGCCCTTCCACAAAACACGAACACATACTTGGTTTAAAAGACTCTTTATTTACCTTAGTGTCCCAGCGACATGAGATACGGGTTAACCACACAAATATATCTTCAACTGTTGTGTCTTAGACTGGCCACCTGAGCACTAACCCTGAGGACATTTAAAGTTTGCTATAGACTGTTGATTGTCACCTGGAGAAGCATACTGTAGGCTACATGGTGGTGGCCATCTTGATTTGGGTAAAGGACTTGAATGGACTTTCCTCATGTGTTTTATACCTCAGCTGTGTTGCATCATGAGAAGTGGAAGATACCAAGTATGGTGGGAAAGGAAGGGGAATTGGTTGATCATTAGAATCATCTGGCAAGTCAGTATGATGCTGAAAAACCACCATTTTACTTCAATGTCAAGGCAACTGAGCATCTCAAAGCGAGCATTCAGGATTCATTGCAGAGACAGATACATTTAAAACCAACTACATAATTGCAGCCTTGCTTAAATGATTTATGGACATTCGAATGCTGTTAAGTGGAATCGCAACCACATATTACAGCATAATCGACGGGACACCCAACGATGTAATTCTCTGCCAGCAAAGTGAAAGTATGTGAATCAAAGTGAAAAAAAAAATTTGACCCAGTATTTACTGTAAGAAACCATGATCTTCCAACTGAGAGCATTTGGCACCCTCGTACTTTTCTCACCACTTGGGGTTGTATTTGACAGATGAGGTGAGGAGAGATTTTCTCTCAGAAACCAAGAGCACAGCTGAATCAGTCAAAATGCCAGCCATATGCAGATGTGTGTAGGGCTGACAAGGCCAGCAAACTCAGTGACAGTCTGAATCAGCGTACTTTAGCGATGAGACACTCACTCAAGAGTGGAGTTAAAGGAAAAACTGACAGATATGTAAGCCTCTCTCATTTCACAGTGTAAGCAATGTAAAGTCTAGATCAAGAGTGAGCTAACAGTGGACAGGGTAGAAAATTGGCAATGAAAGTCTATCAATGGGTATTTTCTGCTATCACTTTCTACATTCTGAGACTATTCAAGTGTAACAAGAAAAAAGTTTTAAAGCCTATTAAAGCCCATTTTGCAGAATATGCACTTTAAATGAAACAGACCAGTAAAAAAAAAAATCTGAATTGTGAGAAAAATCTCACAGATATTCCCATCTATTTTTTATAGACATTGTAGAAAAAAAAGGTAAATAAATAAAAAACAAACAGTATATTTACAATGGGGTAAAAGGTACACGAATAGAATTAACAAATAAAAAAACAAATATATCAAAATCATACCATAAAAAAAAAATGCTGTTACATTTACAGTCTAGGAATTTACTTTAATACTTTTATTCAGCAATTAAATTGATCAAAACTAGATTACAGGTTACAAAATATTTTTATTTCAAATAAATGCTATTCTTTTCAACTTTCTAAAACTAAATATATGAATATGATACTTTGCACATGCAACTATGCCAGACTTAAAATCTAAAACTTAATCTTGTACAAGAAAAAAAAGGAATATACTTTTGTACAAATTGGATATAATATCAAAAATAAATTTTCGTGGATCATAAAATATAGTATAGGAATAATATAGGACAACACATTCTCACCCCAAGGCGTCACCTTTGACCATGCTTCAATATTTGACGTTTTAGGCGCCCTTTAGCGTCACTTACATGACGCGATCCTACGGCGTCATCTAACTGACGCTAAAGGAAAGCGTCAGTTAGAGGACGCGGTTAGGTTTAGGTATGGGGTTGGGGTAGGGTACACGCGATCCTAGGGCGTCATCTAACTGACGCTAAAGGGTGCCTAAAGCGTCATTGAAGCATGGTCAAATGCTTCCTAAGGCGTCAGTTGGGTGACGCCTTGGGAGTGAGAATCGGCTGTATAGGAATGTAGTGTGAAAATTCAAACAAGGAAATAGCCAGCCATCAGAATGAGATCTGTGTAATAGGCAAAAACTCACAGTGAATACCACTATGCTTTTTACACCCCAGCGAGGGGTATGCCTCGTTTCATTTGCTTTCTAAATGCATGTTTCAGCAGATTAATTGATGGAGAGGTTTTGCTACCATTATGCCACATAGAGGGCTGAGGGACCACATGGGAGGAAGAATATAAGAATTCAGCATGTGCTTATTCAGAACAAGAGGTAGAGGTTTGCAGTTCATTCAGAAGTGACTGCAGAGGCTGAGAAAGGGTATCAGTAATGTATGAGCCTCCAAAAGGATCCATCACAATTCAATTCACAGAAAGGTGCTTTTGTGTGTGTGTGTGTGTGGTGGTGGTGGTCCTCAGAGTTGGCGTCTAGGAAATGGTGAGGAGAGAAAGAAAAGAAAAGCGTTCAGAGGAGTGACAAGAAAGTGCTTTTTTTTTTTTTTTTTTTTTTTTTTTTAAATCTACAACAGCATTATCAGATAAAATCAGATACTTCCAGGGGTTCTTGCACCAGCCGATAAACCGGCACTGAGATGAGCTGGAATGTCGGATAACTTTCTCGGGGTATTATGGACCTCCGTAGGTAGCATTTCAAAACGGCACAGTCTAGTCGTGACACAATGGGGTACCTGCTGAGGCTAAAACACAGGGAAATGTCAAGCCTCTGAGGAGGTTAACTTGTAGCTTTCACTGAGAAAATACTTTGCGTGACATCTGTCATGTCATCTGAGTGAATAGGGAGACCTATCCGCTCCTTTTCGAATTATGATCAATCAATGGGAATAAATCGCATGGTGTTTGAGTGAGACTTTACATGGTCAGAACCTTCCTTAACTCTTCAATATGAAAAAAAACACACAAAAAAAACACTGTTCTTACTGCCATTTACCCGTATTCCTTCTTAAAAGATTTAAAATGAGAGGGTTTAAATGTGCAATTATTTTGTGATCTTAAAACATCATAGCCTCCCCATTTTTCGACCCATAGGATGATGGAAAAAGACAGATTTCCACAGTCCAAGGTTAAGCAAATAGCTCAGTTTCCACAAAATTACTAAGAAAAACTTTTTTCAACATTGAAAATATTAAAGGAATATAAAATCTGCATGATTTCTGAGAGATCACGTGATACTGAAGACTATGAAGTAATGGCTGCTGAAAATTCAGCTTTGCCATCACAGGAATTAATTACCTATTCTATTTCCATTAAAATGGAAATAGAAGTTGTTTTAAATGGTTATAATACTTCACAATTTTACTATTTTTACTCAAATAAATTGAGCTTTGGTGAGCATGAGAGATGTATTTCAAAAACATTAAAAAAAAAATCTTAAACAGTAGTGTATGTTGATGTCCATGTTTACAATTGTTTTTCAAATAATCATAATCAAATAACATAATGCATTAAGTTCAGTTTTGCCCAGGTTACATTTGTAACAACAGCAACTTTTGATAATCACATCCATTACATCATGTTCAGATATAACTAATGGCACACGGCTCTTACAAAACGTTTCTGAATCGTACATTATTATATTCTACTATTATTAAATAAGAATTTCAGTATGCTGTTACTTGAAAATGCTACTGCTGCTTGTTAGCTTTTGAGATACGGTTTTATCCTGAATAAATGACTGCGTAATACGGTTTTTTTTAAAAGTTATTGTTATATCAATCTATTCAGCCCGGTCTCATCCCAAGGCGTCATCTAACTGACGCTTTTGACAATGCGTCAACATCCGACGCACATAGCACCCTTTAACGTCAATATGAGATGCGGATTTATATGGGCCAGATGGCACCTCCTAGTGGCCTAACCCTAACACTACCCCAGACCTAAACCTCCCCATAACCGAAGCATGTTACATTGACGCTAAAGTGTGCCATATGTGTTGAATTTAGGTGCATTGTCAAAAGCATCAATTAGATGACGCCCTAGGATGAGAATGCGTTGATATAATGAACAACCATTTATCTATTTACAAAACTTTATTTACTCAGTGTATCATTTTCTTTAGGTGTACATGTGGCAACTGTGTTACCACACCATAACACTGATAACAGCAGCTGAAGTTTGCTGTTACGATTATACTGTACATTTATCTGATTTACGTTCTTGATCATGAAGTATACTTGGAAAATATATATACAATATTCCAAAATCCAAAATGTTTGTACGCGTTTGTGATAGACACGAAATAGCATAACTAAGTGGCTACTAAAGCCAGCGCTGGCATTTGTTTAAGTCCTTGATAAACCTAAAACATTATGTTTGAAATTATACAAAATAAATTTAAATTAAGTCTTCCTTACAGGTTGTGGCCCAAAAACTGCTGCCTCTAGTTTTAAAGTTGGAACTGCTTCATGTTTTAGTAACAGTTTCTTACTGAATCCGGCTTTGAATTGGTGGAGATCCTGGAAGCTGTCTTCCGTAAAATTCGCAGAACAGAGAGCTAAATTACGATTGTAATTTTCAGGAACATAATCAAACATAAATTTTAGCCATTGTTGACGAACTACAGCGTCCGTGGGAAGCTCGAACACAGAGGATCTGACAGCTGGGTGAAAATAACACACTTTTCGACAAAGCCACAGAAATATGGCCATGCCCATCTTTTGCATATTCCGGAGGGAGGGTTGATGTAAATTTATAGGTTAGTTACGTAAAAAAACGGGGAAGTATCTCGTTGTAGTCCCATTCGAGTCATTTTTGTAGGCATTAAACTTCCTGATTTTTAAAAGACGATATCTCTACTTACATCGAACTTGCAGCGCAGCAACTTTGCAGATGCTTTGTTCATACACCAACAGCAACATTACACACTAAAATGAAAAAAGTGAAATCTCAATCAAACACCCCTTTAAAGATTCAGCACACAACACAAAAGTCATAGCTGGGATTATATGGCTTTCTGTTAGTCAATCAGCTATGAAATGGAATACATAATCTCTTGGATAAATTTCAAGACATCGCATCAAACACATTTTAGCAGCATCTGCGTTCACATGTATTTGATTGGCATATAAAGTTTCACTGTTATGTACAAAGGTCTTTGCAGGAAACATCAAACAAGTCAAAGGAAAATTCTTTCTATTTGAAGCAAAAGTATGCAGCGGTGGAGGAAGTACAAAAGTCAAGTACTTGAGTAAGAGTAGACATACTCTATTAAAATATTACTACAGTAAAAGAATAAGTACTCATTTTCAGTTTTACTTGAGTAAAAGTACAATAGAACTTGATTGTTAATGTACTTAAGTATTACATATAAAAAGTATTGATCAATGAACCATATATGTATTCTAGCCAGTGCTAGTCAGATTAGTTAAAGATTAGTGCACTGCATGCATTTAATGTATCACAAACTAACAAACTTTTTATTTGAATGAAAACATTTATCACTATCAAAACATTAAACTTTAATACACTAAAATATCAAGAGTACAAACAAGTGAAATAATAGAGCATAATATTTTCAAAATTATATTTGTGTGAATATTTGGTGACAAATAGTATTAAAATGAATGTGCAGACGTTTGTCAATTTATCCACAGTAGAAGAGGAACTATGCAAACACACTAGTTTGTGACTTAATTATGATTTCATTAACTATAATTAATATCAAAATTCATAATAAATCTAACATTTGGGAGTCATTGTCTAAAAAGGCAGATACTGTATGTGCTAAACCAGTTCAAAGACATTTCAAAACACAACTGAAGCAAAGACAAATTACTATTCCATGCCATTCCTGAAATAATGGGGTTTCATAAAGAGATTCATTCGCTCATCTTTTGAACAATCTGAGGTAATTTATTATTCCCCAACTAAGTCTGACCTAGATAAACAACCATGTCAGGGATGTCTTCTTTTCGTGATGAACACAACAAACAGGGCAGTAACTATGAATTACATGGACATAAAGTGAACTTTTTATTGTGAGCAATTCTGCACCTCTGACATGCCATAAATCCCAAACGGTTCCTTGTGCTAACGTCACATTTGAGAATCGGCGTTAAACGGAAATTATTGTTGACTTATTTATCTCACATCAGGGATCAAGTAAAGTCCCAATATTAGATTTATTTCTGGGTCAAAGAGCACCTTCACTGATGATGTGAACATAGCTTAGCGTTGAAGCCATAGGACATCACATGTCATCGCAATACATGGCAGTTTGTCATTTTGTGAAATATGGCATATGACTGTTATGTTGCATGCTAGTATACACTTTTCATATCTCTTCTCATTGTCAAAATGGGGGGCGGGGTGACAGCATGATTGAAAAATCTCTCTTTTTTAAAGCTATTCAAAATGAACATAAAGACATCCATGAACCAGAACAGAATGCAAAAACAAAAATGCTGCACTTGGCATATAAAAGCACAACACCATTATTCATTAACAACACAAAAGGCGTTAATTAATATTCAAGCATATAAGCCTGTCAAAGAAAAATAATTAAAGGCAGGGGCCAAAATGTGATGAAAATTATTCAGGAGTAGAACAAATTATCCAGTCCAAAACTGAACTGCATATAAATCAATTGGACTCTGGATATTTTGAAAGTCTACTTTTGATTGCTGCTTTAATACCGAAACCATGATTGGTAGATTGGTTTTCCTTGAGTGGTGAATTTATTCAAGAGGGGGGATGCAATCAGATATCAAACTGAATGTAAAAACATATGCCCCTCAATCAAGCTAATTTAGCCGGGCTGTAATGAAGAGTTTGTTCGCTTTTGCTTTGCATTTCCTTTGTCAGTTTTTTAGGCAACAGTTCACTGATACTGAATGCCCAATTTTATACTGCTGTATAGCAACCGAAACGATTCCTATTCCCACCTCAGTCTTCTTGATGTTCGAAAACTATTGATCTAGCCAGAATTAAATAGTAATGCACAGTGACCTGTACATTGTCTAGGGATGAACTGGAATCCAAAAAAGCTTCATTCCCTTTTTTCAACTGAGAACCAAAAGAGTTCAAAAGTGTGTAGAGAAGAATGCAACGAGGGTTAATGACAGGAAATGCATGAGAGCTGAGGTGGTGATCATGACAACGCTAACACATTCCACCATAATTGTGACTTTGAATAGAATATGTATTGCAGAGAAACAGTGCCCTAATGTGTAATTATGAAATGTGACACCCAAACATATGACACCCAAATTTGCATTAAAGTCCTTTCTCTTTAGAAGAAGTATTTCCAAACTAGTTTTTATAAGTTTTTATTTAAATTAAATATTCTTTCAGATTAAAGTTAATCAATTAAAAAAAAATTCCATGCAATAAACTGTAAAAAATAGAGAGCGCAAATTATGTTCACCATTACTTGGTGAACAAATTTAGTGCAGTCAACTGATAAAAAAACGAATTAATCACACATTTTTCTGTAATTAAACTTTAAATAGCATGCTACTTCTGCATCTGAATGAATAAAATTGTCGAAATCACAAGTCTGTTTAAAGTAAACTACCCTTGAACATGCAAGCGAGTCGTAATTTTACGCTTATAGCCTAATCCAGATCATTCAAAGCAAAAAAAAGTCATGGTTTGATCCATAACATCAGATCGATCAAAAACATCAAATCATAGCTGATGCTTGCTTTATTCTCACATAAAAATTCAAAAGTGTGTTAAGTTTTTTGGATTCAACTCACTTTTTCGTTTTTCCTCATTTGTTTCAGATAAAATTAGATAAATTATTAATAAATTGTCTTTAAAAAAATCTATATTTATAAGTGTCATGAAGCATGAAATTTAAGATTGCAAAGACCAAACTCTTTTTATGGACCCTACATTTTTTTTTACATTTTCACATTTCTGTGTCAGGAACCATGGGCTTTGTCACAAAGGCAGTTACATGCAGTCCTATGAGACAAGCTGCTCTGATATTTCCTAATATTTCCAAATACAATAAAATTATTGTGAAAATAGTAAGCTGTAAACTAGTGAATTTAAATAGTCTCATTGCTTATTTGTACATTTTTTTCAAATATTTGAGATGCAAATTATATAATTTGTGATATATGTGTAATTATGCATGGAAACGGCTCAAGTGCAGATTTCTTTTTAACAATACAACAAAACCTATGCGAAACTGCAAATTTTTAGAGATGATGTCATCACTACGCACACCATCGTTATCGATAAAAGGCCAGTTGAATGGAAACAGAATGGAGACAGGAAATTTCGCAAACCTTTTTTTACACACATTCACTTGTTTGTCGATACCAAAACTTTACAGAGAGTGCGCCAGTGCAGATTTAAGGTTTTTTTTTTTTTTTTTTGCATCTTATCGCACTTGAATGGTTTAATAGCACTTGAATTAATTATATGTATACTGGCTGATCATAGACTGAAGCACAGCCAAAGGATGACATACATATATTACAGCATATTAATGTTGATAATTATTCGTTAAAAGGTGAAAAAGAGTTTCCAAACAAGCTTTTCGTGTCCCTTTAAGTATTGACAATTTATGCACTGAAGTTAAATGGAAATTGTGTCGACACAGAGATAATTAGCATTTCCATATGCTATATTAATGAACATTTTGATGAGCTACATTCCCCTTGTAAAGGCTTCTTGTTGAAAGCAAAGACAAAAACCGCTGTTAGAACACTCATCGCTAAAGGTGGTGTAGAGCGGCAAATCAAAGGTGAATATAGTAAGTGGATCCATCATGCTCTCATGAGGAAACTTCACTCTAGAAACTTTTATCATGCACCACCGAAACGTTACTCTTCATTCGCACGACTTTTCAGATGACTTTTCAAATGTCACTCTGACATCATATTCAACTTATAAAAGAGGATCAAATTACCCAAGGCTAAACTTTTAGCATCGTGTCATTCAAATCCTGTAATATTGTCTGTCTTCTGTGGAACAAAGTCTGAGCTGTTCTTTTACATTCACTTTTACTTTCAGTTTCAAAAATTAGACAAGCATTTTAAAAGAAGCTCACTGTACTTCTGTGATTCATACAATCTTCTGAAGCCATTGCTTTGGGTGAAGAACAGATTGAGATTAAAAACCTCAGCTGAAGTGATGACTGACAAATTATTATTTTTGATAATCGACTGAATACTTGCGTGACATTATAACATCTACAGATAAGGATTTAGCAGTCAAATGTAAGTTCTGTGAGGGAACATGCACAAGCAGCTCACTCTTTGCCCTTCCTCCGGTATTTTTCAGAAGTGTTCGGTCCATAGATGCATAGATCCATAAATGCATTATGCACTGCAGTAAAGGGATGTATTCCTGGATGTTTTCTGTACACAGATGCAATTAATCAAATTCTTTGTGGATTTTTTTCATTATTGATTAATATTGATTCATTGTATTGATTAGCCTTAGAAAATATGCAGTCATGGGCAATAATCATGTTTGGATTTAATTATTACAGTTCATCACAGATAAGGTTTGCTTGTAGATTTATTAGCAGACTGGCTGTATAATGCTTTCATTAGAATCTCAATCAATAAACTTTAACACACATGTTTATCGGTTTTGTCGGCTCATCCTACGCTATCTCACGACCAATTCGTACAAATTCGACGCATGATTAAAAAGTGTCTAATTCGTACGACCTCACTCGTACGAATTTATACGATTTGTACAAATCCACGTGATGGTTAGGTTTAGGGGCGGGGTAAGGGGTAGGTCATTCGTACAAGTTCATACGAATTGGCCAATTCGTAAAATATGTACGATTTAGCAAAATCGTACTAATTCGTGCGAGTGAGGTCGTACGAATTAGTACGAATTAGACACTTTTTAATCATGCGTCGAATTCGTACGATTTGGTCGTGAGATCGGGTTGGCTCATCAGCTCTTTTTTTTTCAGTGCCGAGAGAGAGTGTGTGTGCATGGCTGCCAGATTGAGAATATGAACTCTTTCACGAGTAAGTTTGAAATACTCTAAAGGGGGTCGCACACCGGACGAGAAGCGCAGCGCCGCATCGCTCAGCGCCATATTTTTACAATTCAAACACATTATTCTCTATGAGTGTACACACACCGGTGGCGCCATTCGGCGTCTGTCCACAGCACCCAGCTATGGCTCAGGACCTTGTTCAAAACCCTGCCGCGCCACAGAGCGCCATTTGCAGTTATATATATTTATTTGTCTCAAATCTTTGTTAATGTACATGGCTTCACCATGTGCTGTTTTCACTCGGGTTAGCTAAAAGCTAACGTTAGCAAAATAAATACTATAGTATTATGTGACATAGTTGCCTAGACAACGGAAAACATTACAACAAAATAACAACACATCGTGCAGCTTGTTTGCCAGGAGTTGATTCAAAATTGAGCTCGCGCAAAGAGAAGGTGTGCATCCTTAACTGACCAGAGTGAGTTTTTTCAAGGCGACCGTTATTTTAGATCGTTTCCCCTTCTTATTTCCATAGCGAAGTGTCATGCTTGTCATGCTAGCTTCCATAGACATCAGTGTGTATTTACAAACTCCAAATGTATTGTTTTACTAGTGCTTACTGCCTATTTAAATATCTGAAACCTAAAATAATGGTAAACAATTATGTTGTTGAAAACACTGCATACTAGTTTTGATTTTGACAAATCAAAATCCCATACATGGGACCATAGACCGCTCAATGGGCAGAATTATCTTTTTAAGAGAAAAGCCCAGTTTGGGGATTTATTATCTTGACATCTGGCAACCCCAAAGCAAGATGCTTGTTACCGATGCAAGAGAATGGAAATAAAAATAAAGTTTTCTGGACAAAGATAGGACTCCTTTGAAAACTTGAACTGTTTTTACCTGGTATTATTACGTCTAGCCTCAACGTAAAACTTATAGATCAAATGATGAAATCATCTGAAGTGAGCTGAGAATGTCCAAGAGCAAAATGAAGGTGGTGCAGAGTAAAAGAAATAACGATTCCACTTTAAGACCACCCTGTGTGGATCAATTCACTGTTGGTCCAGTAATAATTCCACTCCCCTCTGCCCTGGGTACTAAGCACAGTACATCAGCCTGAAATCAGTCTGTGCAACTGTCTTTTTCTGGATCTAAGTGCTTCCTTGATTGCTTACTGTTGATTAAAGCACCCAGGAAGAAATCAAAGCATCCTCTTGACTCATTGATCTTCAGTCGTCCTTGGTGAGCTCAGTATGTGGAAGAGGTATGCTAACATCCAGCCACCATAACAAGTGTTATACGAATATGTCAAGGACCAATCTTGAATCTTGATTTAATTTTGTATTTCATAACATTCCACACATTAAATATGCCACTGTCTAATAAAAAAATAAGCTTTATACGTACACAACTGAACAGCAATTTGATTAAAATGTGAATAAAAATCTGGCATGAATCTGGGTCTTTAAAGGGTAACTAAACACCAAAACAACTTTTTTTAGTTAATGATCTGTAAGAATGGAGCTTCATAAATGCTGTTCATTGATTCGAGTACATTTTTTGACAATTGAGTATAAAGTGTTTTGATTTTCAAATATATGGTGTAAAAACGTCTGAGTGCTGCCCTCTTCAGGTTAAACGGAAAGCTCCTGCAGTAGGGGTACTTTCTGACGTAGCAAACTCTCAGACGCCACTCTGTCACGCCCTTGGTGCGAGCTCACCACACCCTTGGCAACCCCTGGTATAAAAGCATCTGGTTCCGTCAAAACTACTGTAGCGAGTCAGGAGTTGGATTTATGAGTATTGAAAACGATCAGGATAGCATATAATAGCATCTAGTTAGCATAGCATATAGTTATTTATATTATTTTTGAAAACGATCAGGATAGAGTATTGTTGCATCTATTTAGCATAGCATTATATAGATAATTTAGATTATTTTGTGTAGCTAGTAGCATAGTACAGTTAGGATAGCTTCAAGTTAGCATAGATTTATCAGTGTTTAGTACAGTGATCAGGATAGTAACGGAATAGAGGTGGACATGGGCTTCTCCACACGCAGTGCCAAACACTGCTCCTCCTGCATGGACTCCTCCACCGCAGCGGCGTCTTGATGTGAGTGATCATGGATATTTTAATCACAATTTATGGTTAGGATAAAGTTAATCCTCTGGGGTCGACAAACGAGCCGGCGCATTTTGATGGATTTTTTCACATAGCGGCAGAATATAAATATGAATACATGCCCACAGAGCGTGCGCTATTGAGATCAACTCGACGACAAAACTCATCAGATGCCCGTCGCGATGCGGGAGTTAAAGGGTTAGTTCACCCAAAAATGAAAATTAAGTCATTAATTACTCACCCCCATGCTGTACCAACCCCGTAAGACCTTCGTTCATCTTCGGAACACAAATAAAGATATTTTTGATTGAATCTGAGGGCTGTATCACTCTTCCATAGACAGCCTGAGGGACTGCCTCTTGACGGCCCAGAAAGTCATTAAAAGAAAAGGTTTAAATATTCCATGTGCCTACAGTGGCTCAACTATAACTTTATCAAGCGACGAGACTACTTTTTGTGCGAAAAAAAAACGTAAATAACGACTTTATTCGACTTTCCATTATTTCCTTATGGGCGCATGCGCGAGAACTGAGACGAGACCGTTCTTCTTCGACTACTTTTTGTTACCGGCTGCTCACCGCTTAGGAGTTTTACCGCCCCCTACCGTATAAGATGACGTACTGATATAGCCGGAGGCGCAAAACGTTCTGTTTACAAGCAGTACGTCATCTTATACGGTAGGGGGCGGTAAAGCGGTGAGCAGCCGGTAACAAAAAGTAGTCGAAGAAGAACGGTCTCGTCTCAGTTCTCGCGCATGCACCCATAAGGAAATAATGGAAAGTCGAATAAAGTCGTTATTTACGTTTTTTTTTCGCACAAAAAGTAGTCTCGTCGCTTGATAAAGTTATAGTTGAGCCACTGTAGGCACATGGAATATTTAAACCTTTTCTTTTAATGACTTTCTGGGCCGTCAAGAGGCAGTCCCTCAGGCTGTCTATGGAAGAGTGATACAGCCCTCAGATTCAATCAAAAATATCTTTATTTGTGTTCCGAAGATGAACGAAGGTCTTACGGGGTTGGTACAGCATGGGGGTGAGTAATTAATGACTTATTTTTCATTTTTGGGTGAACTAACCCTTTAAGACCGCAGTTTGAGCCAGCGGCTCGAATGGATTTGGCCCTGTGTCTACATACAATTCACCCTCATCCACTTCAGGTGAAGGTGAGGGAGAAAAGTCCTCGACTTCAAATGGCCGCTCTGTTGCAAAGGCAGCTACTTGCGTCACTCCAGTCTCTCTCTATTTTAGAGTCTGACAGCAGCTGTCACTCACGGTGGGTCTCAGGTGCACGCCCCCTAGCCCCGCTGGGGTCTGCCCATTTTTTCAGCATTTTTCAAATATTGCTAGTGGGTGGAGTCAGGCTCTGACCAGGGGTTTAGTTATTCTTTAAGAAAAAGAAACAAAACAAAATACAAACAGCTTTGGTCTGAAGCAACAGCCATTAGTAAAAAAAAACATCATGCGTCCGCACAACTAGCTGTCAGTATAAAGTACAAGAACACTAAGATCAAGAAGAGCCGGTGAAATATGGGGGGAGAGAAAACTTTAAATAATCATGAAATTGTAATATTCTCCACAGACACTATCATTCAAAAGTTTGGAGTCAGTTAGTTACAAAATATATTTTTTCAAATGTTACAAAAAGCTTTTTTATTTCACATAAACAGTATATTTTGAAATTTCTATTCACCAAATAATCCTGAAAAACAAATGATGGGTTTATAACAAAATGTTAAGCAACTGTTTTCAACATTGATAATAAGATATATTTCCTGAGCACCACATCAGCATATCAGAATGATTTCTGAAGGATCATGTGACACTGAAGACTGCGTAAAGTTCCTGAAAATACAGCTTTGCCGTCACAGGAATAAATTACATTTTAAAATGTGATAAAATGGAAAACAGCTATTTTAACTTGTAGTAATATTTCAGAATATTACTGTTTTTGAACAACACGGTATCAAGTCACTGCAGCATTAGTGAGCATTAGACGTTTAAAAAATGTTTTCATTAAATTGAAAGAATCAAGTCTTACTGACCCAAACTTTGAACAATAGTATCCAACACTAAAAAACACAGTATATGAATTATTAGGATATACTCACCCAGATGTTGCCATCTTGATGGTATGGTTTCCAGTTTCTGCCCGTGTCACTGTAGAGCAGCCGGTAGCGCGTTGTCCAATCAGAGCTGCTATATCGACCTTGCGTGGCGATGGCTGTGACCTGTTTTCTGCTTCCCAGGTCGACCTGCAGCCACTGGTAATGATCACTGTCCAGCGGAGACCAGCCCCCCGCACCTAGAGAAAGAGCACAATGCTCAGCATCTAGTTGTATTGAATCTTGCTATGTCACACAGGGGAGTGAGGAAAACAGAACAGGAAGAAATGTTTTTGTTGTTGTTGTTGTTGTTAATGTTATACGTGTTCTTTTCAAAGTTGTTTTAAGGGTACAAATTGAATGGGTCGATAATCTACAAGAGCTTTGTAATTTATCAAAGATAATCTGTTATGGTGTTGGGTCTATTGAACTAACTGGATTTATTCAAGAGGAACATCTGTATTATTCTGTTCACTTCTCTTGGAAGTCTGAAGAACAGATTGCCTTACAGATGTTTTATCTGTGCTTTTAGCTGGAGGCTTTGGAACATTTGTTAAAAGGGATATTTGAAGAGTCATTAATATTAACAAATTGACCGCCTTTTTAACGCCTCACGACCCCTTTTCAACCCCTCATGTAATTCCCACTTCATTATGAACACATAGGGCCTCCTTCATTACATATCTTTGCATATGAAATAATAATAATTTGCATATCAACATTTTCTACCACAGGAATAATTCGTTTTTTTTTAATCATATCTTTAACACAGAGATGCACTGTATTGAAAATAAAAATATTACATAACCTTTATAACAGCTTGAAGGAGTTTACTTTAAATAGTTTCCTCATAAGAGGGTCTTCTTTCTGTTCCTAGAAGTGGAGAATCATCAGGGCTGGACTAGGGCTAACATTTTCCCATGAATTACTTAATCTATATTAGAGTGATATAAACTAAAAAAAAAGTATTTAAATATTTGTGTGAACATGATGAATGATCAATTTTTCAGAATGTATATCCCTAATAATGATTGTTATCAAATAAGAGACAACAACTGTGTAAAGAATAAAATATATATATATATATATCACTTTTGAGCAGAATATTTAAATTGTGCATCAATCCAGCTGTAATTGTCAGCTTTGTAAAAAGTGTGAAAATATTATTTATTAATTTTTAAGATAGATAAAATGCCATTAGCAACATGTCTTAACAAAACAAAAGAGTCAGACATTTTAGACAAGTGTTAAAAGTGTAATTTCCACCACAAAATAATATTAAGCACAACACATCATTTGAGATAAAGTGGAATAGTGAGGGAATTTTTATGACTTTCAATAAATAAATAAATAAAAACAAACTTGCGATTACAGGAGGAAACATGCCCATAAGGAAACACCCAGATGTGAATATATTCTATAGTGAAGCCTTTTTATTTGTTTATCTTTATTGGTATGACAAACATGAATTGGACATTGTTTAAAATAAGTGCCTAAATGCACAGCTGATATTTATGTCTAAATTGAGTTTTTTTGTGTGCCCCGATCCGATCTGAATCATTGAATATTAAGTATCTGCCTATACAGAGTCCTGATGCGATATATGTATTTTTCTAGTGCTTGGTGCACACTTCAAGCACATTAAAGTTATTAAACCCAATCCAGTGTATACAGGGATGTGCAGAGTTTCTTAGTGGCTCAAATGTAAAAAAAAAGGCAACTTAAAGCAAACAGTAGGGGTAAATGAGCGGTTCCTGGATTTCAAAGTTTGGTTAAAATAGAGGTGCTCTTTGGATGGAAAACTGAATATGACGAAAAAGCAAGAGGACTCCAAGGCACTCTCAAGTAGAAAAGTTAAAAAGCCTTTATTACTATGGGCTGGTCAAATCAACCATCTAAAAAACTCCAACGCGTTTCGGCTACATGCCTTCTTCTGGGAATTAAAAGACTCTTGCTTTTTCGTCAAATGGGCAACTTAACTGAGCTTAAAAAGGGGGCAAAAAAGGGGCAAACTAGCAACCCCACCACAGTTGCCAGTTTGCGAAAAACACAGAGTATTGCAGCCATGGAATCCAGCAATGAACAAGGTCAAAGACGGCAGATTCTACCAGACCTATAAAGCCTCAGCATCTACAAAGTTATATGACCAGAGAGGCATATTAAAACACAGATAAATCAACGGTCCACAATTTTGAATTTGGACTGCAGTACCCATTTCAACTGCTAGCAGTCAATATTACATACTGCACCTTTAATAGCAGTAAGAAAACCCACTTGAAGGTGCATACCACCACCTACTGCATGACATCTACAGTACGTGACGTGACAGTTGACATAAAGTAAAGGATCGGGATTAGGATAGCCGATACTGATCAGTTAAAAAAATAGCTTAATCGCCCCGGTACCGATTCTTCAGATCGGCTCAGGGCATCCCAAGCTAGAAGTAAATCCTTTCCATTAAGTTCCTTACTATCTTCATAGTACATATAGAGCAGAATGGCACTGCAGCCAAAGGGAGAGTCAGAGTGAGGACATAAACTGAGGGTCAGCAGTTTAGGGTGTCCATGGATCAGTACAAGACAGAAGCTTAAGAGAGTGTAAAGGAGCCAGGGGACATCCACTCCACCGCCACCTGCAACCTGCCACCAAGGCAGATGTTCTGAGGAGATAAAGAGAGCAGAAGAAGGGCACTGGAAGGATACCAGAGTCAGACTCTGAGAAAGAGGGGGATAAAATAGGTGGATGGGTAGGCAGAAGACAAAATAGCTCCTGGAGTTACTGAAGATAGAACTGAAGAGATGAAAAATAAAATTGCATTATGTTTGTCTAACCCTGTCTGATGGTGTATCTGTGTAGCCTTGTAGATGTGGCATGTAGGACTTTGTGATGATAATGCACCTAGGCAATGATAAATCATATGGCATAATTTTTGAATAGTTTACCATCTACTAAGACGCTGACACTAAAGGAAAGAGACTTGCAATCTATGTGATTTGCTATGCCCATTTTAGTGATATGCGTTTGCATTACGCACTTATGACTTCATTGACTTGAAAACATTAATCTATTTGATCACTTCTGGTTTCAAATGTACATGTGAAGATCCACACATTACATTTGCAGTATTGGTTTCTTATAAAAGATGAAGCAAAGCGACGGGCAGGACAGTATCCATGGGAGTATGCTGCAAATTAATCACAGAATGATCTGTCTGAACTCATAATTAAAATACTGTTTTATTATTTTCATGCTTGCCTCAGCTTTATTAAAAAACTTAAAAAAGATTTAAAAACAAAAAAGATCTCCAGAATGTTGTCATCTCAGTGTTATTCCAAAATCCAAATATCGCTCTATATCAGCAGAGCTGTGATTTGACCATCGGCATGAGACCACAGGCCATTTCGCACGGCTACAGTGTGATATTATGTTTATACAACAGTTCGAAAACACAATGGTGTAAATAAATAAGGATCAACAACAGAGTGTCTTTGTGGGAAAATACTTCCTTTCGCCATGAATTCAAATCAAGTAGAGTATTGTGAGAGAGAAATAGACTAAGCGAGTATATTACCTGCAGATATTCTTCAGGTCAATCTAGGGCTGGGAAAAATTAATTCATAATTTGGATGTTTACAATGTTTACTATTTTGTTTATGTTGATGTAATCATGGATAGAATCGAATCGTAAATCGAGTTTTTTTTATTGAAAAAAATCACAGAATCACAGACAGAGGTCAATCTTATTGTCACAGTCTGTTTTGTTTCTGTCTCTTCACTACACTTCCCAGCATCCCCCTTTTCATCATCGTCACCTGTGTTTATTCATTGTCATCATCTGTGCCACGTTTCTGTAAGTTGGTATGTGTATTTAGTTCCTGCTTGTCTTCAGTTCAGTGTCTGTTTTTATGTGTACCTTCTGTGAGTGTGTACCTTCTGTCTGAAACACTGTACGTTGTTTATTTTAAGTAAAAGTTGTTTTGGAATTCTGGACTTCTCGTCTTCCTTTGTCTGCGCTACCCGTGACACTTATATTCACAATCACAGAACATTAGTTTGAATGTCATCTGAGGAATGCACCATTTTTGTCCTTTTAACAGTTAAGGGGGTTTCCAATGAAAGCACTTTAATGCACTTGTGTCTTATAAGGTGTTGTTTAAAGTATAAAAATGTCCTTGTTTACGACCTTGTTTCAGTCCCTTCAATATAAGTCTTTACTGACTTACTCATACAGACAGGCCTTGCAACCATAATGGTGCAACAATGTACAGTATCTTTCACTGAAGTTGAAATCACAATCCCACCAGACCCTTTCTAGATGACAGAAATGGTATGTTATTTATATGAAATATTGGTTGCACTTTATTTTATGTTATCAGTGATTTCTGAAGTTTTAAATTTTGTCTCAAAATCGTTCAATACCGTTTATTCATCAGTAAATCAAGCCAGTGACTAACCGATCAGCTTCACATTGTTTCTCGTAGTAGAATGAAAATAATCTGTTCCCTAT
>NW_024121133.1:14895749-15059278 GCF_016745375.1 Pimephales promelas
TTGCGAACACAGAGACTTGGTGCTCCGGCACCTAGCCCGTCTGGGCCTTTCGGGTCAACCGAGAAAAGAGCAAACTTTTGCCCCGTGCAGAGGGATCTCTTTTCTCGGCGTGGAGTTAGACTCGGTCGCCATGTCCGCGCAGCTCACGATCGAGCGCGCGCACTCACTGCTGACTTGTCTTCGTCAGTTCGAGGGCAAGAGTGCGGTTCACTGAAACTTTTCAGAGGCTCCTGGGGCATATGGCATCCGCGCCGCGGCAACGCCGCTCGGGTTTGCTTCATATGAGACCGCTTCAGCTGTGGCTTCGCGATCGAGTCCCGAGGTGGGCATGGCATCGCGGCTCGCTCCGAGTCCCAGTGACTCCGACATGCCGGCGAACCTTTTCTTCCGTGGTCGAACCTCAGCTTTTTACGGACGGGCGTCCCTATTCAGCGAGTTTCCAGGCATCTCATCGTCTCCACGGATGCATCTACCACGGGTTGGGGTGCCATGTGCAATGGCATGCAGCCGCCGGCTCCTGGACGGGGGCCCAGCGCCTCATGCACATCAATTGCCTCGAGCTGCTGGCAGTACGGCTCGCCCTGCACCGCTTTCAGAGCGTTGCTCAAGGGCCAGCATGTGCTTGTCCGCTCAGACAACACTACGGCTGTAGCGTACATCAACCACCAGGGGGGTCTACGCTCGCGCCGGTTGTCGCAGCTCGCCCGCCACCTCTTGATATGGAGTCAGAAGCACCTGAGGTCCCTTCGTGCAGTTCACATTCCTGGAGACCGGAACTGGGCAGCCGACGAGCTGTCTCGGGTCCGCCCTATCTCCGGCGAGTGGCGACTCCATCCCCAGTCGGTCCAGCTGATCTGGAAAGAGTTCGGGGAGGCACAGATAGATCTGTTCGCCTCCCGGGACTCAGCCCACTGCGCCCAGTTTTATTCTCTGACCTGGGGCACTCTCGGTTCGGATGCGCTGGCGCACAGCTGGCCACGGGGCCCACGCAAGTATGCGTTTCTCCAGTGAGCCTCCTTGCACGGGTGTTGTGCAAGATCAAGGAGGACGAGGAGCAGGTCTTGCTGGTAGCCCCCTACTGGCCCACCAAGACGTGGTTCTCCGATCTCATGCTCCTCGCGGCAGCACCTCCTTGGCCTATTCCTCTGAGACAAGACCTACTCTCTCAGAGACGGGGCACTCTGTGGCACCCTCGTCCCGATCTCTGGAGGCTGCACGTGTGGCTCCTGGACGGGACGAGGCAGGTTTGAGTTCGCTGCCACCTGCGGTGGCGGCAACCATCACTTCCGCAAGAGCGTTGTCCACGAGACACCTTTATGCGTTGAAGTGGAACCTCTTCGTCAATTGGTGCTCTTCTCGCGGAGAAGACCCCCGGAGATGTTCGATCAGTATCGTGCTTTCCTTCCTGCAAGAGGGGTTGGAGCGCAGGCTGTCGCCCTCCACCCTTAAGGTTTACGTCGCGGCCATTGCCGCTTCTCATGAAGCAGTGGAAGGTAAGTCCTTAGGGAAGCACGACCTGGTCATCAGGTTCCTGAGGGGAGCGAGGAGGCTGCATCCGCCTCGTCCTCCCCTCGTACCCTCTTGGGACCTCTCGGTAGTTTTAAGTGCTCTGCAGAGGCATCCCTTTGAGCCTTTGCAATCAGTAGAGTTAAAGTTTCTGTCCATGAAGACAGCACTCCTGGTTGCATTGGCCTCCATCAAGAGGGTGGGGGACCTGCACGCATTCTCCGTTGACGAAGCGTGCCTGGAGTTCGGGCCGGCTTACTCTCACGTGATCCTGAGACCCCGGCCTGGATATGTGCCCAAGGTTCCCACCACTCCCTTCCGGGACCAGGTGGTGAACCTGCAAGCGCTGCCCCCGGAGGAGGCAGACCCAGCCTTGGCACTGCTCTGTCCGGTACGTGCTCTCCGCACCTATGTCGACAGAACGCAGTGTTTTCAGGACCTCAGACCAGCTCTTTGTCTGTCATGGAGGGAGCCAGAAGGGAAGGGCTCTCTCAAAGCAACGGCTGTCCCACTGGATAGTGGATGCCATTGCTTTGTCTTACCAGCAGCAAGGCCTTCCGTGCCCCTTGGTGTGACGGCCCATTCCACTCGGAGTGTAGCCTCCTCTTGGGCTTTAGCGCACGGCGCCTCGCTAACAGACATCTGCAGAGCTGCAGGCTGGGCGACACCCAACACCTTCGCCAGATTCTATAATCTGCGAATTGAGCCGGTATCCTCTCACGTACTCGTTTCGGCCAGTTCTGGATCCGCTCAGGTGTCTTCGCTTGCTCGCCACTCCACTCCCCGGACTGGATAAGTGCGATATTCCTCAGTTCTTCCTTTGAAGTCTTGAGTCCTCCAGCACCGACGATGCGGGCACCACTGCGTGGCTCTGGATACTAGCTAGGTGCCTCCATGCGCACGGTTCCCCATGGTAACCGTCTCATGTGTATTATCCACTGTAAGCCTCTCTGAGCATGTGTCTTCCCTTGGCAAGCCATCTGCCACCCCTGGAGTTTAAATCAGTAGCCACCTGCGGTTGGTACTCCAGTGTTCCATATGTGTCCCTATGTGGCCATATGTGTATTCTTAAGTCCTCCCTTCGGTAGGCAGCTGGTAGCATGTCCCCTTCGGGATATGTTTCCCAGTGTACCTTGGTAATCCTGTGTCAAAGTCGGATCCCCAAAAAAAAAAAAAAAAAAAAAAAAAAAAAAAAAGAGGTAAGGCTCGGGGTTCAGTCTTTCGCAGGGCACTGGAAGACAGCTTGAAGATGGCGTGATGGCACAGACCCCCAATCTCCGTCACTTCTGACGTAACTCGAAGTGACTACGATAGGGAACGTCTCGGTTACGTATGTAACCCTCGTTCCCTGAGTAAGGGAACGGAGACGTTACGTCAGAAGTGACGGAGATTGGGGGTTTCGCATAGAAAGCCAATCCTCTTCGAGTATTAAAACACGAGCCAATGGCATGCAATGCCTTGGGGCTGCGGAAATTTGCATAGCGTACTCCGCCCTACTCCGTGAGTATAAAAGGAGGAAGTGAACGCAACCGCAGTATGTCTTCGCTGAGGAGCCAAGACTGAACTCGGCCTCTACCCAGCGATACAGCAGAAGTGGCAGGGAGACGTAACGTCTCCGTTCCCTTACTCAGGGAACGAGGGTTACATACGTAACCGAGACGTTATTCAAATTGCCTTTATAATCGCTGAAGCTGTCAATCACGCAGCGTGAGTTTCTGAATACTTGTCAAAACTCCCGTTATGTAATCAATGACGACGCTGTTACACTGCACAACAAAGCTCATACTGTTTTTAAATCGTGTTTCCATTTTTATTTATTGTGAAAGCATTCGTTAGAGTGCAGAAATCCCATTGCAATGATGAGATCACTGCAGTCACGCGATCAACAGACTGTATGTCATATGCTCAATACTCATCACTTCACTTTTCATGAGAAGGGAATAGATCTAAAAATGCTATAATCAAAACTTAATGATTCTGTAATCTCGACAGCTGTACTAGTAAAAACGTAGTAAAATTATTTGAGAGGTAACACATGTAATGCTTTATTTCATATGCCAAAATGCCAGCGAATCACAGCAGTGGGCATTTTCACTGAAATCTCACAGCAGACACACCCCTTCAAACAGACTGGGAAAAAAAAAAACTGGTTGAGGAGATAGACCTGACCACTGGTCTATGAAACGAAGGGCCTTGCTGCAAATTAACATTTGAACTATCTCACACACACACTTCTTCCATGCATCCCCCACTCTTGCAGAGATCACCCAAACTCACACAAGAATCTATATGGTTTTAATTTGAACAACTATCATGCTGTTTTATACATGTTTAGTATTATTTGAAATGTCTCAGTGTGACTGGTAGTGTCCTATTTCCAAATAAGTTTGTTCCAAATAAAGTGTCCTATTTCCAAATAAGTAAAACAAAAGGTAATAAGGTTTTTAAAAGTTTAGGGATAACTGGCACACAAAGGAATGTGGTCTCTAGGCATAATCCTACCCCCAAAAGGTGTAAATTCCTGAATGCAAATGAACTATGTGCACGTTAGCATATGCTAGTTCCGGCTGCGAAACCGATATGGGGTGTCTAGTTTCCGGTAGCCTGATGGACGACGTAGAGGATGTATGTTTCTCCAGATGTCTTGAACATTTGCCGAATATTACAGTCCATTATGTTCATCGACTGGCTAATGATTTTCCTCCAGCTCCCCAGAGCAAGAGAGAAGGGGTTTAAATATTACATTTCTCAGTATTTGCATCATTTTGAAGGGAACGTTAAGTCACAACAACATCCATGCTCAGACTGATCTCATGAAATTGCGTATGTATGACACGTATCACGTATTTTTGGCATGCTATCAACACGCCATTTATTTCTAAATTGTAAAAATAATATTAAAATATAAGCGCATCCACAATCCAAATGGTACCTTTGCTTCATCCACAGTTGTCATCAGAAGAAACAAATCCTTTCTACGAATGCATTGGTTAGTTATTTTCCCACTCTAGCTAACATGATGACTTTTTAAAATGCCAATCACAATTTGTACTATCATATTTCTTATTTTGGTATTGTAATTTCAGGAAAGAAATTAATAAAATTCATAAAAGACATTATTGAAATCTGGGAGACTAATTACGTCTTGCGGGACAAAGCTCCCAATTCCGGGACACTACTACTGTATCTACATACAGTAACAGCCAGAGAGAAATGCTGCAAGCGGAGTGAAACAGTGAAACGGCTCCCGCGGTGATACCATTAGAATATCGCTTGGCTGGAAATGGCTCTGGGCAAATCAAATTTGAGAACCAGAACGAACTGTTATATCCACAAATTATTTGCAAAGAAATTAGCTAAATTTTTAAGCAAATTAACTACTAAAAAAGCCATTGCATTCTCAGAAAAAAACATCACTGACAGAAGTTTTTGGTAGAATGTGGGAAGTTTTGTGTACTGTACATATATATATATATATATAGAAAGAGAAAAAGATTTGATTCCCAAGAAACTAATTTTAACTTCATAAGAATGTTGGAGGAGATTGGAGGAGAATTAAGGAGGAGGAAAAAAAAGCGAAAGGCAAAAAAAAGACATGGATCACTGCTCACATTCCTTATATTAGTCTCAATCTCATGCATGGACACATTGGTATTCAACTGAGCTTGGGGTACATGACTGAATGCTGGGGGACTGAATCTTTTTACCCCTCTGTCATTCACCTCAGTTCTTCCACCTCTCCCTCTCATTAGTTTCCAACAGGCTATTTTGTTTCCCACATACAGCCGCCTGTCCCTTCCCATCTCCAGCTGTGATGGCCAAACAGGTTTCTGATGAAGCGAGGTTTGACCTTTCGCTCAGATTCATCTCACAGATGAACTACTGCTAAATAGATGCCCTTCCTGCTGAATGAAAGTGGAGGACGCCTAAGCAAGTCTCAAACCTGATGTCTGGATTTGAGATAATGGTGGACCCTGAAATGACTGTGTGCATCTCACACACCACAGCAACATGATTACAGCTGACCTTCAACAGGCCATTTGCTGATGTAAATCCATATGAAAAATGTGAAGTGATGGATGTGTTTCATGTGTTTCACATAGTGTCAAGGTCTTTATGATGCGTGAGCTGAGTCATAAATGTGTATTAAAGCACTACTACATGCTTCTAAAAAGATCTAATGAACAGCATGAATATGTAAGGCCGTCTAATTTGGTCCAATGGCGGTATTCAATTAGAGGTGAAGGTCTCACGCGTGTTCCGTCTTTTCTCATGATGAAGGGATTTTTAATTAAATGCAATAGATTTTATCTTACATATTAACTTATTTCATCTGACTCCATAAATGAAAAGGTTTTTCAATGATATCTGTGCATCATTAAATCTACGTGAATGTTGGACTATTCATTTTAACTCTAATGAAAAGTCAAAGTCTGTTAGAATAATCAAATTTAAAAAAATAATTATGTCAGGTAAATGTATTATTACAATTTTATAATCAATTGAAAGATAATTAATGCAACCATCAAATGTTCTAGAACAAAGAGGAAAATATTTTACCCGACATTATGAAACACATGAGTCTCGGCGACTCCGCATTCACGGGCTGATCTGAGGTACAGAAAAGGCCCTGATCTAGTTGCATTTCATTATTTACATTTAAATGTATTAATTTAGCTGATCCTTTTATCCAAAGTGACTTACAATTGCTATATATGTCAGAGGTCGAGAGCAACTAGAGGTTAAGCGTCTTGCTCAGGGACACATTGGTGTCTCACAGTGGATTCAAACCCGATTCTCTCACACCAAAGGCATGTGTCTTATCCACTGTGCCATCACCACCCCTATATAGCCAGACCTCATTTCATACGTAAACATGAGTTTACAGTGGAAAGTTACTGTGTTCAGTAACTTTCTAATGAGTATTATTCTTATATTCTACTATAACTAATGAGTCTCCTTCTGTGACATCATCATCCAGGGTCTCACAGCATCCTGAACTCTGGCTTGACTGAGCACTTCTGATGCTGTCAAAATGATCTTTTCTTGGCTCTCCAGTTCAGTGACATTGGAAATGGTCACAGTCATTGTCCTAAAGCTAATTATATTTTAAAAAGTGATTTCAGCGGAACAGATGTGCTGTACGGATTTGGATTTCATTAGAGAGTCCGCAGTGTCATTGCTATTCATGACATTGAGGAAAAAAGAGAAAAATCCTCGGTGTATTATATATAAAAATGTCATACTCCATCGACAGGATGAGATCCAGACATCACCATATTATTCAAAGTCTTAATGACTAAACTAACTTTATGCAAGATCGATGACAACTGCTTGTCTGCATGGGAATTCTGGGCATGGATGACACAACAGACAGGAATAACCTCTCTTCAACTCTGTTAAGGCGTCATTAACATGCATTATGGCCTATGACTTTCACACAGTAATAAGAATCCAATCTCTGATGATACTGGGGAAAAACATGACACATATCACCAAGACTTCCAATAAAAAAGCAACTCAGTTCAGAGTGTTTCTTCAAGCATTACTCACCTAGGTGTCTCTAAAGTAAATTAGTCCCTAGGTGTCAATTGGGCTTGGTAAGGGGGAGCTGCCATTGTGCACATACTGTAGCTGTCATGGCATTGATATGAAACCTTATGTGTGCAGACTGGCAGGTTGAAGAACATGTTCACTGGACACCACTGTGTGGCTTTCAGAGTGACTAGGAACCCTGTGTCACTATGCTGACTGCTGATGGAAGCAGTGCCAGAGGGTATAGCCCATTGCTTATTCTCACAAACCCCACTGGCCTTCAGTGAGAAAGGTGGATGAATTGAAATGCTAGCCTTACACCTGGAAGCTTCTGTTACCACCATCACCTGCCAATCTTGCTTGAGCCAATCAGTGCTTATATGCTGTCTGAACATGTATTTCCATCACTGAAGCAATTATTTTTATATTACACAAAAACCAAGCAAACAACAAATATATCTAGTTGTTCTATGCGAAGGAGGTATTACAGGAGTAGTTCACCCAAAAATAACAATTCATTTACTCACCCTCACAAACCTGATTTTATTTCTTTATTTTAATTTTAGTTTAAGAGGTAGTGATTTTGTTATGTGATCTTATATATTTTTTCTTTCCATTTAGCTTTTGTCAACATGCTGATGAAAGCTCACGAAGACAAGGAAGAACAAAACTTAAAATCTTTCAAAATACACTTCTCACTTGCTATACTGTTGATGAAGATGAACATTAAGGCAGAACTGAAGGCTTAAGTACGCAGAACAAAATGAGATTATTAACGAGGAGATTGAAAAGACAAAAGAAAAGGTGAATGGCATAACTAATAAAACAGACTGAGGCAAACTAGATCTCAGGACAGAATCAAAAACACAATGCAAACAACAGAATGGTATGACAAAAGAAGAAGAAGAAACTTTAGCTAAAACTTGTTTATTTCAGTTAGTTGCAGAAGGGGCAACATTTCTTTTTTTTAATGCAATTTTCAAAATAGATTTTGTTAACAATAACTCAATGATATTATCCAATACCAATAATAATTAAAAAAAATCATAACAATAATAAAACATCTCTAAAATCATCCGATGGCCAAACTGGTAGTAATATATTGCGCATCCCAATAAATAATGATAAAAGTTATCACAGATTAACAACTCGACCCAAGTTACATGTATGCATGACCTCTGCTTGACAGAATAAACAAACAAAAATTATTTAATACAGATATTCAAAGAACACCCATTTATTCATGCATACACTCTAAAAAATGCTGGGTTGTTTCAACCCAAAAATGGGTCAAATATGGACAAACCCAAATGTTGGGTTAAAAATATCATTAAAGTTGAAGTTGGTTTAAAATTTTAAATTAATTTTTTAACCCAACATTTGGGTTTGTCCATATTTGACCCAAATTTGGGTGGAAACAACCCAGCATTTTTTAGAGTGTAGTACCGTTTACAGAGAGATAGCCTCAAGTAAGAAAGATTTATATGCAGCATACACTGTGCCTAAACGCTTTTAATTTGTATTGTTAATTTGTATAATTTGAATTTGTAATACAAGGCAGTTACAGAAGCAAATAACTAATTGAGCTTGGAAATAACAAATTTAAAGCCTTTAAAATCAGTCCCACGGTCTCCAGACTCCCATATATAGACTGAATCTGAATTTGCTCTCCCCTGAGAGCCCATCAATTCAACAGGCAAGCAAAATTCTGATGCACATTTAAAAGGGGGTTAAATTCTTTCTACATTTTCCCTCATAAAAATAAATACATAAATAAACAAATAAATAAATAAATAAATAAATAAAAGACTTGATTTTGTTCTGTCGCAGATGTCAAATTAAATTTCAGAGACGTCCTACGAGGACACAAGAAGAACTTCCATTTTAATTAAACAACATTTTTAATGAGTGGCGAGGAACAAAATGAAAATAATAAATATGTGAATTATGCACATATCACCAAGATAAATCATAGGGTTGCTACATCTGTTGTAGATTTTCGCACAATTAGTCCTAAGCACATAGTGTTTTCCGAAAGCACAGTTTGGCATAATGGGATGAGCCATTGTAAGCCAGTAATTCACGCCTGGAGTTACTGAAGTAATGACTCTGCGCTGCCATATAGTGCATGAATGTTTATTGAAATGACACAAAACTATATCAAGTCTGAGCACCTGTGAAATTGAAGTTTAATATATTGCTGTCATAAAACAACAGCTCAAGAGTGTTTATTGAGGTATTGTGTCGAGAGAAAAAAAAGTCTGTTCAATCTTCGATTCACATTGGCGGGTGTGAATACTGTATGTGTGTGAGCAAGAATTATGGAAATGCTTTACAGTACCTCCTCTTTTGTTCAGCTTTGCGTATCCAGGTGCATAGCCACTAGTGAACACTGAGGAGCTGGTGAAGGCATTATGAGGGAGTGGTGTGACCAAAGCTTCATCACATTTTTCTGTGGAAGAAGAAGAGAGAGAGAAAAAAATATTACAATCACACAAAATAACACAACATAAAGCAGGGAAGTAGCCCTTAAATTTCAAATTTATTTTAGGAGAGTGAAAGCACCCTTGACACAAGATGCGGGAAGAACTGAGAGATGCCAATGTTTACTGAGCTGAGATGCCCATCATGGCAGACCTTTTCTGACTGCAGGCTCCATTAACACCAGCATATTAAAGAGTCAAAGCATTTGGAGGATGGAGGCTGTGCTCCCGCTGGTCATTAATCCATGCAGCCAGAGGGTCACAGTTACAAAGGCTAAAATGCCAAGACAAGCAATCTTTTCCAGTAGAAATGAAGAAAATTAACACTGAGCTGGTTTTAAGATGTGTGGCTTGATGTGTTGTAAAAAGACCAATTATTAAAGGGATACTTCAGGATTTTGCATTAAGCTTTGTATTAGTAGAAAACCTGTTGTATTTTCGAATTACAGTGCTTTCTTACATCCCCTGAGACAAAAGATTTATGTATTTTTTGTCTGGAAAAATCGCCATTTTTGTCTGGAAAAATCATCAGAGGATTTTTTGGCCAGAGGCTAAAGACTACAGTCAGTAGAAGGCGCTGTTCCGCATGTTTTCAACCCGTCCATAGAGGGTGGGATCTCACTCACAGAATGTACACAATAGTGTGAGCCATCTTTTTTTGGAAGCTAAGCTAGCAGGCTCTTGTTCTGTGGAGAAAGCCGAGTAAGGTTTACCATCCTCTTTTTCCCAGACATGTCCGGCCGTCGACAAGTGATCGGTTGATGTGCGTTTTAACATTGCTAAAAAAAACCCCGAAGAGATACGAGGCCGGCGCGTCTCACAGGTGTCGCGCATCGGCAATCACGCCAACAGCCTCACGCCGTTCTCTCCCACAGCCCTAGCGTTGTCCTGCTCGCGAATGGCGACTGCCGAACGCAAAAGCCGAATCCACGACATTTTGGGCGATTTCGAAACACATTTTCTGGCAGACTCATCACGGAGACTCACTAGTAGCCTAGACTTGTTGTTTAACTGCTGCGCTCTGTTACCGGTAGGCGTGGCCTCTTAGGGCAGTGAAGCAAGTGCATTCTATGAGTTGTTGTCTTTTATTCACATAAGCCAAAAAATACATTTTCTGTGTGTTTGTTTTTTTTTTAGTCAAGAAAGCTCCAAATTCAAAACTAATTTAACATTTCTTCTACATAAATGACCCATTATTTGATTTGACAAGAAAACTGTGTTTCTACTTCTAATTCAGTGTTATTTGCCATTTCTTTGTAATTGGCTGTGAATTTTCCCAGCAAGTGATTTTTTCTTTTGAATTTTTCTACACTATTTTTTTTTTCAGTGTACACTTGTCATAAAAGTGATTAAAAATAATAATGAGACAAAGAGCGACAGTCCAGGTTTGTGTTTCCAAATGTGCCAAATAAGATTTCATGCTGTTGTCCTTTTTTCATACAACAGTGTGTGCCAAACTGGACAACTATCTGAATGACGAATGGCACTAATTATATGGCATATGCAAAGACAGGTTCCAGACACAAAATGTCCCAGAAGAGCCATAGCAGAAATGACTGATAGCGGCAGTTTGGTGTATTCAATATGAAAACACATCCGCTATTTGCTTTCAGCCATTCAATCAGAAACCCTGGACGGAGGGAGGACTTACTGTGTGTGAGAAGGTTAGACACATCTGACATCTGATTCTAATGAGCATCTGCCATGTTCAAACAATATTTAGCTATTTGTCTCCAAATCCCAAGTTAAATCAGTCTTTTGACCACAGAAATGCATTCACATACGGCTGTCTAAACCAAGATCTACATCTTATAACTTGTTCTCACCAGACAATCCCCATTACTCAGAGGACACATGGAAACAGTACACTGTCATTTGTGCCTTCTCAACCTGTTGGTGGATATCAGAAGTACCCAATTACAGATGACATTAGATTGTCAAACCAGCATAATTACTGTCATTTGCATTGCATTACAGTGACAGATGGAAAAACAAAATATTAATGATTTAAGAAAATAAAATATTATAATTTCTCCTGAGAACCCAGTGCTCAAACATGTAGACTCACTTCAGGGAGTAAAGATGAGCATCCAATCATCAACGTCAACTGAAAAAACCAATAATAATAATAATAATTTTATGCAAAACAACAAACAAAAGCATAATAAGGCTTTGATGATACTAAAGGTCAGTGGTTGTTTGCTCTAAACACAGTTCAAGTTAGAAAAGACAGAGTACAAATGATGCTGTAGCTTAGTGGTTAAAGATCTTGGCTGGTAACCAAAAGTTTGTAGGTTCAGAACCCTGCCAAGAGCCATCATCACTGCGTCCTTGAGCAAAGCTATTAACCTCAGGACGTCACAGGGATTGACCCATTAATAAATGTACTGGATATTTGGATAAAAGTTTCAGCAAAAAGGTGGGCAAATCAAACCAGGGGTATGCCAAGATCATGGCCTGTACAAGCCAATAACAGTTTAAAATGAACTGATCATGTCTTTAATTTACTGAAAGTGAAAAATCAAAGAAAGACTCATTGCTTTGTCATAGATACACTTTGAGGGTAAATCATCGTGGAATAAGCCAAGGAACTAAAGATTTTCTGAAGCTATTCCGATAATTTATGACTATGCCTTCATGAGGGTCCCTATCTATTATTTGCCAAGCGTCACTGCTGTCACAGCACTATAATTCGCTTTGTAGAAGCTTAGGCTACACTCGAAATTTATGTGGCATTATTAGTGAGGAAGCTTATGGTCATAATTTTGGCACGGAAAGCACATAGGACTGTTTGACGTACAAACACAACAAAGGAGCATGCAGGATTGGCTCAGATAAAAGGAAAAACAGCAAAAACGAGATGGCTCGTATGTCAGGATCGTGGCAAAGACACATTACTGAGAGACCTGCAAATGGCTGTTCGATCCTAAAACAAATTTCAACGTATTCCAAAGAGGAAGACGAAAGAGAAGCATCACAAAATGGATTTACTTGTCCATGTGACATTTTCCTCTGCACAAATATCTCTGCCCAGAGCAAATAGCACAACTGTCTCAGACGATCACCGGCAGAATGACCAAAATCATGACATATCTTATGGCATTTATTCACAGCACGTCTGCTTATTTTTCAAATCAGACAAAGAGAAACTACTACATTTTTATGATTCAGTTAAGTCTGTGCTATTCTCATTTTCTAGGTTCATTTGGTGTAGTATTGAGTGTTCAAGATTGTAAAACAATTCATATCTGTCGTTCTTTATCCAGAACTCCACATAACTGTACTTTCTGAACAGACTTCCAGTGGGAAACACTGCTGGCTGTTATTGGCAACGGCGGGTTATGAGTCCGATTCACCTTGCCCGAGGAAGGCAAATCACTTTAATAGCCAGAATATTCATTATTTCACGATTCTCTGATTTACAGAGCTCTTCCATTCTGCCAAGACTGCCTTTTTCCCAAAGCATTTAAAGCCTATTTTATGTTAAATTAGTTTTCTCACAGTATGTGTGCCATGATAACAGTGAAAGACACCTGTGCAATGTTCTGGTGATTAGATTAAATCCAGAAAATTCTATATGCATGTCCCTAATCAGTTTACAAGCTGGAAAGACTGTAATATTCTACATAAGCATCTGAAGACCAGCTCGCATCATCACATCAGCTGTCTTTTTGTTTCGTTGTTTGCACATTAGATATATACACAGCGCGTTCTCATCCCAAGGTGCTTTTGACCATGCGTCAACATCCGATGCACATGGCACCCTTTAGCGTCAATATGAGATGCGCCTCCTAGTGGTCTAACCCTAACCCTACCCCAGACTTAAACCTGACTGACGCTAAAGGTTGCCATGTGCGTCGGATTTAGACGCATGGGCAAAAGTGTCAGTTAGATGACGCCCTAGGATGAGAATGCGTTGATATACATCAGGCTAAAACACATTTTTTCCACACAGTTTTGGGACATTGGATGTTTTTGCATAGGGGGGGGGACATTGGAAGACATTGGAACATTGGAAGTTTAGCTGGGCTTGGATGTTTGTTTAATCCTTGCATTATTCACATGATGAACACAGTGTGTATGTGAGAGTGTGTGGAAACAGCTTATAAATCATGGTCATGTTGTTGTTGTTTTTTTTTTTTTGGACGGGGTCTAAAAATGCAGAAATGTTTCAGTGATGTGTTGGTTTAGAATAGGGGATAAGCCTAATAGAAATATACATGATAAAAAAAAATCATCATGTACGTATATGGAAGGTACCCATAAAACATGAAAAACCCAAGATATGTGAGTGTGCACTTTGTGTGTCATAAAATAATGTTTTCTTTTTTTTTTTTTATTATATTTTAAAATGTAGTTTATGCCCGTGATGGTATATTAATACCCGCATATATGCAAGGATGCTAATCGTTTATATTTAGCAGAAAATTGTATTATTTAAATTAGACTGATGTTAGCTGCAGGCCAGACTGGGCCGCTCTGGGGAGAACAAATCAGAAGTCACTTCTAGCCAAATAAATCAAATGCACTTTTTATATAACAATGTCTCTCGAGATGTGTGAACTCATGCAGTGCTTTGACTATAGCTGTGCTCCAGGTGATCTGCCCTGTGATGTTCTTTAGTTGTTTGGCCTTTTTTTGTTGGGGCCAACGAATCCTCTGAGAACTGCAGCAGCCATTCACTAAGTATCAGTACCTGCCTGCAACCCTTTCAGCCATTACTTATTCATGCTACAGCACTTGCATCTCGTACCTTATTTTTTACATATACATATATGTACAGGTACTGAAACTTAGTGAATGGCTGCAGCAGTTCTCAAAGGATTTATTTAACAACTAAAGAACATCACAGGGCAGATCACCTGGAGCACAGCTACTGAGTCAAAGCCTGGAGCACAATACTGAGTCTTTTATAAAATGGTTACCACACAATAAAAATATTAAAGTAAAAAAAAAAATGTATTAGTGCAACTTTCATGAAGTAAAATCACTAAAAGCCTTCCCTCTGCTAGAAAAAAGTCCCTGACCGTGAACAGCAACAATGTTCCAATATGTAATATGCATGAAAGCTAAAAATAAAAAAATAAATAACATAGGAACCGCAGTGATAAAAAGAACTGTTGGATGAATCACTCATAGCGGCGTTTCATCATGAATAAAGCACAGATATTGACCAATCAGAATCAAGGATTGGAACTAACCATTTTATAAATGAATTAAATATAAATGTATTTATTTTTTGTTCAGCTTACTTGATGTTAATTTCAATCGCCATTGTGTATCTGAATCTATGTATACAGTATAGCTGTTCAGTGCAGTATGAAGACAGTCAATCAAAGATGAAAAATTGATGTCTCCAGGACTGTTAGACAGATTCAATACCAGCAGCACAAAGAATAATCATATTGCATCAAAAAAAAAAGTCTAAACAGGCATAGCTGCCCCTCTTTGTCTTCTATCTTAATGTGCACCTGTGCTTGATGATCACATCTTGTCCCGCTGGCTATAGCTGTCAGCTGGGTGTTTCCTGAAAGCTGAAGGGGGCATTTTAATCATAGTCAGGTCCCGACTGACTGCACTGTTCAGGTAAAACTGAGTGATCAGCCTCTATGCAAGATCAAATTCTGTTTTTTCCCTCGTTCAATTCAGCGAACATCTGACAACTCTGATTTGCCACAGCTCCCAGAAACATTTGATCGTGTGCGTGTGTGTGTTTTGCCAGTCTCTCAGGTGAAGATGATGGATACACTTTTAGAGGAATAAAAGCGTTTTGAAAAATGTCGCTGTCAATGTAAGTCACACGGTGCCGAGAATCAGCTTAATGAGAATAATTATAACAATTTTGTCTATGTAATGGCCCCTTTTTGGTTCAACAATAGATTATCATCTTATCGGTTCATAACTCATATCAAAGTTACATTCCACTCTTGAGGATTTGTAACAGAGAAATATATGATAATGTGAAAAGAAAGGGATGATGTGAAATGTGGGTAACTTCCTAAACCTGATTACAGGAGATTCATAGACATTTTGGAATATACATCAAATTTGACATTCAAAATCTAATCTAATGGAAATAAAAAGAAAGATGATGCAAAGGGATGCAGAAGGATATAGAATGAATACGAAATATTTAAGATTCAAGCAAAAGCAAGACATCCTAATACTAAGAAATTTGGAAAAGTAATTCAGATAATATAATTTGTAAAGAAAAAATTAGCAGATATACTTTGTATATATGTAGAAATATAGATGAGAAAAGAAACAAATATATAACCACTGCATTATATCTCCATCTATATTATTTTGAAATATAACGTTATGGAAATATGGGATATGAAATAAACATTTGGGCTAATACAAATATACTGTTAATTATATATTATACAAATTACATTTAATGGACAATAATTTAAAAATGGCTGATATGAATCTCTATGTATGCATTACAATATTATTTTGCTCAGTATACTAAAAAATAGTCAAACAAAAGATTATTCAGACACCAGATATCATGTTATTGCAGGACACTAAAGTTCATTTATCTATAAGTGAGGATATCAAAAAAAAAGGAAACTGTCACATATTATACCAAAATTCTTCATACAGTGTACTACCTGTAAAATGTATTAAAAAAAAAAGAAAAAAAAAATTGGAACCAAACATTATTCAGACACTTTGACCTTGACACTTTTGCTTAAGTGTTTCTTCTTTAATTGCTAATGCGAACTTTTAACACTACAGACTTTAACACAACAAAATTAAGCATTGCTTGGTAATTGGTTGACCCACATTGGTATTATCTAATTGTGTACTTCAATTTAACAGCTGACAGTCAACCTAATTTATTTGTGAGACAGTCTAACAAAAGTAGAGTTCTTGTCATATTTTATTACATTTTCCAAACAACAGCCAATAAACTGTGATAATGTGAGAAATGTTGAAGATATCTGAATAGATTTTGGTTTTACTGTATATTTTTGAGGTTCTCTAAATATTACATTGAACTGTTATTAAATTAGAGTTTTAACTTTAAAAGATTAACTTTGATGACAACAAATATAATCTAAATGCAAAAATAGAGGAATGAGCAGGTTCAATTAAATAGCCAAAATCAATATAATAAATGAACAAATATCTAATCCGATATGGTACCCAATTACACACTAGCATCAATTAATATCATATTCAATGGAAATCACAGATTTATACATTGTAAACAGCACCATGTATTTGTGTAGATGTTTTTGTTTCAATCAGATATGCAGTCTATTGTGCCAACCACAATTCACAATTTATCATTTCTTTTAGAACAGGAGCAAGTGATACACACAAAAAAAATATGTGCCTACCTTCACAATTTATCACTTCTTTTCGAACAGGAGCAAGTGATACACAAAAAATATGAGATCAGTCAAGTAGATCCATTTTTGCAGCACAGATAGCTCAATTTCAGTGGCTTAGATAAATGAATTTGGTGGCACCCTTGTGTTTAAGATATCATTCGAATAACCATGTGATATTTCGCAAACCAGAATCTCTCAGGCCTTAAATCTCACGATGAATATTAAATTGTTTCCTATTTAGTTCATTCCAAATTCTGCATTCCCATCTAGCAAACACACAACGTCTCCGTGCTGTTTGGCATGAGATCCCATGTGTGAAATTGTTCCATGGTCACTGTGAATACGATCCACGGAGAAGGAATTAAAAGCAGCAGAAGGGAGGAGGAGGAGCGACACAACGCTACGGCCCTGTTTCTCACTAAAGGGATCTGTGCCATACACTATTAGTGGCTCTATTCAATCAAAAGATAGCGACAGGGAGAAAGCCTTATCAACAAATGACAGCTACACATGCAAGCCACAACCAGAGTCACAGTTTTCCAGCAGCCGTATACTCGAGATGACAAGCATGCTAGATGATCTCATTGGTTGCCTGGATGCTGTGGGCAGGGATGATGCTTCTGCAAAGCTGTGGGTGATGAATCTCTTTCCGTCACTATCAGTGGTTAAAATAAGAAAGCGTGACCTTGTTATGTTGGGAGTGTCAGATCATCCCGGTCCATTTAGAGGTGCTCGCTGTTCAGGACTTGATGTGCTCCAAACTTGAAAAAGTTAGCAGTGCAATAAAAAACTTTAGGTGCCCAATAAAAAAAATGTAGTAGATAATGGTACAATGTGTCAAATTTTTCCATTAAAATATTCCAAAACCACTAGAACAATGTTATATATTTCATTGACTATCTCAAATGTTTCCAACAATGGTTAAAATGACGGATTTCTCTGGATTTAAACAGTCATTGTGCTTGTCAATGTCGCTATTTCCCCCTATTCTCAGCTGCCAGTAAAAGCCATGGAAGCACATTGTGATTCCTGAAAAAAATGCTGAAGAATTAGTTGGGTTACACTTTATTTCGATAGTCACTTTACACCTTCTACTGAATTACACCAGGACTCTTATTTTGGAAAGTCTTTGATTTACTGCTTTCAGCAGCTCATTTAAAGGTGCTCTAAGCGATGTCGGGTGACGTGACTTCTTGTTGATGTTTAAAGTATTTTCAAACAAAATGGAGGCTAGATAGACTCTCCATCCTCCTCATCCGCACTGACTCCCCAAACCCCACCCCCAGGGCATTTTGTCAGTTATTGGCTGGAACAGTTTGTTATGTTTCGTGGAGCGGGTTGCCGCAGTTTGTTTTTGTTGCCATTTGTGGAGCCTGGTCTGCATAGACCGTGTTTTTTTACAGTGTGTTTAGGGGACAGGCAGGTAGCGGATAGTGAGGAGATGTTTGCTGTATGTGACAAAAAAAAATATTTGGGCCTAAAAACATGTGAAATTGCTTAGAGCACCTTTAAGCAGATGAAGGAGATAAAATATGCACTCTTACAACCAAAGCTACAACGTAACACCATATAGTAATCAATGGATTTACTTAATCAACAGTAAACCTTAGCAATTCTTTGGCCTAAATGTGCAGTATTCAGTAATTGCGAACACGATTCCTGTTTTTCCATCACCAAATTAAAGACCTTTTAAGATGTTTGACTTTTATGACATTTAATTTCATAAAACTTAACTTTTCAACGACCCACCGGGATTTTACAGTTCGCACACATCTATTTTTAGTTGCAAATGTGTACTAAAAACGCTTGCACTGTTAAGCCCTTTTGTCTTACCAGGTATGGTTAAAAATTATTTAATTAATCTATGGGGAACGGAAGTATGCCTGGGGACTGGTGTGCCAGAGAGACTCACAGAGTCCACAAATCACTTTTCTGCACTGTACCGACTACCAACACTCTCCCTCTGCTTCATTCTATCTCTGACTCACAATTCTGAAAGTAATTTGAAGCCATGAGCTATCCTGTAATGTGTGTGAAGCTGTAATACAGAATAAGGACATTAAGGTTGAGCATTTCTAAAACACTTCTTTTATATATCAATTGCAGGTATTTACATTGAAATGTATAGAATGTACTGCCAGTATGCAGAGTGACTTGAGTCATCCTGTTGATGAAAGATGTGATAAATGTGGTTCAGTCCATTGGTCTTGCCTCCCAGCAAACAAATTTAGGTTCTGGGAACGTTAGTTTTTGGTTCCCAGAACGTTCCTAGAACTTTCACTTAAGGTTAAGGGAACGTTCCCGGAACATTCTCCTTACGTTATAAAAATGGAACCTAAAAATAACCTACATGGAAGGAAACTATAACGTTCTTGTTTGGTTTCCAAAAAATAACCTCATGGGACCATTCAGGAACGTTAGGGGAACGTTCTGTGTTTGCTGGGCTGATTCTGAGTGGATTGTGTCTCTGGTGTGGTACTGATAGTAAGATGTCCACTGGCTTAATGGATTAAATGCATTAGAACAGTGCTTCTTAAATGTCTTCGATTACATCAGAACATCTCAATACCACCCAGTCACCAATAAGGTTCACAAATTATTTTGAAGCATTGGCAACAGTCTTTGAGTTATGAGAGCATGTAAAACACACATACACAATTTTATAATCCAAATTCAAATTAATTACTTTTAAAACATGTGTTTTGTCATGTCTAAAGGTTTTTTTTTTTTAAATTAGCTAGAAGTTAGTGTAAAGTAGGCTACATTATAAATTTCAAAATGTTGAGGTTCAAAAGATTCTATGAAAATATTAGGCAGCACAACTGTTTACAACATTGATCATAATAAGAAATGTTTCTTGAGCACCATGATTTCTGAAGGATTGTGTGAAACCAAAGTCTGGAGCAATGGCTTCTGAAAGTTCAGCTTTGCTGAGGAATAAATTACATTTTCAAATATTAAAGTTATTTTAAACTCTTGACTATTTTATGTCAAATAAATGCAGCCATAGTGAAACTGCCAAGAAACTGGTTTTCCAGAAAATTCCTACACTTTTTGTAGAGTATATACAGTTTACAGAAGCTTTCTGAAGCCTTTGTTATGAAAATCCATGTAAAAAGTTCAAAAAATGGAAAAGAAAATAGAGTGTATTCAATTATTTAAATGAAGTCAAGGACAGAGGACAGAACTACTATCCGGAACATCATCAGAAAAACAGTAGACTCCCGCAGAGTTCATTTTATCCTTTGTGAAATTCACGATTTAATGAAACCAATAAACAGGTGGTGGAGGATTTCAGGAGAACACATGAACAGAGCTGAAGGATCACCACAACATATTAACACCCTGCATCCATTCACACACAGCTCAGGTTGAGAGTAATTAAGGCCAAACTCCATTTTCCAGCAATCCTCACTATTCTGACCCAGGTTTGAGATTGCAGGCTATATTATGGGATGGTGTTCCAAAGGAGCAGGGCTCGCTCGGGTTAATGGGAGCTTGAGGCTGGTGAAGCTAACTTTCCAACATGTAGAGCTCTAAAAGGTTGCAGCTTTGTTCGAGTGTCAGCCACCAGCCTCTAATTACAGCAACAACCTTAAGCAAACACCAGCATAAAGTGCACATGCACACACAAGCACAGGATCATACGAGTATCAAATGTTTCATCAGGGCAGGAACACAACGCTATTGGCCAGGTTGTTGCTAATGGGTTTGCGGCAAATTCGCTTTTTCTTACTCATTCTGAAGGCTATTAGCAATGGATTAATTGGACCGGAGACCCATTTTCCTCTTCAAAATTCACATCTTCAAAATTTTATGAAAATAATTGCTGTGTACATAATAGCCCTAATTACACTTCAAGGAGAGAGAAAATGTGAAATATGACATGTAGCCGACTAATAATAAATCCAGATTCTAATTAAAATCCTTGACTGAATATCAGGCAACAAAGAAACAATTTATTTCACTGTAAAAGTACTGCGTTTCAAACATTAGCACAACGCTTCCTTTTGAATATGGACTGCTGTATTCTACATCACATGCACATGCTGTAATATGTAATATTGAACAGGACAGCGAGTACATAAGCCTGAACGTCGACACATTTCTGTCCTGTTTTACATTTCTTCTTGCACTCTAAACTGCAAAAATTACACTAAAGTTTGAGTTTATAAATAATTTGTATTTTGCTTCTGGTCCCATTCATTCGTCTTAGCCACCTTTCAAATGACTTAATTATAAGAACAGATATCATAATTCAGCAGTAGTTTAATTAGTTCTACACTCTTAAAAATAAAGGCTCCAAAAAGGGGGTTGTCGCAAGCCATTGAAGAAACATTTTGGGTTTCACATACTGTAAGAACCTTTTAGTGAAGCGTTCTTTAAAATGTTCTTCTCACTAATAAAAAATGGCTCTTTTAATAATCTAAATAAAACAAAAGCTTTCATGGATGTTATAACTTCTTCATGGAACCATAGATAAACAACCTTTATTTATTGATGTGATTTGTAAAAGTTGTAGGCTATAAGTGAAAGAATTAAGAGGATATAAAGGATAGGGTTTGATTCATGAACAACTGACTCTTACAAGTCAGTCCTTTTAATGAATCGTTCAAAAGACTAATGAATTTAAGAGTTATTGCTTGAAATCTGATGGATCCTTCACTGAATTCACTTACTGAACTTGACTCTAACTTGACTGGTCATGACAAACTTTACATCAGTTGCTAAATAAATAAATATTATTTTTAATTTCTAAAATGTGTATATTCATAAGGTATAATTGTGTTATTAAATCAGCTGAGAGAACATTTCTTTCTTATGCAAGAAGAGAATCCAATGAAATCGGAAAACGAATCAAAGCATATTAGGGGGGGAAAAAAAATTGTGTCAATACCCAGTGCTAATAGAAGTCTGTTATTTTCACCGAAAGACTGAGTCATGATATTTTGATAAAACATTATGAGGTTGGTTAAAAAAATAAATAAAACATAAAAACATAAATAAATACTATAAATAAATAAATAAATAAGTCAGGATTTTATTTTATTTCATGACAAAAAAATAAAAATAAATGAATAAAATAAAAAAATAGGAATAATGTTTGACAGTCAACCATTGAGTCAAAATTTACTCTGTGGCCCTGCAGCTTCCAGTATTGGTTGTTGTCATGGTTCGTTCTTATTTTGGCTTTATTTTGTCTTCCATGGAAAAGCTAAATCCCACAAGGCATTCTGGGATTAAAATTAGATACGTGTATTTGAAAATAATTAATTCCCCATTGTTCTGCGGGTTGTTCAGTCAAGTATTTTTCGGCAATGTGTTTTTGAAATGAGAAGAAATTCACCGTAATGAGGACTCCCAGAGTAAATGGGCAGCGACTCTAAATGAACAACTTACCTATAAACATTGGGGAAATAAAAATGCAAGAAGTCTTTCGTTCTGTTCCAACGATAAAGTTTAGATCTTTGAAATTTGCCAATAAAGAACATTACATATTCAGCTAACCAAAATAACATGATGACCTGTGAATACATGTGAAGCGAATGTACTGATCTCTAACAAGGCCACAACAAGGTCTGGGTAATTTAGATGACAAGAAAACAATCAGATCTTGTAATCAATGTGTTGGGCACAGCGAAAATGGGCAGGAATAAAAATCTGAGCAACTTTGACAAGGGCTAAATTATTATGGAATGGTGACTGGGTCAGAGTATCTCTGAAACAGCAAGACTTGTGGGTTTCTCCCGGTCAGCAGTGGCAAGAATACCAACAGTGGTCTGAAGAGGGACAAACCATAAACCAGTGAAAGGGTGTTGGGTGCCCAAGGATCAGTGATGCATGAGAGCAGCAAAGGCTGTCTCGTCTGGTCCGAGCCAACAGGAGGTCTACTGTTGCACAAGTCACACAACATTTAATGATGATTTATTTTACCTCCCATGGGCGGCCGTGTACGTGTGCGCCGCTTACCTAGTGAAGTAATTGCACTAGGATGTACTGTGGAACGACGACAAGCCGGTTGAGGGAGTGTGATAGGCAAAGTTCTGATGAGAAACCTGGGTCCGGCCTATCATGTGGAACTAAATTTTATATGGGCTACTATACTTTCATATTTTAAAACTAGGGGGGACCGTTCATTCCAAGTTGTTGCACCCAGGTTGTGGAACGCTTTGCCTCCTTCCATACGCGGCTTGAATTGTGTGGAACAATTTAAAAATCATCTGAAAACTCTGCTTTTTAAAGAGGCTTTTAACTAGATTGTAGGGTGGTTAGGCTGGTCTAATGTGTACGTATTGTTTATTTTATTTATTTTATGTATTTTATTTTGTTTTGTGATGCAATGTATTTATGAGAGTTGTAAATGCTTTCTTCTGTTGTGAAGCACTTTGTGATCTTCATCTGAGAAAAGTGCTATACAAATAAATTTTACTTACTTACTTACTTACTTACTATCTAAACACTGTTGTAGATCAGACACACCCCCTTCATGACAGTGGTCTGGTGGAAGTGGCATCTTTCAGCAGGATAATGCCCCTGCCACACTGCACATATTGTTCAGGAATGGTTGAGGAACATGATGAAAGAAGGGTCATGGTGTTGTCCTGGCCTTCAAATTCACCAGATCTCAATCCCAATTCTGTGGGATGTGCTGGACCAACGAGTCTTATTAACAGCGGGTCCACGTCACAACCTACAGGACTTTAAGGATCTGGTGCTAATGTTTTAGTGCCAGATTCCACAGGACAGGTCAGTGCTCTTTTGGCAGCATGCTGCAGGCATAATGTTTTGGCTCATTGGTGTGGGCATAATGACTACAATTTATGGAAAAGTGACATTTATGAATTAATTTACTTATTTTAACTGCTTAATTAAACATGCTTTACCTCAGGACCACACACATGACTGTGGGTTATCATGAGCAATTTCAAATTGTTTACTAAGTTGAGTTCATCTTGATTCAGCAAGTATAAGGCCCCGTCCACACTACTGCGTTTTCGTTTAAAAACGGAGAATTAAAACGAAAACGATCTCCGTCCACACTACTGTTTTACCTGCGTATTAGAATTTATCTCCGTCCACACTAAAACGACTGAAAACGTGGATCACGTGACAATTCACCAACACTGGACATGAGCGCGCCGGTGTAAACAGTGGTTGGCGAATCAGGGAAAGATACGTCATGACTGATGACACCCAATCATAGAGCAGAGCGTGAGCCTCTGCATCATCGTTTGTAAACTCCTCCGTTTTGTCTCGTCCATACTAAAACGCCCTCCGGAGATTCAAAACGCAAAACGAAGCTGCAGCGTTTCTAAACTTCTCTGTTTTAGGTCTTCGTTTTTCCCGTTTTAGTGTGGACGGGAGGTGCAAACGTAGCAAAAGGTCTCCGTTTTTAAACGAAAACGCAGTAGTGTGGACGGGGCCTAAGACAGTTATCATGTTAACTAGGTTGGTGTATGTACAGTATGTAACTGCCTGTCAGATAAGAGTGGCAGTGAAGCAGCTCTCCTGGAAATCGGAGCTCTCCAGAGGTTTCTATTGGAGTCGTCCCAACAACTCTCTTCTCTGATTGGCTGTCTTTTTCCTCTCCCACTGCAGCGGTTCAGTGATTGATGGGGCTGCAGATCAACAATGCAGCAGTCAGTCCACCAAGATTGGACAGTCTAGCACACAAAGAGTGTGTGTGTTAATGCTCAGGGCTAATAAAATAGTGCCCATCTGCTGCACCGTAAAAAAAACTATTTCATAATCATAACATCATTGATTCCAAACATTCACAATTTCTATCAATTCTATTCAATTTTAAAAGTTTTCGAAACTCATTTAGATTGAAAAAGTGATTCATAGACAATGTAAAAAAAATAGCTGAAACATCATTTATAAGAACTCAATATATAAAATATATTTATATATTTTGACTTTGCTTGTTTATTTACATGGTTGTATTGTGTCTGTATTAGATTTTTAGTAGAGGAAGCACTTTTTTTCCAAGGCAGATATTATTCCAAATAACACGCTCACCATCTGTTGATCACAACGCTCTCTTATGTGATGCTAAAGCACTTTTGTAACTGTAGGGTAAGAGCATCTGCTAAGTGTATTAAAATTTTCTACAGTAGTAATGCATTTGACACTGACTGATTTGAATTAGATCTGTGAGGTTTTAGAAGGACAATTCAAGTAAAGATGCTCACCATTTCAAATCCTGAGCTGATAAACTCAATGTTTTTTTTTTTAGAAGAGCTTGATCAAACTCACTAACTTAAGTGCCGGATCACACAGCTCCAACCCAAATTGGTTTAAAGTTCATAAAAATTGGAAAGAAATCCAAGTCCAGGCATTCAGGGTTACAAAAGAAAAAAAAGCCTTTATTGTATGATCGAGGGCTAAACCATTAAAAAACACCAACATGTATCAGCCCACTTGCCTTCATCAGGTTGTTGGTGTAACCCAGTGTTGTGCCTGAATGAGTTCATTGAACGATAGTAAATCAATTACCCAATTACATGTACTGTATATAATAAATTGTGGTCACACTTTAGATTAGGGTCCAATTCTAACTAGTATATAACTATTAACTATGACTTTTTCCTCAATAAACTCCTAACTACTGCTTATTAATAGCTAGTAAGGTAAAAGTAAGCTAGTATTTTATTAGGCCAAATGTCTGAATAATATGGTCAGTAATATGCATTCTAATAAGCAACTACAGTAGTTAGTGAGAATTGAGCGTTACCTAAATTAGTAATCCATAAAATCACCTCGACACCATCAAACATAGTTAGGGTTTTTGTTATATAATGCAATGCCATTTAGACTTTTTAAAGCATGATTTAAGTTTCCAAATAATTTCTAGGGCCTTTGTACTAAAAAATGTACTGAAGAACAAAGAGAGATATTTTTAACTTTAAAAGGCCATTTCACAGCCATCAAAGACTCAAAGAATTATTCAAATGACTTAATTCACACAATTCACATTACCAGATTGAAGTTCAACAGAGTTCCCTTACCCTGCAAATTTCCAGTGGCTTGGTCAAATGCAAAATAGATAACAAGAAGGAGATTGACATGATAATGATTTGAGAAAAGGTACTCTGAAGTCGTAAAGCCAGTAATAACCATTAAGCATTACAGTGGTCTTGTAGGTCAAACATTAAATGTAATTTCTCCCGACTCCAATCGAATATTATAACCCTGAAATCTAAAAATATCCATCTCTTGCGTCCAATGTAAGCAGTCTGTGATTGAGATCAAATGCACTTGATTAAGAATGTATGAAATAATATTTCAGCAGTCGAGGCAGCCTATTATTCACACAATTAGAGATAAAGAAAGTGTGTAAATGGGGAAAACAATATAGAACTATTTGTGTATGTGGCTTTGGAAACAAGGACTGTGTTATGAATAGAAAACTGCTTACCACAGTAAATACTGAACAGAACACACTATATACAGTGACTGTACACTTCTCTTAAAAAAGTAAGTGAAAGAATAAATATAACATATAATATAATATATAAACATATATAATATAACTATAATAAGATTTGCACTGTTAGCTGTGTATCTGTTCATATGTATACAAATGCACTGGCAATATGAATACATATTTTTCACACCAAAAAGCACACTGAAATTGATAAAGTAAGTGTTGGTTTTTTTGCCATGCTAAACTATTCAAATTGAATGTGGCATTGTCTTCACATGACCTCATTAATTAGACATGCGTCTAATGAACAATTTGGAAACCAAAAAAATTTTAATCCAATTATTTTATTTTTTGCACATTTTTCTAACATTTGCCAGTTTAATAAAAATGAGTCAAGGAAAAGAGGCCGAAAATTTTAACCAATTTTTGTTAAAAATGTCAAAACATTTGCCAGTGCCATAAAATGATAAGACATGTCCTTTGAAAGTCAGAAATCACATGACTATCAGTACATAGCCATTCATAATTACATCATCATCAGCTTGACTGCTGCAGCCTGACATGACAGCGTTTCAAACCTATGGAAATTCGGCTTCTGCTCTAACAGATGTAGTGAATTCATTAAAAGGAGAGAGGTCAACTCCGTCAGAGACACAAACTCCACAAGTTCATTCCTCTCAACATGGACACACGCTACATAATTTGCGAAGCTTTGCTGTCAAGAAAGAAACACTTGGTCATTGGTTTCTCTTTAAACAAAAAATAAGACTGGTTGACAACTTTGATGGGAAACATAAAAGAAAAAAAAGTGGAAAAACGACGCCTACATATCAATTAAAATAACAGTTCAGTCCAGCACTGAAGTCTAAGATGACTCAATGTGGGAAAGTGGACGAGATTCTTATACACGTAGGCTGGAGTGGGGGCGAAAATCATTTGTGCAAACACCACACAGAAAAAAATAAAAAAAATAAAATGAAGGAATCCATGGGGCATAAATTGTGAAAAGTAAGCAGAGAAGGAAAGGTGAAAGTGGTGGAGAACTGCATAAATTATAGAGCCCTTTAGACAAATCCTCTATTACAATATTGAATTGGATCTTTCTGTTTCAATCAGTATAGGCCTACAAGAGCCCAAAAGAATAAGCAGTTCTAAACTAAGATAATGTCTCAATGGTGTAAGTGCTCGTGCAAATCATATTATAATCTATGGGAAAGTTAATAAAATTACCACTTAAAAATGTTTGTAGACAGACAAATTATGATAATGGTTTTAACCCTAAATTTAGTGTTTCAACCCTAAGGCAACATCTTAGAAACCAGTGTTAGAATAGATTTATGATATGTGGTTGGTACACTACATTACAGTGAAGATCATCACACAATGAAATATGTCTGGTTGTTAGGTATTTATGATCAGCTTATCATTTAATTTACCTGGTCATTAGACGTTAATTAGGCTTAAATGGGCTAATGCGGGAAAACAGATTAAATATAATTATGTCTAAATGTAGAGTGACGCATCACCATCAGATTACTGAGTTTTGGTAGGAAAAGCAAACCAAATAAATCAGCGACAGTGGGCAATTATTGCACGAGACAGAATTCAGAGAAGAAAAACACAAGTTACGAATGGTTAGAGCACTGACAGATAGACAAGTAAACTACATGGAAGGATAACTGTTTTTATAGGTAATATCGGCAGAAAAACAGACTATGCAGTATTTATTTTTTGTTTGTTTAAAAAAAATGTCTCCACGTTATTATCAATGGCACACAAAGCTACAGGATAACAGTGCAATGTTTCATTTTACCCAGAGGCTGTACCATTTAAAATGCCTTAAATGGTTTCTTTTGCCAAGGCTAGATTGATAGACTGTCTTGCCTTTTCGAGCTTTAGGCTATTTTCCCCGAACAAACACTAGTCTGAGAGATAATTATTTCTCCTAGTTCTGCATTGTTTCTCCTGTAAAATTGCAGGAAAGTGCGTATTTGTTTTCCCTGTCATTTTCGCAGCATGCCGCGAGTTATTTAACATAACTGAATAATCACGCCACTTTCCACAGATGGTGATAGAAAGTCAATCCCCAGATTTGATCATCTTTCACAAAACACTGGGTCTTCCTTGGTGGTTTCTCCATTTAGATGTGGAAAGACTGACTGGCAAACTCAATCCTCTCTCATTAGTATGTTGGCGAATGCCAGAATTAAACATCCCCTTTATGAAAGCGACAATGGGCCATCAATTAATATCCAACAGCAGCAGATCTGAAATATCCTCTGAAGGTGAGCTAATTTCGGCGTGTACTCCCCTGTTATCAACATAACATTTATCGCAGAATTGAATGCTTGGGAAAGCTGTTACCATGGGACAAGCCTATTCTCTGCCTTTACAAACAAAGCACATGTTTTTCTGAAAAGTTTCGGTGCAGGCTGGCCAAGATTTCGACAATGGTATGCAAATGCTCCTCATAATCTCTGCTGGAGTCACAGGTTTCCTCTGTCTGATAAAGGAGAGCTATTATGGCAGGAAACCTGAGCATATTTCCAGAGATCTCCAGACAGCAGGCATGCACAGGGTTAATCGAGAGTAATAGATCAGGCCAGCATGTTTTAATTGTCTTATCTGACTCACCGCACCATGCTTTTGCACACTCTGGAAGCCGCACTATTGTTCAGTTCGAAAATGTTACGTTTCCCTCATGAACAGGTCAAATAGAAACAATCCGACGGTACAGTGAAACATTTTTTTTTTTTTTTTTTTGTGACTCAAGCGGATAATTGAGTGTTCTGAATGTTTGAGAAGCTGGCAGCTGACACTTTAATGAAACTGTTTATTTACATCACTTTTGCACACCACAGCTGGCGATTAACTATTGAGTCTGAAAAGAGCAAGGTTTAATGAGCACTGTGCAGTCATTATATTCAATACAAAACTAACTCTGCTACTAAAGTTGGGTGGCGAAATGCCAAAACAGATAATTTGCTGCTAATTATTTCAAAAAGGGTGCCGCATCAAAAGTATTAAAACTGGTCATGTTACACAATGGTACTGCAACATAATTATAGGTTGAAAGAAAAGATAACTTGTTCTGTGGGAAAGATTGTTTGTTTTTTTAAGCATAAGCAAAAATAAACCACGCTTCATTGCAGAGGTTTGACAGCATGGGAATATACTTTATACATTTATGCTTTACAATACACAAGCACAACAGATAAAAACAAAAAGACTGCAAGGAACTATTAACGTAATAATGCCCAGTACGAAAAATGGCTATTAATTTTTACATTTACTAAAGAAAAGTAACAAAAACAATAGGGGAAATGTGCATGCATGCAGTTAAATATACTGTACTAATGAAATATTAAAAGAAAAATAGAAACATGACACCAACTTAATAAGAATCACAAGCTGAAGTATTGTGAATGAAGACTGTTTTAAAAACAAAAGTTTTATATGATCAGATTATCAATTTTTTTTATCAAATTTTTCTAATCTCCTATATATATATATATATATATATATATATATATATATATAATTAAAATACATGTTATAATATATAAAAGTGAAAAACGCCTTATATTCAGATGTACATAATTAATAAGTAGGATTTCTTTAACAGGTAAAATGAACCAATTTTATTTTACACTTAAAGTGAAAAGTCAAAAACTATTAAATGCCCATGAGGAGAATAGAAATTGAATCTATAGAAACTGCTAAATTAAGGCGTGATCATTGGACAAGAAATGTTAATTAGGGCGCAGAAAAACAGGTAGAGAAGAAACGATGCATGTTAACTGCAAAAGACTTTAAAGAGTTTCTGGTGGTTTGACACTTAATTCTTCACCTTGAATTCTTAGTCTCCAGTGCCTCCATTAGTCTCCAACAAACTACCTGCTGTCTCCAGAAGTACAAGTTCTCTGAGATTTTGCTAAGGCGAGTAATCCTGAACATGACACACGCTTAATAAGAGTCACTGTCATAAAATAGAAGAAGACTGACTAAAAAAAAAAAAAAAAAAAAAAAAAACAGTGTTATGGACCGGTTGAGAGTGACTCTTGAGGGATCAGCTGCACCAGTGCGAGTCAGACAACAGAGGCGGTGGCAAGGGAGTCATGGTGTGAACTGCTTCTAACACTGAGCAAGACGGACCTTTTAGGGTAGGAGATGGACTTAAAATTAACTCCAAAAACTGCCAAATTCAGGAGGATCAATTCTTCAAACAGTCGTACAAGAGGAAGTGGTGCTGGTCCCTCAAGAGTCACTGTCAATCTGTCTATAAAGCCTTTAAAACAGTCCGTCTTCATATTTCCAAAATTCTCAACCCAAAGCGTCATATACTGATGCTTTTGCCAATGCGTATACATCCAACGCACATGGCACCCTTTAACGTCAATATAACACGCACATGTATTATGTATGTTTTATGATATATGTTTTTATGATATATTAGGGCATATAAATGTTAATTTGCAGTTTAATAAATCGCTTATACAAAGACATTTTATTTCAACATATTTCAGTCGACTTTTTAGTGTGGCAATATAGTTTGAAAGTTTGAAAGAAATCTAAAAAGGGTGAGTATTAATGAATTTAGTTGGAAATCAGACCAAAATTTCTTGTTTGAGTCTAAGTCTAAGATGACTGAAGTTTTTCCACGATAAACTTGCTGTATTTATAAAACACATGGTATTAATTGTAATTGATCTGGTTTTGTGTTGTCTAGGGAACCAGGCCTCCAGGATTTTTTGAGAAAGTTGGATCTGCACCGCCTTTCCTGCTCTGTGAAACAACTATGCACTGCAGTTTACTGTTAGCAACTGGACACAACTGATCCACTCATATCCTGCAACTGTTTTTCATCTGCTGAATGATGTGTTGACTCGAGCTCTATTGTAACTGTTGCAAGTCAAAGTCAAAGGAACTGAATCAACTTCACTGACATTCACTGACATGTACAGGACTCAACGTTTTAAATATTAACATCAATAAAGACCATTTGATAGGCAACTTTCATATAATTCTGATGATAGAAATTAGTGTATTGTGCCTTCATTTATTTTAAAAGTTACCATGATGCAAAGGGGCTTGTTCTTTATCTTTAATATATTTTTTAAATATATTTTTTTAAAAAAACATCTGTTTGCATTTTGCCTTTATTTTAACTTTACAATGAATACAGCATTCTACTACGATCCCAGACTAAGGTTACAATTTAACTTTCTGGATTGTTTTGAGAAAAAAACAAAGTTTTGAAAGTGTAATATAGAGTGATGTGTTTATTTCAAAGTGAATTTATGATTTGTCATTTTATTTTACAGTTCTTTATAATGCAGAACCCCAATAAGAAAAACTGGTAACTCCTTTAGTGATTTTATTTGTAAAAAAGTAAAGTGATCACATTGTAACACTGTCGGTGAACAATCTTTACTTTTTTTTTTTTTTTTACAAACTAACACTTTGTGGATGGTTCCCATATATACACTTTTAAAGTGTTGAAATTAACTATTGGTGTTGATTTCCGAATTTCAAATGTAAATGTAATGTATGCTGACCGAATGAGCATTTCTTGTCCAATTTTGAATATAATATTGCATCATCCTCCTCATGGTCATTTAATAGTTTTTGACATTTTAGTGTGAGTTCCATCTAGTTATTGTAAATTGTGCTTGAAAAAATAAAATAAAATCAGAATAATGGCTTGCATAATAATTATGTATTATGCCTCTTTTTTATGACTCTTACCAAATAATGTATACATTATGTACTGTATGTACACACATGTGAATATGAACTGCAGTTAATATGGTAGCAATACAGTGAATGTACATCACTGATAAATTAAATGCATAAACTTGACAAAGAATTCTGTATATTACACTGCAAGAAGATCCTATACAGTCCTTCAAAATCCGCAATAGGTAAAACATTAATAGGTCAATGTAAAGACATTTAAGCTGCATATCTTCTAAAGTAGTTTAATGCATTTTATGTAAAAATGCTGAAAGAGGAGAAAATGTCCTTGTTTTTGAATCTGAACACATCAGGAGATATTTCTGCCTGGATAAATCACTTCCAGCACAAGGCCCACATCAGCCGTCTGTCGCAGAACGATCCGTGAAAGCTGATGATATATCAGTGCCAAAAGACACATTTCTTTGCAGCCAGATAGTGTAGATCACCCAGCACGAAGAGCTCAGGCTGTCACTTTGCATGTGTGCCGACGCCACCGTCGCAGTCAGGAACCATTTTTGCTGGTCCCATAGTCTCTAGAAAACAGATGTTGCATGCTGATCTCAAAGCTTCAACAAGAGCAATGGCCCAAATCTCAGTTGCATTTAGCCAGCTGTTTTACTGCCTTGTCTAGATGCATTCTGCATAAAACACTTCCGTTGCAGGTTTCTGTGTAGAATTTATAACGGAATAAAAATAAAATATCACTGTCATTAACTTCTAAATTAAATATTGAAAGTCCTATGCAAGAATAGAACAGAAATATATCTATAAATCATAAATGGTTTAGCTTTGTGTAACCCTGTAGTCCTGATAACACAAAGACTGTTGATATTGGGATTAACGCTCCAGTTCAAATAACCACTAAATCCACTCCTGTGATTGTCATGGAGTTCGGGCTCAAATCCTTATACTGTGGTTTACACGGCCTTGGCCATGTGAGTTGGCTCCAGTGAGAAAGTGTACCATGAAAATGAGACTTTACTCAATATATTGATATTTCCATTGTAGGCCGAAAAAATCATTTTCAGCAATTACCGTGCTTGAACTTTTCCCATATGCCAAAAGAGGTCAGCCATAGCTATAAAATTTCACGCAGGTATCATCTATTAACTCCCAGGCCATGAAAATAAGTACATTAACTCTTATAATAAAAAACAGATACCACCCAGGAATGTAAAAAAATACTTGCAGAAATGCATAAAAATGTTTGTTTGTTATTAAAACTGCTGCATTGGAGAAAGCCCCTTAAAGTGCTTCTGTTCCTGTTTTAATCTCAAAACACGCAAGACAAGACTTCATGGTTTGTGACCATTTAAAACAAATCCACCAGAATAAAAATATGGCTGAACTTCACAGTTGCTCAGCTGTTTAGGGCCATTTGTACAGAGAAGTAGAAGACATATATTGGGACTTTGCCGATAAGATAGTATTGGAGAAGTTGCTTCTTAAATGTGTCTTAAAGCTAGTGGCAAACAGTATGTTGAAGCTATTTAACAAGGCAATATGTTTTAATAATATAATATAATATAATATAATATAATATAGAACAAAATCTAACTTAGTACACTAACAAACTAAGTTAAAATTATTTATATATTTATTGATATAAAAATGAAAATAAATGCAACAAAGAGAGCTCCAGGAACTAAATGGAGTAATTATTTAAATTATTATGTGAATAACATTTTCAACCAGTTCTTTAAAATGAGCCATCTGAATTAACTGAATGAATGGGATTTTCCAAAGCTACACTACCATTCAAAAGTTCAGGGCCTGTAAGATTTTAATGTTTTAGAAAGTTTAGAAAGTTCACCAAGGCTGCATTTATTTGATGACAAATACAGTAAAACACTTTAATGATTATAAAATATGATTCTCTAACAGCAGTCAAGTTGTCATTGTTTGTGTCAAACAATTTGTAAATTTGTTGTAACATAAAATATGATTCTCTAACAGCAGTTAAGTTGTCATTGTTTGTGTCAAAATTTGTAACATTAAAACAGGAGATCTCTGCTCAAAGTGATACTCTGAGCTCCAGTCGTTTTCTCTGCGGGTGAACGCGAAACTTTTGGAAGAGGTGTTGTTGCAGAATCACGTGAACAATTCCAGGAAATACTTTTTTTATTGGTTGTTGCGTTAAATCTTACCCAGATACAATAGTGCTATTTTCTGATTGGCTAGCCTTTGTGTAGCCCTTCCTTTTTTGATTGGCTGATATGGGACAGTCTCGAGAGCAGGGGAGACGCGTGCTTGATTCCTGTGAGAGTGGCGCGGCCAGAGACAATTTGGGCGCTGCGGCATATTAAATATATTATAAGTAGTTTTTTCTGGGTGAGAAATACAATGTGTGGCGGGAGTGCATGACAAAAGACCGAAATGAGTGACTGTCACGCTCAATGCGTGACGCTTGAGAGCCCTGAGTTGCATTCCTGACCACACTGCCACTGGTTCATCTGCCTGGTTGTGTGAAGGCTTGTTGTTCTTTGTTTGTTTGTTTTTTGTTTTTTTGTTTGTTTTAACTTTTTTTCCTTCCTTCCTTCCATATTTTTTTTTTTTTTTTTTTTGGTCTCCAACTTACTTCTGGGGGAAATTGCTCTCATCACCCAATGTGCCCTGGGCCTGACAACAGTGTTTCAATTGTTTTCTCTCAGCAGCAAGAAGAAGAAGTCTAGCATCTCTCTCTCTCGATCTGTCATTCTGACAGCTGAAAGAGAGAATATTTATATATATATAAAAAATATGTGAAACCAGACAACTGAGGCTATCAAAGAAAAAAGAGAGAGAAGGAAGCTACACCCAGGATTCTTTGTCTCCTACATATAGCTTTGATAAAAAAATAAAAATAAACAAAAATGAATAAAGAGTAGAAGTTGAGAAGGCATCATCTTTTTCAATTCCAGAGATCTATGAATGAAGAGAAGTTCATTCGTCTGAGTGACAGGTCATGAAAGAACAGGAAGTGAAATGTCTGAGAAAACCTGCTTTGCAAGAACTTATATTATAGAGCCTCATCTACAGCAAGGACAATAGAGTATAGAGATCTTTCCCCGACACTTTATGAAACTTTATGAATTTATACTGAAATTGATAATCTGGAAACCTATTTATTTAAAAATTAAAATCTTAATTTGCAGTTGAAATTGTTGAAACACATTTAATTCGATGTCATTAGTTAATATCATGAGGTAACAATGAACAATACTTTAACAGCATTTATTAATCTATTAATTTATGTGTACAGATGTGACGTAATGACTCAATATAGTCTACTAGCCGAGACTCTTCTTTATGTTTACAGATGTGACGTAATGCCTCAATAGTCTACTAGTCGAGACTCCTTTATGTTTACAGATGTGACGTAATGACTCAATAGTCTACTAGTCGAGACTCCTTTATGTTTACAGATGTGACGTAATGACTCAATAGTCTACTAGTCGAGACTCTTCTTTATGTGTACAGATGTGACGTAATGACTCAATATAGCCTACTAGCCGAGACTCTTCTTTATGTTTACAGATGTGACGTAATGACTCAATAGTCTACTAGTCGAGACTCTTCTTTATGTTTACAGATGTGACGTAATGACTCAATATAGCCTACTAGCCGAGACTCTTCTTTATGTTTACAGATGTGACGTAATGACTCAATAGTCTACTAGTCGAGACTCTTCTTTATGTTTACAGATGTGACGTAATGACTCAATATAGCCTACTAGCCGAGACTCTTCTTTATGTTTACAGATGTGACGTAATGCCTCAATAGTCTACTAGTCGAGACTCCTTCTTTATGTTTACAGATGTGACGTAATGACTCAATATAGCCTACTAGCCGAGACTCTTCTTTATGTTTACAGATGTGACGTAATGACTCAATAGTCTACTAGTCGAGACTCTTCTTTATGTGTACAGATGTGACGTAATGACTCAATATAGCCTAATAGTCGAGACTCCTTTATGTTTACAGATGTGACGTAATGACTCAATAGTCTACTAGCAGAGACTCTTCTTTATGTGTACAGATGTGACGTAATGACTCAATATAGCCTACTAGCCGAGACTCTTCTTTATGTGTACAGATGTGACGTAATGACTCAATATAGCCTACTAGCCGAGACTCCTTCTTTATGTGTACAGATGTGACGTAATGACTCAATATAACCCACTAGATATAACCCCGCAGAGTTTTCAACACTGGCTGTATTTGCTCAAAAAATTATTTGGGATAATTTCTAACCCAAAAAACCTACGGACTGCAGCTTTCAGCTACAATTCAAAAGGTTGGGGACGTTGAAATTTTGAATGTCTCTTATGCTCACTCTTATGCTCATGATCATGGCTGGGTACATGATCCTTCAGAAATTATTATAATATACTGATTTGGTGCTCAAGAAACGTTTATTAGTATTATCAATTCGTCAACAGTTGTGTCGCTTAATATTTTCTTGGAAACATTGATGCATGTTTTTAAGGGTCCTTTGATAAATAGAAGGCTCAAAAGGAATATTTTCTAACATAAATGTCTTTACCGTCACTTCTGACCAAGTTAATGCGTCCTTGCTATAGGAATAAAAAAATGTATTAATTTCTTAAAAAAAAAAAAAAAATCTAACTGACCCTAAACGTTTGAATGGTAGTGCATATTTAAAAATGATTCACAACGTTCATTGATGTTCATTCATTGCTTTTATTTCCTGATAAATAATGCAGTGACATTAACATATTGATAGTAAAATAAGTAATCACTCCACCACAGACCTCATCTCCAGTCCAGTCCAGATCAATAAAACACAATCATGCATGGCCTCATTAATATTCATGAGCAAAGCCTTCACCATGTCATAATGTCCCAACCAGTCCAAACAACAACCAACTACTTTTTAAAGTGAAGTATTATATTGAGGTTCCGCATTATAATATTACCAATTTATATACATTAGATATACCAAGTTGTACATCTGTCTCAAACCACACTGACTCAACAGACCACCAGAGCACACAGCTACATTTGATTAAAGATGAACACAACATTAAAGCTTCAATTGTGCCACCATAATACACAATGTCAGGCTTTTCACATATGAGACGAATGCATAAACATAAATGTTGAATACCAGCCAGACTGCTCTGCATGTGCTAGAGGGCATGTGCAGCAGACAATACATATCAATAATGCTTTGCTTAGCTAGATTAAAACTGACTTGTATCTATAAATTATGTGCATATATATATATATATATACAGTATATATATATATATATATATATATATATATATATATATATATATTATACACAGCAAATATGCACAATATACTTATCGTGTATGTAATATACACTGTGTTCAAAGTATACAATGTCACGGTCATCGAATGAGCTGTAGATTTAAATCAGTGGGCAAGAAGCTGAAAGTAATAGAAAGGAGAGTGAGGGAAAGAGTCAAATATGGTCATTTCAGACCTGGTGTCAGCGTGAGACGTGACCCGTCAGTGAGGAGTTAGGTCGCCCTCGCTCTGACGTTTTTTTTTTTTTTTTTTTTTTTTTGTCATGACTAACATCTGCCCTGGGCTGTCTTATGAGGACAAGGACAAAGATTTCTTTCTTTCTTTTTCACACAAAGTGTTTTACTGATCCTTTAAATGGCTCATTACTATCACTACAGCTGTTAAACTAATTTCTCTACAATATCGTGTACAAATAATTATCTAATTCATTAAACCCATTTATAAACGGGCTCCAAAACCATCTGGACAATTTAACCACACTTAAAAATGTATATGTTAAAACTATTTAAAACTAAAACTACGGCAGCCTACTGTTGCACGCTTGCTGTTTATCCAGCACCGGCTTGGGAATCAACAATGGCCACAGACAATTTGAGGAAGTGGTGGGTGAAGTGACATATGCCATAAATCAGTCGAATTTTGTAGTTCTTTTTGTGCTCCGGTTACTACCCGAAAACCAAAGTTACACAGTGCAAGTAAAAGCGATACAACCACGTCAGGCTATGGCAGATGTGTCATTTAACCTATTGAAAGTCGATGTACCATCACAAGGGTCTTGGAAATATATTATGAAGGTTGAAAAACTACATAGTGTTACTTTAAGAATGAAACAGCTAGAATTTATTCAAGCCTCTACTGAATCCAACGTATCATCAGCACTCGGATTCGCTTCCATGGTGCTTTCAAGTACGACTTGCAGTCTGTAATGTAAACATAACACTATTGGCTATTTGAAAAGGGGGAGGAGTCATTCAATATGTCCCGCTTTAGCTTCTTGTTTCAGTGCTGTTTCAAAGCTGTGTGTTCCAAGGCACTTTAGAGGGCCTTTAATTCCTGTTTCCTTTGTTCCCATTGATAGTTGTTTTCTTTGGTTACTCATTGTTTAATTGTGTTCATCTGAGTCTGGTTTGGTTCCTCATTTAGCCATTTAAGCCCTAAGTTTAGTTCTTCTCTTGGCCCTGTATTTTTACTTGTATGAACTTCAACTGTGAAGCTGTAACGCTGATTATAGCCTTCTGGGTTGCTTTTTTTGTCTTTGTAAATAAACTAAAACTGCTGAAATTTAAATTCACTGCTCATCAGATTGGTGAATCAGATTGGTGCATCCCTAATTTAAATACTCTAAATGTTTAATAATGATTTTGGAGAATTAGAGAAAAAATACAGAAACTTAGGAATGTTCAGCAACTGTAGAATGCACTCGAATAGTTATAGCACAAGCCTTTGCATGAAAATGTCATTACCCAGTGCATATCTAACTATATAATGAAAAACCTACATTTCAGTTCTTCAAAGTTGAAGCATATGCAGTGTTAAAAAAAATCTTCTGTTGCACAAAGTAGAGGTGCTGATAAAATGACATGCTTCCCAAATTAATTTAATTTTAATGTATATGCATATCTCCTGGCATTTCAGAAGAATAGCAATCATCCGTCTCTTTGAAACAGTACTGGCCCTTATTTAATTACTCTGTCACTAATTACAAATGTTGGTGACCTGAGTAAATGTAATAATGCAGCTGAAGTGTCAGCAAATGTTTAGCAATCCACAAAGTTTTTAATACTTGGTAATGGGCGGTAATACGGGGGGCATGAAAACCACAAATCTAACAGGAATACAACCACAAAAAAATTTAATAAATAAAAATAATAATAAACTGTTCAATAGAAAAAATGAATGCAATGTACCAATTTAACTGTGTTGCTCTTGCAAATGGTCAGCACATTAATCTTTTTGGTTATTGATAGATATTCAATGTTCTGCTCAGATTTATTTTTATTTATTTTTTTCAATTAAATGATGTATCAATTGGCCTTGCATAGCTAGAAAGTAAACCGTAACAACCATGCTGGGATTTATGCGGCACCACCGACTCGGGTAGGCCATCAAAACCAATGGATAATACATGAAGGACATTATGATGTTCAGCCAAAGTCACCCCAGTCATGGAAATGAAATGATTTTTAATCTGAGGATAAACCAGCATGCTAATTGCTCACTACTCTGAGCGCCAAGCTATATATCACAGACTTCCTAATTGTAACCAAGGGGATAAGCCAGAGCTCAGCTTTTCTCTGCTGATAGTGACAGGGATGTGTCGACGAGGGGAATGTGATTTATAGATTGTGGATTGTTTAAAGCTTCTAGTGAATAAGTGCTGTGTAAGATTTACTAAAAGACAATTTCTAGACCTTCAGCTGTACTTTTAAGCTAAATTAAATCATGTCCCACATTAATGGGAAGAGACAACACGAAGACTAGGATTTTACCTCCACCATACATAAACATAGCAAGTATAGGTTCAGTATTGTCCCTGGTTGCACAGACAAGTCCCATGATACAATGCATGTTTGAGCTGTTTTAACTGAAGGCAACTTGCACTGACATATCTTAAAATTTGTCAGTGCCATTGTTTTGTCTCAAGATGCACACCAGTATTTTTTTCTTTTCTTTTTTTCCTAAGGCCTATACAAGCTTTTCAAATTTCCAAATTAAACTACTGCCTAATCCTGGCTTACTTTCTTCTGTGGAATATAAAAGATGTCAGGCAGAATAGATTAAAAAAAAAAACTGAACCAAAGCTTTTCCTGTTCCAAAAAAAAATCTATTAGCCATTAAATCAGCGGGTGAAATCATTAGTGTTACCACTAGTTTAATTGTTTAATACTCTAGAGAGCAATTCTCCCCCGAGACACGATTGACACACTTAAAAGAGTCGTGATCAGGCCTATGGAGAATATAAAGCCAACAGCCACACAAAAAGAATATTGATGATCAGTCCTACAAGAAACTCTTCCTGTATTTACAGTACAGAACCAAAGAGTTGTGATTCCATCAGTTAACGAATAAATTAAGATGTTTCTAATAGTCTAAAATCATTCATGCATATTATTGTTCCTATGCAACTTTTAGGTTATGTTTATTCTGACATTTACAATATATACACTGTCAACACAGACGACAGACTACCTGTAGCAGATTTGATTTTTTGTGTTTGGTTGCCAGACTTAACATGTACATTTTGGATTATTGTTATCAGCCAGAATTTTTATTTAGCAGTATCCAAAGATTTAGGCAGTACAAAAGTTACCAAACCACTAGACAACTATTACTAATAAATAAATGCAAAAAAAATAAAAATAAAAAAGGTTTGCTACACCCCAGTATATAACATACAAACCACATCCATCATACTGCATCACATATTCAAGTGCGTACTCATCTGTGATGCACTCTGAGAAATGAAGGACGTCTTCCCGGGCGTTGAAGCGAGAGCCGGGCGAGTAACAGCGGCTAATGAGTGAATCTATCGAGTCTCCTCACAGCAGCAGGGCAGAGTAATGCCACAAACAACAATGGCAGCACTTGCTATTGATTTAGAAGCATTGCCTTTTCCTGCCGCCCTCATAATCGCTCTCTTCCCTCACAAGCATTAAAGAGAGATTACCCTGTAGATGAAAGTGCCCAGCCTGGAGCCGTTTGCTTTTCTTCAGAAGTCATTAAGACTGTGGTGATACTGTAAAAAGCTCTTAATTTTTTTGTACTCTTAAAAGAGATATCAGACTTTAAAAACCAACACCTGCCAACAAGAAAATCCTCAGAAGTTTTAAAATGCTTAGATGATCCAAACTTAGCCCAGTTTCCTGATACATTTGCAACTAGAGCTATAATGATACAGCTGTGCCTGTTTCCCAAACTAGCATGTGCGATGTCTATATTGTATAACATTTCTCATCAAGTGAACTAAAGGGGAGTTCACATGGACAGAGACTTGCAAAAATAAAGTGACTATATTGAGAGTAGGTGATTTGTGAGGACAGGAGAGGCAGTGGCCATTGGTAACAAGATGCAAGCATGTCGAGAGACTTCACTTGAGCCCCAATACTGTATGTAAAATTCAAGCGAAATGAAAGAATGAACTGCTGTGATGTTACTTCAGACAAAATCAGGCCAAAACAAAGTTTGTTTGGAGTTCGTTTTGGGAGTTCGAAACAGCTTGCCAAAACGTACTTTATGGAAAAGTTCAGTATGCCGGGTAAACAACTTTGAACTACAATTAGTCTGTGCCGATGACGTAATAGGTAGGCACGCGTGGAGGCTCTGCCTTCTTTCACATGGAAATCTTTTCCATTTTTTTTCCATCAGACGTCCATGAGTGAACATGAAAAAACTGGAGCTGCTTTATAATAGAAAAAGTTGCACTTCTGATGAAACAAGACAGACACTGTTTCTTATGTTAAATGCAGTAAAGCTGCTTGATTTTAAGTAATATATTGTATGACTTTACTAGAACGCCGAATTGCAGAGCTCATGCAAACATACAGTATCCACGGTGCTATGATCAAATGCTTTACTTATGCTTTTTTTAATACTTGCTATTTTCTCTCTTTTTTTTTGCATGTTTATTTTGTTATTGAGAGGAAAGCGTGCAGCACAAATACATATTCATCTAAACGGCACTCTCAATAGTGTGGGTATAGCGTCGGATGTTTGCGGACAGTATATTGCTGGTCTCGTATTTTGAACTACGTTTTACCTCTAAGAGAGGAATTAAAAATAACTTCGCTGTGAGTATATTGGGGCCTTTAAGGTGCAGAAAATATTGAAATGATGTTAATGTGCAGCAATACAATGCAGACATTAAAAATGGTGATCTTAAAGGGGTTAGATTACCCAAAAATGAAATTTCTGTAATTTACTTATCCTCATGTCATTCCAAAAGTTAAAGTCCAATATCGGCAAATACTTCGCCGATCATAATACAGTCGCATCATAGGCTATGTGTTGCACGTGTACCCTTTGACGTACCCTGACATGCACATCTCCAAAAATGTAACAACGCATTAATTCTACATGGACGCAAGCGCTGTGATTGGTCAGCTAGGGTTTCACATGCTTCCTCTGCATTTGTAATTGTGCGTCAACGAGGACAACGACGCATGAGTATAAATGAAAACCAACGCTTTGCCTGCAGCATAGAGGCTCCGGCGTGAGTCGGACGCAGAAGTATAAATCAGCCTTAAGGCAGATATTTTGATAAATATCTCAGTGTTTGGAAGTCAATGCTAACAACAACTGGTTCCCAACATTCTTCTTTTTGTGTTCTGCAGAAGAAAGAAAATCTGGAACGACAAAGAGAGTAAATAATGACAGCATCTTCATTTATGGGTGAACTATCCCCTTAAGAAGAGAAGCTAAGTCACAATGAGTGATTTAATTCCTTTATATTTCTTGCTTTTGCCAAGAGATAAAAAAAAAACAGTCTGTTCATCTGTGTTAAGACTCTCACTGCTGACAATCTTGATTTTAAATGCATTGATATTGTTTATGATATGACCTATTAAGCACTGTCGAAATGTGTATACAGACAACACGAATACTGTCAATTACTAGAATATCATGTACAAAACGTCTTTCTATCCATTATTTTTATTTTGGCTGAGTACCGAGAAAGAGCGCAATATAAATGTAATGAATTCTTATTATTTTTATTGAATTTAAAAAAAAACTAATATTTTGTGTTTTAACAGAAGACAAAGAGTCATAGGGTTTGGAACAAAATTAAGGTGAGTAAATAAAGACAGAATATTCTTCAGTTTTTGGTTGAACTGTCCTTTTAATAGTCTTACTTTAACTTTGTCAGCCCCCTTGAAGCCTCTGGGGGCCTCAGTGTAAAAATTGCGTAATTAGATTTCAACAAACTTCCTGGTTAGCCTCAAAAGTGGGATTTCAATAGTCCTTTTTAAACAGCCAGGGTAGTTGGCATTCAAAAGAAGAGCTGAGATAAACTTTGATTAAGCACCAGAGTTAAAATAACTGATAAGACTAAGTTGTTCCTGGGACTAACATTTCCACTATACAAATATGCACAAATAATACAAATACTGTAAATCTCTGAATTTCCCCCAGCAGATGCTTCTCCCTTTAAAGACTTATTTAGTCGTGGCTATTTATTTAGAGCGCAAGGACTAGAAAGCAGCACAATAAGATAAAAGTTACTCAACTTCAACTTACACAACTCCGAGTTCTCTAAAATCACTTTTTGACTTTCACAACAGCAAACAAAGCAGTGTAAATCTTTTATAGTGCTCTTCACTTATCTCCAGGAGCGAAAAAAGAAAAAATTACACTCTCAGGCTCTGAAATGGAGACCAGCCCATGATAAGGTTTGTAATTCGCTCATTTGCTAATGATTGCAGGCTGCTGTCAGCTCACATTGTTTTCAGAGTGTCATTACTAATGAGTTCGCATCTGTGATTCCAGCGTAGCATGGAAAAGTCACACCACCTTAACCCTGCCAAACCCTTCAACGTGCCCGTTGTTGGAAAAGGTCACGTCCGGCAGAGGAAAGCATACTAAGCAAGTATGAGTGGTGTGTGAGCCAAGTTGGTTGGGCAGAGGGTGTTGGAAATCTCTAAATGTGCAGATGTCAACCTAACTGTGGCTTCCTTATTTGCAAGTGCAAGTTTGTCTCCTGATACGTGCACGTTAACTGGAGCTTCACTCAACCGAAAACTTTTCTTAGGTTTAACAAGCCCCCTCTGCCCCCTTCCACTGGCTCAGCACCATCGATGCTTTTGCACTGACATTTGTACACACATTTGTACTGACAATGTGGAACGTCACTAAAAACAATGGGAATCTCTGATCGCTATTCCTACTGGGTAACCAAATCAGGGTCAACCAGAACTCACCAGCCCTGATCTTTACGCAGACTATCATCAACATTACTCTGATATGGAAAGCAATCGCATAATCAAAATGCTCTATTGCGTTCGCCATGACCTTACAAGACTGTGGATCCGCATGCAACATCGCACGTCTCAGCATTAACGTTCTGTTTCTTGACAGTTGTGGGATCCCCCAGGGACGCATATGTTACACACAGCAGTGCATCTGTTTTCGTTGATGCTACATGTTGATGCCTACTCAGTTTTCCCCATCACCCTGGCGAAGAAAAAAATCGAAAATATGAAAACTGATTCGCCTCATTTGTGAGCTGAGCAGAGAATTATATCAGAGGGTTGCTCTAAATGAGAGATTATCATTTCTTATGGCGACCTCACATTGTGAAACAGAGGCTTTAGTGCTTAATGTATGGCATTGCAATACTGTATATATTATATATATATTTTTCAGTTGCAAAATGCTCACCCTTATGTAAGGACGCAAGTTTACTTTGGATACTTGCAAAGAAATACTTTGAAGCAATTTAAAGAGATTGATAAGCCAAAAATGTACTTTTCTGTCATGAATTACCACCATGTTGTTCAAAACCTATTTGGAAAATGTTGAAGAATGTGATGCAACGAAAGGAGATTGGAGCTTTTAAGCTTCAAAAAGAATGCAAAAGCACCATAAAAGTATCATGAAATATCAGGGTTAGAGGTTAGATCACCCAAAAAAGCATATTCTGCAGAACCTCATTGGTTCTTGCAGAAGCTCAAACGTGCTGCGTAACACTCGAGAATGAACCTCACTGGTTCTTATAAAAGGCCAAACGTGCTGCATAACACATGAGAATGAACCTCATTGGTTCTTGCAGAAGCTCAAACATGCTGCGTAACACACGAGAATGAACCTCATTGGTAAAGGCCAAACGTGCTGCGTAACACATGAGAATGAACCTCATTGGTTCTTATAAAAGGCCAAACGTGCTGCGTAACACATGAGAATGATCCTCATTTATCCCCAAATCGAACTCGTATAACACACGTTCTACCGTCCACATCGTTACTTAATAAACAAAATAAGATAAAAAGTAGCATCAAACAGTAATTACCCGGACACATGGGGTGTTCGAGGCACACATACAATCGGACTTTGTCAGGTGATGTCACACTCGTGATACACGAAGTGCATTATGGGCGTAGCCGCCATTTGTAAGGTATCGATGATGGGGTATTCTGTTGTTGGAAAATTGTTCTGTTTTTTCATTCTTTTTTCAAACTAAACCATCCTTAAAATGACACTATCATCGTCATCAATACAGCAAACCTATCTTTGCTGTTACTAACTTTACAGGATTTATTTACATTCCTACCAAAAGATAAAGTAACTTGGTGAAATGTCCGTGGGCTTTAAGAGATTTATATTTTTTAAATTGTTCACTGGTAACGTTATATTTGCTTATACCATAAACAAGATAGTTGACAATGCCCAAGTATGAGGATGAGAAAGCAATGCAAGATCAGCACTCCAACTTACTGCAGTCAACTGAGTTCATATATGGATCTATGTTATTAATGTATGACAATTTCTAAATAACGGTACCTGCCATGTCACGGTTCTACCAACCGCCAAAACCTAAAGCGGTGGTAATGCACTTATTTTTCTTTGCAAATAAATCACAAACACATTTTTTTCTAGATATTTTTAATTCTTTTACAATGATGTTAGTTCCCAATCTGAGTGCACGCATCTTGGTTAATAGTATTCATTTGAGAAGAATTGTTTATACCTGTCTTTTGTTTCTTTTGTTGCTGGAGTTTGAGAGCAGCTTTTCTACTTCACCACAGGAAGTGGAAGGAACTCCTGGCAGTGGGCAGAGGGACTTTGAACTACAAAGTTTCTGATAAAACAGCAGAATGTGGATATTTTGTTTGTTAGGTATACAGTATAATCTTATGGCTGGTGATTGGACTTTTTTTTTTTGGGGGGGGGGTCTTTTTAATTGTAGTCAATTAAGTTTTCCCCCCTTTGTGTTTGGGGTAGGCTAGCCTGTGTCTATATATACCTCTATTTTGTGTCATTCAGTAGGTCAGATTTGTTATGTTCAGACTTATTTTGTGGGTTTGTCATGTGGACCTCAGTTTAGTTGAGACCCACTTTGATTAATTACTTTTTTTCCCTAATGATTTGAAACTTTGTTTGATTTGTAGGCTAAATAAAGCCATTTGTTTGCAAATCCTTGACCTTGTGCCTTGCCTTTACTGCTTGATCCGTGACATCTGTGACATGCCATGACCATGCCATGGCATTTTCTCAGTTTTCTTGTGCTTCTGCAGTTTTGCGAGTTATTTACTTGTTATCTCTACTCTCGTAATCTCTTCAATGCTCACAGTCAGTAGCGATACCTCAAAAATGGCGCCGCGGTGACCTCACACACAACAAACCCACGTGTCTGACAAAGACTGATATAATAGATCAATCTTAAAGGGGCCATACCTTATTTCCACTCAAAGTCTGAAATAAAACAAGATGAGAAATTAAATATTCCCAGCACTTTCTGTAATGTAGTATGCTAACTTATCATAATAAGAAGTAATAAGAAATGACTCTTTACATTTAAGGTATATCCTAAGTTGTGAGAACAATGTTGGGGGAATCACTTTTTTTCTCTTTTTCATTAAACCACAGTTTTTTTCTGGAAGGACTGATTTAAATGCTGTTTAGTGTGATAGTGTAATGTTAGACAAAGTGAAGCAGCACTGCGTTACCTCACAAGGGTAATCCAGCACTTGTGGGTAGTTCGGGAGAATTAAATCTCCTTATTCCTTTATATTCGGGGGACTCGCGTATGATATCTGTCTCTTTAACAATCGTAACCTGCTTCATACCACTGTAATGTTAAAAAGATGAATGTTTGCGCTCATCCATAAACATTATTAGATCCATCAACTTGACAGCATGTCAAATATTTCAGCTCATCACTGGGTCATCAACCTACGCCTTTGTTATTGTTGGAAACTGCACCCTCTAGTGGCGAAAAAAATTCGTACATATTCTGCCTTTAAATGATTTGTATGATACTTTTATGTCTTCTTGAAGTTTGAAAGCTCCTATTAATTGCAATTGCTTGGAAAAAACAATCAGTGCATTAAAACGTTCTCGTTTTGTACGTAAGGATACGTAAATAACTGAATTTTAGTATATTACTACAATTTAGTAGGCTATATGGACACAAATCAAGGCACATGAGTGCACATATGAGCAGCAACACACATTAACAAGGTATAAACCATCTCACTGTAGTTGTAAAAAAAAACAAAAAAAAACATGAACCTTTCCAATATCAGAGCGGAGGATTATGGAGCTCTGAATGCTGTGGCCTTGGATTTATCCACTGTGAGAACGATAAGAAATGCTGAGCTGGTTATAGAGCCTAGCCTTAGAGAAGCAAATAACATTATCATTACACTCCTTTGCCGTTGTGCGTGTTGATTAAAAGCTAAACCAATATTTTCAGTGGTGCTATAAGAACTATTTAATATTCATATCATATTTATTATAAATCGCAGTTGGATACTGTGATATGTTAATAATGTACATTAAACAAAATAAGGAGCGAGAACGGTAGCGAAAGAGAGATCAAGAGAGATGCGTAAGTTTAATAAAATATGTTACGTAATAACCCATTGGCAAATGGTCTAATTATTAATTTCACCCTTGAGATAAGACACAGGAGAACACAAGAACAAAGACACAAATATACTGCACAAGTACTGCTCATGCATAACAAAGACAGACTGGTTGGCTGAAACATCACAATTGCATAAGAAACTGCATGCTATAATAGTTGCACACAGTAAAAAGTGGCTTACCTGTTCATTTTCAAGATAGACACAGCAGGAAGGCAAAAAAAGAAAAAAGAAAAGTATATTATTTTATTGAAAACTGTAAAAAAGACATTTTATTTTTCCACACATTGTCTAAAATTTTGCACATATGCTGCAATCCATACAATACTTAACTCTGCTGTTGACACAGACTCTGTTGTCATGTTGTGTACTTGTGTTGTATTATTGTGTGAGTATGTGTGTATATATATATATATATATATATATATATATAGTATATACCAATGTTATATACAGTACAAATTATAAGTCAACTCTGGCAATTACAATATACTGCCAGTCATCATGTGATCTCATAGTGGCACTCATAAGTGGGCGTCCCACAAAACCAACAACTTGTTTTTTTCTAATCTAATTAAATTGCCAATCGCCATGAAATCACTTGACTAGCACAGTTTTCATCTCAGTGAAGTATTTCATATGGAAACTCGTTTTTGCCACAGAATAAAAACATAAAAAAGCTAATTGCACCTTTATATCTCACAATTCTGATCTTTTTAAAATATATATACATAAACTCACAATTCCAACTTGCAATTAGAATTGAAAATGGTAATAAAATAAAAGTGATTCTTACATTTTATTGCACAAAATTTCAAGATTTATGCCCGGTTTCACAGTCTAAATGGCATCTTTGAGCTGTTTTAACTGAAGCTAACTTGCATATCTTATAAAATGTCACTGTTATTGGTTTGTCTCATGATGCACACAGTACATTTTTTTAATTTTTTTTTTTCCTAAGGCATATTAGAAGCTCCTAATTAAAGCCTTGTCTGTGCAGGACATAAATTACCAATTTCCATAATTTCCCACTCAAACAGGACCTATGACCGAAAGATAATGAAGGACCCTTTAAAAGAATAAACTTAGTTACATTGATTTGAACCAATACTTGCATATGTTATTAAATAAATATATATTTTTATTAAAAAAAAATGACATTAGAAATGCTTCTTTCCAGTGTGCCAAGCGGCATTTCTTCCGACAGGTTCTTATGTGTACCTGCATGAGAAAGCTAAATAATGACTCTACTGGAAGCAGGAGCTGTGACATTCAGACAGAGGCGATACGATTGCAAAGCCTCAAAGAGCAGACCTCAAAGAGGTCAAATCTGTCAAACAGATGCATGAAAGCGAGTTTGCTTCCAGTTAATCTTTCAACATACCCGTATACTGATTCCCTCCCTTTATCTCAGGGAGCTAAGGATAATGAAAGCGCTCTGGGTGGAGAGTTTTAAGAAAGAGGGAGGGGGGGGGGGTGCCTTATGTCATAATGCAAATATATTTATAAAAATAATTTTGCTTTATATATCAGCTTCTCATTTCTAATCATATTACCTTATTGTGAAAAGATTTTAAAAAATGTGGATTTTAACGATAATCTGGTAGTCAAAGGCTGCTTCAAGAATCTGACTCTGACTCCAATCAATGCATGTCCCAGTATCAGAGAAAACGACAGGGGCTAAATAATGCGTTCACGAACATTCTTCTCATTAATGCCTGTTCTGCTTCATTAGGCTCTGGGCTGCTGCCAATGAGATCGTCCATCATGCACACACACGCATAGTCTCAACAAATCCTGAAGAGACTCCGCACACACGTCGCAGAGGGTTCACGTAATTCCACACACGTCATTTGCAACTGACACGCTACTTAATTTTGAAGACTGAATTATGTATCCATCTTCTTTATCTGTCCATCCATCCACCTAGATTTCTTTCTTATAGCACACATACTTCAGACGATCAATTACAGAACTTTTCAGTTGGAGGGCTTAATTACTTCTCATGTTCCCACAGCCATCTGGCAGGTCCTCTGGCACCTTCTCTCATCTGGCACAAACTGATTTATAACCTGTGATTGCGATCCCTTAAAAAAAACACTGTAATTCTCAGAGAAACCACACTAACACAAAAGAGTTGTTTATTATAATTTTTTAGCGTAACTAATTCTTGACCAGAAAGATAAATTGTAAATTATTTTAAATGTGACTCTTTCCCTGCCAGCTTTAAAAAAAATAAAATAAAAAAAAAGTTTTAATGTTGCCATTAATTTTTGATCATTTTTACAAAATGTTCACGGCCCCAAGAATATTTTGTTGTATGAATATCTGAACATGCCATATATAAAAAGAAAGAAAATAGCCTCTACTTTTAAACATTTTATTCTAGCTTAATGCATTTTTTCAGATAAACACTTGAATGTGGGTGAGTTTCATTTTGAGCAAAAAGCTGAGATATGGCATTTTTGTCAAAGACTGCATCCAGATCAGATTCCGAATAATGCTCAAAATATAGATTCAAAAGTTCCACAGTCCTATAGCTCATCATGGGTCGACATTTCATTCAGTAAAATTAGTTTTGATTTATATGCTGGTTAATATGTTTTCATGATCGATTTATTTCACATCTTCAAAAGCACTGTTTCTGTCGCTTGCTTCTGCAACTTCTTCGCCTGTGTTTTGATCAGGATATTCAGTACTCTTTCAGAAGAGTCATAGCACCCACTATCGTATAACAGTGAAAAGCCATGCATTTCCACCAATGACAGGGAAGAGTTGTCTCATAAATTACGAAAAACTGTCAATGACAAAGTCAATGGCGGGGAAAGAGTTAATACATTTTATGTCATGTAATGAAAATGCACTGGACCAATAGTCTGCTCCTTGTCTACATTAAACATCAAAATGACTTTATTTGGCTGCGTCACATCACACAACATTTTCGCTTTCAATGTGGACAGGCAAATTGCTTGTCACTGAAACCGTATCATGTCAAGTGTGAAGGAGTTCAGAGATGTGGTGGTCTAATTCAAAAGCCAGCGGTGAAATTGAAATCAAATACAATTTAGTTGCAGAGAGACGACGAATGTCATTGTTTAGTTGGGAGTACTTTTCTTCAAAAAATTTGGAAAGTTTTAGAGAATTTGTGTTTTAAAGCTATCAAGGGACCAAAAAAGTGGATCTGTAAAACACCCATGAGTGCGCCAATAAACCGGATTCAGTTTCCCACGGGATTCTGTAAGCTGTCCGACTAGGCTTTTTATCCAGCTGAGTGCCAAACCTCAGCCTGCTGCAAACCCACGGGTCTTTGTCTTTGCCATTTTTGAGCTGATGCGGAGAGCGAGTGAGTGTGAGAGAGAGCTCGAGACTGCAGTAGCTGTCAGCTGTAGCTGTGTCAGCAGCCTGAACAGACCGATCAGATGATTCAAACCACCCCACAAAGGTCATTTAGATCGGCTGACACTGTCAGAAGCTGTCCACTTTTACCCCTGTGGCTGCAATAGGACCATCTCTGACTAAAAGAGGACCAACATCTAAGAAAAAAGAAAATACACTGCCAAATGTACTGTATGTGGCCACCTACTTCTAATAGCTCAACAAGCACATTTTGCTGTCCACATATTTTTGGTATGTGTGTTTCTTCAACTACAGCACTTTTGGCCTTGTGGAATTGGAGTATAGAAAATAAACTCTCGTAAAACACACTTTGCACATTCTCACATCATCAGCAGTAACTAAAATGTTTCCCAAGCAACAACTGTGGAAAAGCAATCAATTGCAATTATAAATAAAGAAATGGTTTGTTCATTGTACTATTTGTTAGACTCTCATAGGTGTAAAAATGTAATAATTCATATTTTATGATGTATTTCTATAGTTTTGAGTTGCAAAAATAAATGAAAGCATTAAGGCCCTTGCACACAGAGTCCGAATTTCATGTCAGAAATTTTCCCACGTTAAAAAATAAATACGACCTCACGTCATGTCAATCACGCTTGCACACTGCCTCCAAAACATTTGTCCGTCATTAAAAAAAAAACGGATTGTGTTCGATTTATCTGTATTTTCCGTATCCGTGGCAAGCAGTTTGAATGGTGTTTTGACAATTCAGAGCCACCGAATCACAAACACGAAAAAACGCATACAAATATTTCTGGCTTTTATATACGTTTACAAAAAGCTTCAAAGATCTTCATATAAAAAAGTTTAAATCGATTAGTTATAAATCAAGCCCAGGGACATAAAAGTGGCAGAATTGAAAGAAACGCTTGTATACAGGGCCCCAAAGAAGCAAATTGAGCATCTTTGCTTGTTAAAGTATTGCAAGGAAGCCAAACCTTTTATAGGCTTTCTCATTCCAGACAATCCACTGACCTTCAACAACAGAAGATCCGTTAAATGTCTACTCCATAGAAATGCCTTCTGTTCTGCAGAGCAACGCTGGGTGTTTATGAAATGTAGCACAAAAAGCAAAAGGAAAAATCTCTTCTCAATGAAAGAAGCTGCGACGTTACCTCTCAAAGGAAATCATTAGGACGTCACCTATCTTGGCACAGAGTTTCAAATCTGTGCGCTCTAGCTTAGCTCAGACCCTTCTATTCGCAGTGGGCTTATGTAAAGCTCTATTGTAGGCCTCTTGTGTGGATGCTATCATTGTGTTCTGCGCAGAAAAATCGGCATGACTGCAAACAACTTCTCATGCACAGCTACCGCCATGCTCTCCCCCATGCGGCTCCGCTCCTGGCTTTATCTTATCAAATCATTTAATATGGATCCAGCAACTCTCCAGAGACGGATTACATGACCTGTTTCACTTGTGCATTCTGCCTGACATTTACACAGCTGGAATTCAGATGACAGATTTGGTCTGAACCGGTAGCCAGATGATTCAGGGGAGTGCAGAGAATGAAAAAGAAAAACAAAGAGAGAGAGAGAGCCCAGAGCAAAGCGCCCTCTAGGGTTGAGCTAAAAAATGCACTAAACACCAATTCCCGCAGATATATTAGCTCTATTACTGTAATGAAAGCGACTGCAATTATCCTGCAAATTGTTAAAAATTCCAGATACTGAAAGAAAGGGAAGATATGTAAGCCCACAATGCATCTTCACCCCCCCAAAAAAAAAAAAATTAATTTCTCACATCCATGACTCAGTTTACAAAACAGGTCTGAAAGTTTGAAAAACTTGTTCTTGTTTCGAACTAACTCAGTTCTCAAGTTCAAGTCTAAGAATATAAAGGATAAGTAATATGGACTTATTTTATAATACTTTTAATTATACTTAAAATACTTTTCTTTTAAAGACCCATTCTTAAAGGGGCAATCTGCAAAAATGTTGAGTATCTATTAACAGAAATGTAATATGACATCCATAACTATGTTTTCAGTGGTGTATAAATAACTCACTTAAAGCAACACTATGTAACTTTTTTTTTTACCTTAAAATAATGTTTCCAAAATTGTATCACTGGATCATCAAGTCGTAACAGGGTGAAAGGCACTTCTGCCATAGCCTGACGGGGTCTGCATCGCTTTTACTGGCATTACGTAACTCTGGGGTTCGGATAGTAATCCGACCAAAAAAATAACTACACAATTCGACTGCTTTACGTCAAACGCTACAATAATTCAACGCTCGCAACGCCTCCTCGCAGGATTATGGGTTTGCTATGTGGGGAGAAATGTGTTGGTTACGTTTGTGAGACAATCAGCTGATTACTATTATTATATTATATATTAAGACCCTTGATCCTCACCTGACTATGTAAAAAATACACACTGCACCTTTAAAAGACCCATGCATTTTATTCAAAATATTAAAAATTGGGCTTTGTACTGAAAAAAAGAATGCTTTGTAGACTCACCTTGCATCTTTAAAAAGTTCATTCATCCCATCCATGAAAATTCACCCAAAAATTGAAAAAAAGTGAATTTATCCCATCCATGAAAGTTTGTGTAAGTGTCCAACAGATGAACTATTGATTCTCTTAATCAGTTCACAAAACAGGTCTGAATGATTTGTTCATGAAACATTCTCATTTTACAGTGATTATCCAATTAACAGCTCAATGGAAGATTATCAGTGAATTTAAATTTCAGTCTGCTCATCGCACAAATCTGTGGTATTCATTCAGAATACTTAGCGCACAAGTCAGTTCTTTTATAATGCTATATAGTGCTTTTTTGTTTAAACATTTTGAGTTTCAACTTCCAAAGAAGAAAATCATTCAGGTTTGGACTGGAGCGACATTACAGTAAAATGATTAAAACTAATGTTTATGACTAAACTGTGCAGTATTTTGACGTGCACTGTTAATCTGGTCCCACCAGACTCTCGTACATTTCATTTTTGTACAGAGAGTCTGGCCTCACTCCATTGACGAGCATTAACTTGAAGGCAGGTACTCTGTTGAAATCTAAAACTATTGGATCTGCCCAGAGCCACTCTGTATCTTTCTTTGGCCATAACCAATCACTGACGTTCGGTCGTGATGTATGACGACTCAAACTAGCGCACGACATTAACGTCATCGTTCTTAGCCACTCCCTCTGTTTGCTGATTTTGAGGTATTTAGTGTTTTTATTCATTGAAATACTTTCTTTTAAAACATATACTTTCTGAAATACTTTCCTTATAAATATTATAAGGAAAAATGCAGGGAGGTGAAAAGCTTTCTTGCACACATAGGCTGACATGGGCATTTTAATACCACCAACTCTTCATTAACTACTGTAGCATACAATGAATATAAATTAATTAGGTTGTGCACAGCCCTATCACAACAAACTCTTCAGACAACTTTATTGGAATTTTGTTTTGTTTTGTTTTTTCCTGCAGGCACTCGTCCCCAAATGCAAGATGTTTCAAAGCCTGAAACGCCCATTGCATGGATTTACAGTATTTTGTTTTCGCATCTGTTTACAGAATAACATGCTGAAATTAATTAGCAATCCAGCAATAAAAAACACAAGCTTGCATATGGGCTGCAAAGATACCTTTGCGCAGCATGTTCATTTCAAATTCCCAGGTAAAAATGGGAACTCCAATGCAAAATCAGGTCAACACTGGGTTTTGAGCAAAAAATTAAATGCATTCAGTTGTTCTAATAAACTAGTTTATCCCCTTCAGATTCAGCACTGACGTTTTCAGGCTACCTCACTGATGAGTGACAGTTTAGACGGGATAACATTCAACAACCAACTCTAAAATCCATAACAGGCAACTTCCTAATATAATAAAATAATAATAAATATAAATTAAAATAAATTACACAAATAATAATAAATGCTAAAATAAACTTTGTCTTTGCATGACTTTAGTTATCAAGGGCACTTTCTCAGCTCAGTTTCAGATTCTCAATGTTAAATTTGTTTTTAAACCTCTCAAACAAATCATTGTTTTTCTCAACAGTAGGAATCAAAAAACTAAAGGTAACAAAAGGAAACTTTCAGTGATCCAGAGGGAATCATGTTTGCTGAAGACCACCTCTGAAAACAATATAATGCATTATTCATGAGAAATACTCTGTATGTGTTCACTGACTTAACAACAACACAAATGAAACAGGCCTGAATGGAGCCCTTGTCAACTACACACGGGGTTTCTTCTCTTTTTCTTTCGACTACAAACAGGGTTTTAGACAAATTTGCAATTTGTACGGATATATCTAGAAAACAGGTAGAAAAACTATAAAACAAGTGCGCTATATATTATGTGTTATTGGTTTTTTAGATTACATAATTTTCTCAGTAAGTCTTCTGGTTTCATAAAACAAAAAAAGTAGTTAATTTGCTAAAAACATACTGTAGGTAATTTTTATCTTTGGCTACGAAGCCAATAAATCACAGAGTCTCAATAGTAAATATGAATTTTGAATATTTTCCTAATAAATATAAAAAAATCATCTGTGGAACATAAAAAGAGCAATTCTGATGACAAATAATTACAATGATTAGTGTCTGAATCTGGTTGACAGGGTTATTATTGTTAACTACAATTAATACAAATTTGTATTACATGAAATTAAACTAAATATTAAAATTAGACTAAACAAAAATGTGGAATGACTGAAATAAGTTTCATTTGAAGGAGTAAAATTACTAACTGGAAATAAATAAACATTTAAAATTCGAACTAAAAGTGAAATAAAAATAGATTAAACACACAGTAATATAAAAAAAGACCAAAGCAAACAACAACAATTGCTATTATTAACAAATTACTAACAAAAAAATAAAATTAAAATGAAACCTGAAAATATTAAAATAAAAGCTATTTTAAAATATGAATGAAAACTTTAAGCATTGTCTGTGTTCTCTCTTAAACATGACAATTCTGATTTGCACGGCAAGCAGTAGGGAAGCGTTTACCCATGCTGCAATCTTCCTCTTCACCACTCCCGATTCAGGCCTAATAGTAACTGCATTACCAGGTGTTTCTGCAAATGAGGTTATTTGTTAGAGCGGTGGAGGAACAACCGCTGTGTGCACTTTCCACACAAGCCGATAAAAGGTTTCCACACTGTTCAAAACGAGGATGTTTGTAGCAAAATGCTACTGATTTTCCACACAAGGGCAGGGGTTGATGGTAATCGCAAACTCACTAGTAGCGGTGGCAGTCAGGGCACGTGTAACTCTCACAAGGGGTAATCGGCATGAGAGGGAAAATGTCACGATTACCAGGTCTCCAAAAGGCTCTGGGATATTTCTCTTTTGTCTTGGTTTCTACGGTCATATCGATGTTAGGCTATAACTACCGAAAAAGAAAAAAAAAACAGTTGAACCAGTTAAGCAGTCAGGAAACAGAGATACTTTCCATATGAACTTTGCAAGTCCTTTGACATTTCAGATATGTCCTCGCTCGCCTTTGTCAAGACGCCTGTCAAGCTCGGCACTAAATAAAAGAGGGTAGGGCTGGGAAGCAGTCGGACGATAACCCCGGGTGCAGATACAGGCGTCAAAGAGAGAGAGATGGCAACCAGTCAGGTGTGACAAAGTGCTGGTCTGGTCTTTATCCAGGCGAGATGGAAATGTCACGCCTGGCTTAATATGCCAGCTGATACCTGTTGCACATGCGGCAGGGTCGTTGTTTCAAGTCAATTCAAAGAGTTGAGGAGTTCTAAACAGACAACAACTGATGTGGTGTAAAAGGAAGTTATCTGCTAATGTAATCTCACGAACAGTTCACCCAAGAACAACAATTCTGCCATGAGGTCAATTTTGATTGAAGGGAAGGACAGCACAGCCTACCCAAACCTTGAGGTGAAAATGGGAGGAGGACAATTTAGGGCCCTATTTTAACGATCTAAGCACATGGTCTAAAGCGCAGGGCGCAAGTTCTGCTGGACGAGGCGCAAAATTGCAGAATAATAAAAAAAAAAGTTAATTTAATGTATGTATGGTATTATGAAAGCTGCGCACACGCTGTACACTTTTACTGTGCACTGTCTACACACTGCTTGTATTTATCCATTTCTTTTACTAGATTATACAATCATAAAAAAAACGACTGGGTCACTCTGACAGGCAGCTGTCAAACTCAAGCGCGTTGCTCAGCAACCGGGAGTGGCGCGAAAACATCTGACAGCTGGTTTTAGCGTTTTAGTTTCCTCGGTGTGTTGCCGTCGGCTGAAAATAGTCATCGCCGGCTTTGTTTCGCCTGATTCGACATGTTGACAAGGGGATGTCCGCGTATATTCAAAACGGTAAGCACGCGCTGCTTTGTTTACGGTGTGTATCTGCAGCCGGCAGCGTCAGTTTTCCTTTTTTAGTTACGAATATAGACTAATATATTAGTTAGTATATAACTAATACCCCGACGAGAGCGGAAGAGAGGCGACAACAACAACTTTCGCTAGTTTAACGACGGGAAAAATGGTCGGCGCGCACGGCACATGGTCTAAAAGAGTTGTCCCTATTCTTGTGCCTACTCTTAATGAGTAATGGGTGTGTTTTGGTCATAACGTAGAAAAAAACAATCAGAGTCTCATCTCCCATTCCCTTTAAAAGCCAGTTGCGCTTGCACCATGGCGGATTCGCTATTTTAATGATGGAATTTGCAACGCCAAAGCACCAACAATGCGCCTGAACACACCTCGTTTTCAGACCAGCCGGCCCATGGGTACACAAACCTCGCGAGAATCACACAATGTCACACATCAACAACAACATATGAAGCACGAAGACATTTGCGCGCATTTCAGACGTGATACTCGATAATCTGAACCGCGCGAGGAATCGGACAAGAGTCCCACTCTGTCGGGCTTTCACTATAGTTGGCGCAAAGCTAACCCCTTATTATGACTACGATATTATGATTGATTTTTCATTAGGCTATTTTTGGCTATTATGTCTCAGAATGTGTATTTCTTGTTTGTAATTTCACCAAAAAACAAATAAATAAATAATTAATTAAATTGTAACCACTGCTGTCGTTCCCTGAATGTGCCATATCTTGTATTAAGAGATGCAAAATCCACCAGTGGAAAATGTTCACCAGCTATTTGTGCTTGTTTGGCACTTTATTGCTTAAAACTTGCAAATAAAGTGCTTTACTCTATTTCTAAAGTACAATGACATTCTGTTTTACAGTACAACGACGATGATGATGCATTAGTTTAATGCTCCAGCCTTTCAGAGTTTCAACACATGCAAACCTCAGCCCAAGCTTGCTGGTCTGTAGCCTTCAAATTCCATCAAAGACACCAAACATGGCATAATGATTATTTGCCTTCCCTTACAAAATAAATAAATGCATAAATTCCTCTGCGATGCAAATTTACTTGAAAAAGTACCTCAGTTGACTAGTAAAGGAAGGTGCAGAAAGCAGCAACCCTTAACTGACAGCACTGAATAAAGCAAATGAATCCCCCCAGGGACACCTGGTTGTTAGAGCAAAGACAAGCCTTTAAATATGTTCAAATGAGGCTTATTTTCTAAACTCCATTAAATGAAGAATCGAAAAGCAGGAGGCTTCATTATCTCTTGCATCGCTTACATAGAAAACAAGAGATTAATTAGGGCCGTGTGGTGTCTCGTGGTGTGGGGAGTTCTGAGATGACATGCCTGCTCTTCTTGGGAACGAATAAAAGCACTGAAGCAATTTGCACGGACAAACTAATTACACTAAATTATGTAAAGTTCCTCTCACACACGGGACGACTCATTCAAGTCACTTACTGTGGTATTAGAATGTCAGGATGAGTAGTTCACAGCCTCGAGGAGCCTTTTGAAGCCTACAACTTTATAATTAGAGCAAAAGAAAGTTTTGATCCTATAGTCTGCTGGCAAACATTACAAAAGATCCAACTTCTAATACACTTTCAGACTTACAGAAATCACTTTGATCCCTCTTTAATTACAATCTTGGTTGACATACCTTTAATGCATCTTACAAATTATAGCAGAACAAGAAACTTCACATTGGAAACCAGTGAATTCATGGTGTCAGAGGAAATATAGTCAATAATGTTAAACAAATACCTTCTTTCTTGGGTATTTGGATATGTTGTGGGCAACTAAAGTCAATATAGGTTTCACCAACAATGCTGAGAAATTATGAATTATGTTGCTGTCATGGCCGATAATCATTTAAAATAATAATTAATAAAGAAAGAAATAAACTACAGTAAATATTTATTATTAAATGCTAATATTTAAAAGTTGATTTATGCATCACAAAATTATAGTATGAAGTTTGTGTTTTCATCAGTGCTATTATTACATTATTAATGTTTTTAAAGATTAACTTTGAAGTTGTTTCGTTCAAACATTATGGACTTTGGGAAAGCAAGACTTTGGGGAAAAAAAGGAGAACTGAAACGAGGATCAATATCAGTGAGGTGTTTTCAAGATGTCGAGAGCTCCCGGTCCGTGACAAACTTTGACTTGACAGAGCTCTTACATGTACTTTATTAGACAGGTGAGCAAATGTACGGTACATAAAACTAATCAATGTTATATAGTTCAACATGATGAAATGTTAGAATATGATCTGTATGTTCTACTAATGTTGATCTAGCTGCTAGTCTCATACAACCAACAAACTAATAACTTTCAACACACTCAAATGCAGTTTAGTATGATGTAGACCAAGTGAAACAGCACTGGGTTACCTCACAAGCTTCATTCATCAAATAAACTGATCTGTGTGAGAGGTAATACAGCACTTGCGGGTAGTTTGTGTTGAATTAAATTTCGTTATTCCTTTATATCCTCGGGACAGGCGTGTGGCGCTGAAATCTGTCTCCCATTAACAATTGCACCCTGCTTCATCATTCCACAGTCATGATAAATCCATCAATGTATTCACTCATCCATAAACATTATTAGATCCATAAGCTTGAAGACAAGTTCCATAATTCAACTGGAATTTGGGGTCATCAACCTACACTTTTAATAGTGTAAGAAGTTAGTGACCCATAGCAGCGAAAAAACAAACAAACATATTTAAATGACCATTAGATGACAGAAATGTAAATATGTATTAATTATATTTACAAACTACTGCTCAAAAGTTTGGGATCAGTGCAATTTTTTTGAAAGAAAATCTAGATAGTTATTTACGACATTGACTCTTACATTGTTACAGCAAATTTCTTTTTAAAATAACTGAATCACCCAAATCAGCATATTAGAAAGATTTCTGAAAGATCATGTGACACTGAAGACTGAAGTGATGATGCTGAAAATAGTTTTGCTGTCACAGAAATAAATTACAATTTAATATATATATATATATATATATATATATATATATATATATGTATAAACTATTTAAAATCGTAATGATATTGTATTGGAACACAAGCATTTAGTTAATCTAAGCATACAAACATGTATACTCACAAATCTTGCTGATTAAAATTTAAAGGCAGAGAGTAACAGGGAATGAAAATATGAAAAATTATTTTTCCAGGTCAGATAACTGGCTGCTAAATATAGATGTCAGCCCTAATGCTCTTTCCTTAATAGAATAAATAAAGATACAAAATGTTGTTAGTTTTTATATATTTCAATATAACCAATGGTCAATCAGAGAAGTAAAAAAATATTCTATTAGGAGGGTTGATAGCTCTATTGAATACATTTAATATGCCATGTGATTTGATCTTTACCATGTATATGTGTGTCTATCAGAAGCTAACAGAATAAACCACCCAATGCAAAGCCATTTTGTAAAGGTTGCTTTTGTGCCATCAATACTGGCAGAATGTGATCATTACATAGCACAATTAAGGGTGTTGTGCTCTCTCAAGTTCAGACAGACAGATCCTTAATCTGGGGCTGGAGAGTAAATCAAATGTGAATGCTTCATCTTTTGGGTCCCTCCTATTCTCTGTGAAGTCTGAATTGCAATGTATAATAAATGAAGGAAACACATTCCAGGCTTTGATCTCATAATAAGCCTGACTAAACGTGTGTTTTTGGATGATGCCTTACAGATATTTCTGATAGATGTTTGGAATTGTTTTTCCTTCTTGTGAATGAAAGTTTTTCTAATTTGACATAAGACAACAAAAATATATTGTAACTAATAAAAAGGGACACACCACAAAGTTTTAATCATTCCCAGCTCCATCGTCTCAAAGTCAATGGCTGCATCCAAAATCATATACTTCCTTACTATATAGTAGCTGAGAAACTGTATGTGACAAAAGAAGGTACTCATAAAAGAGTAGGCAAAAAGTACCTATATGGGTTAATAATTCCGGCGAGATTCTTAAGTCTACATTCAATGGACACTATACTATCCCATGAGGATTTGTGAATGGCAGTGAAGCGACGCAACTGACACTGGTAGGCCGGTCACATGATAATGACAACATGGCAAATGTAGTATGTCTGGATTACATTCATACTACACACATTTATACTATATAGAACATACATTTTTAGCAGTCATTAAGTAATTACTCACTCAAAATGAGTACATACTCAAGAGAGTATGATGTTACAGATGCAGCGAATGGGTTTTTTTGTCAGCCTAAATGCCAGAAATAATGTCTGTGGTTACGACAATCCCAATCTATTTTAGCATTTTATTTTACAACATAAAATACATCAGAAAAACCTAGCCTTGAAAAAGTTGGTTGCTAGTGGATATGTGAGAGAGGTTGTTGAAACAAATCTACTCACTAGACCATGCTTGCAACCTTATTGTGTTTATAATTGGGCTCTTACAAACTCTAACTGAAACTTTCAGGTACATTTTTTTTTTAAATAAAGCCTTTTATGCCTCTATTTACAGGATGTAAGAATGTTTCTGTGTGAGTGGGTGGGTTTTTACCATTAGGCTGGTTGTTTACACATTGTGGACACACATAAGTGTCCAAACACCAGGTAAAAGTGAATTTTGCATTATAGGTCCCCTTTAATGATGGAGTTGAAATCTTGTGATGTAGTCAGTATACTTTATAGCCTACATTACTTTTGGCGATTGAATTTAGGCTTCAAAATACATACAGAAATGTGTTAATTTCTGAAAATTATCATGACAGACAAAACATGTAAAAATAACTTTTGTTGGTCACATATTTTTCTTTTTTTTTTAACGTTGTTTCACAGAAATATAGAAAATACTATTGTTCTCCACCCCTATTGGGGAACAAGGTCATTCTGATAAAGGTCATTCATAAAGAACAAGACTCTGGAATACTAAATAGTTACACTGCCCCTAGTTGAAGGCAGTGGAATGAAAACCTACTATCAAACTTGGTAATGGGATTATGGTTACAATATATTAAAAAAGAAAACAGTTTTTTCTTATTGTATATGGGAGTTGTCACAATTTAACGTAACACAGAAGAAAGATATTGTAACAAATGAAAGGGACACAACACTAAGCCTAGGTTCTTCATAAAGCATAAAAGAAATGGTGAATATTAAACCTTAAACTACATTCAAATCACTGAAGCAGAATGTTAGTATATGCCCAATCCCACCGTATGCTTTTCAAAATGATGGGGCAATATCAAAGAACAACAGAACGATAATGCAAACACTTGCCAATCTGTGTTGTGTTTGGCATTTCTCCTAGACGGTGACTAAAATATGCCCTTTTATCTCAGATGTAGGTTTGAAATGAAATTCACCGCTGTGAGGGTGAGTAAAGCATTTGTTGGAGGGCTGCTCTTGCAGAAACTGACATAAGGCTAATGTTTTCGGTTGCATGGATGGGAGAAGTCAGTGAGGATATGTCCATTAAACTGCCACACTTCAGACTACGCTATTAAATGTAATTGCTTCTATCAGTGTTGTATGTTCTAGTGAGTTTCTGCTGACTTCAATAGAAATCAATCATGACCTCTCTAGCAGGTTAAGATGTTAAAAACGCATCGCATGACGAATTCGTGAAATTGTGCTAGAATTCTCGCTGTTTATCATCTTTTGAAAATGAACCAATAAGATATACCGATCAGTTCTTTCAAAAAGTGAATCATCAAACTTCCAAGTTTCTAATAAAAATGACTTATAAGCATGAAGACAAAGCACTAGTTTCAAATGGCAATGGTAAAGCTTGATAAAAGTATGTGTTGAGTGCTTGATACGAGTATGACTTTACAACAACTGTTATTTAAAATCAATTAAATTGTCTCCTGTGATGAAAAATAACATCCCCAGTAGACAAATAAGAGCAGCTTTTAAATTTCAAATTTCTTATTAAATTAACGGGTGCCACATAGAAATAACTGCTCTGTGTCTCCATAGTGTGTGGTTTTTAGTTTTGACCCACTGAAGTCTCACAAGCTTTTGACAGAAATGGATTCACTAAATGCAAAAATAGCACCTTGCTGCTTTTAAGAACATGACAAATATCCGGTACAGTAAACCCATATACTAATTCAACTGTCTTCTACTGACATCCCACTTCATAGTTCAAAGCATATTTTCTGCACTGCTAAGATCTTTTTTCTCTATACCATCCATTTTCAAGCCTCTTCTTGTGTCTTTTATGCTCTGAAATCCATGACATCACTGCCCTCCTGGCTGTTGGTTCAGTTTCAATCAAACCTTTGCTTCTGATAAAAATGGAAACAGACAGAATAATCATATTTAGGTGAGGGAGACCGATCCTTAAATGTAAATTCTAGCATGCACACTCCTTTGGGAACAATCACACAGATTTTTTTTTTTTTTTTTACTTATTTTAACTTACAGTAAACGCTGCCTTTTTAGAATGCCATGCCATGCACAAGACATTGCAAAAGAAACCAGACACGACTGTATAGTGCACGTTTATATATATGAAAAAAAAAACAATGGAACGTAAAAAACTGCATTTTGTGTGAACTGGCCCTAACTAGAGAAATATAGCATAGATAATAAGAGAAACAATATAGTCCTTAGAGTAAGACAGCAGACCTATTGTGCACAAACTTCATTTCAGATGTCACAAAATGGAGAAGGCCATTTTGCTAAGATCTTTTTTCTCTACCATCCATTTTCAAGCCTCTTCTTGTGTCTTTTATGCTCTGAAATCCATGACATCACTGCCCTCCTGGCTGTTAGTTCAGTTTCAATAAAAATGGAAACAGACCATTTGCAGTATTTGATCTGCAAGTTAATTTTTTTTTCATTTCCAAGGGAAAAAAATTATTACAAATTGATAAATGAGGCCACCCTTTTCAAATGTGTGTGCATTCATACAGTATGCATGTGGCTACATAAGTGTGTGTGTGTGTGTGTGTGTATGTATGACAGAGCGAGCCCAAGCAAAACAATGATCCTGCTTCATGCATGAAGATATTTTTCTCTGTGCAAGACAAAATAAACCTCTACCCATCTGACTATATCTCCAATATTTATGATGATTAGAAAGCTTAAGAGTGTAATAATGGCCCAGCCGTGCCCTGGTACTTGCTAAAGGGGAAGATTCATATGACTGAATCAACCTGACTGCATTTGATGCCACAAATTAAAGTTATTTTAAAAGGGATACTTCACCTCTGGAAAGATGAATTAAAATGGGTCATTTATGTAGAATAAATGTGAAAGTATTTTTTGAATTTGGAGCTTTCTAGACTGAGAAAAGCCAGAAAATGTATTTTTGGCTTATGTGGATGAGACAACAACTCCAATAATGTACTTGCTTCACTGCCTTACGAGGCCACGTCTACCTGCTAAACAACAAGTCTAGGCTACTAGTGAGTTTCCGTGACGAGTCTGCCCGAAAATGTGTTTCGAGATCGCCCAAAATATCCGGGATTCAGCTTTTGCATTCTACAGTCGCTATTCATTGTGTTTACTGTGGGAGGGCCGTGTGGAGAACAGCGCGAGGCCGGTGGCGTGATTACCGATGATTCACCTGTGAGACACACCGTTTTCTTAGCAATGTTAATACGCACATCAACCGATCACTTGTTTAGCGTTCATGTAAACACTACATTCAGATTCACCAATCAGAATCAATTCAGTTAGATTGAAACAAAAGCTGTACATGTTAACAATGAACGGCGACTGCAGTTGAATCCCGGACATCGACGGCTGGACATGGAAAAAGGTCCGGCCGTCAAATCCGGAAAAAGGGGATGGCAGCCCCAACTACTCAGCTTTCTCCAAAGAACAAGAGGCTGCTAGCTTAGCTTCCAAAAATAAAGATGGCTGACACTATGTGTAATCCCAATCCTCCATAATGCATCCGTCTACGTATTCAGTACCGTCGTCCTTATTTTCAAAAAGTTTCTGCTGGTGAAATCAGACACACTGGCACTGATCTGTGATTGGTCTGTTAGCGCATTAGGTCCAACCCCCTATGGGTGGGTTTGAAAGGGTGGGAACTAGTTCTTGTAGTCTTTACCAGAAATCTCCCCCTTACACTTCCTCCTACAATGACGTAAAATGACAATTTTTGCGTCATAGTAGGAGGAAGTGAAAAAGGTAAATAGCGGATTTCTCCCATCTCAGAGGAAAATGAGAGAGTGCTGCATGACTTTCAATAGTATGACTGGGTTTCTAACAATGGAAATCTTAAAGCAAATGGGTGGAGTGTCCCTTCAAGGCTTGTATTAGGTGAAGAGTGTCTTAAGGTAATAAATGCACATTTTCACTTTTAAAAGTGTATATTTATGAAGCCCATGTTTGGTAACTCTGTATGATACTGTTAAAATTGCACCGTATGATACCTATAAAATGAAGAAATGGCATCTGTCTCCTGTAAAGAAGACATAATCTCTTGTGAATGAGTCCCTGATGCTGGCAATCCCTCATAAAAATTCTCACCCATGATAAAGCTCAAATTTACATAAATTTACTGTAGGCAAGATTGCAATGAGATCACACAGGCTGCCTCACACTTGCAGCACAGTGCTGTCGTAAATAGTGACAGCCTAAACTCTCTACCAGGGGTGTGAAGTTGGGGTGTAACTGTTCAATTTACCCATGATTTGGTTTTGTTCGGTCACAGCCTCAGTACGGTTCAGTATGTGCTATTTTCAGGGAACAAAGGGCCACTGTCAATAAAAGAAAATAAGAACAACTACTCAAACAACAAACAAGAGCACAAATAAATAAAACAGAGCAAAGTTTCCATAAAATAAACAGTGCTTTTCAGGGTTTTTAGGTATTTAACAGTAGTTTTCAGGTACAGAAATTCAATAAAGTAATCAAACCTAAAATAATATTGCATATAATCTTCACTGCATAAATTAAAGATTGATCATTATTAAATTTACAAAAAACTATTCAGTCAAGAGCAAGGAGAGATGTCCTTGTCTTTTGTTGTTTGATAAGCATTAATATTAGGCAGCAGGAATATTATGTGATCATTTTAATACGGATCTAACATACTTATACTGAACAAATGCATTGTCTTTCTCGAATGTTTATGTTCATTTAATTCATAACCTACTATGTTTGCTTGGGTACTTGCCAAGTCGAGTATGTTAACAAATTTTTGGGGAATTTGTTGTAAGCGCAAGACTTATCTGAGACAGGGCTGTGGAAGGTCTTTTAACGTCTGTGCTTGAATGGTTAAATTGGCAAGGCTAAATTAGTTTAAAATTAGCAATGTATGCTGTCTCACCTGCGCTTGTGCGCTAACAACATTTAACATACGGTGGAAACAACTGGTCATATTGTGCATGTGGAACTTCTATTAAAAAGTTTGAGTGACTGTGTGCACTTTTTTTTTTTTTTGATCATTGCTGTAGTAACGTATTGGGAAGGCAGAATGTGTATCCATTGCCAGAAATATACATTGGCTGAACTCTGTCTGTTTTACGCATTGTTCTTTCAAACAAACCATATTATAGATGCGTCGTCAGATTTATAATCAGAGAACACTATGGATCGATTTTTTACAGAGAACCGTTACACCCCTAGTGTGAAGTAATGAATTACAAATACACACATAACAATAATTAAAGGGATAGTTCACCCAAAAATAAAAATTCTGTCAGTATTTTCTCACCCTCATGTTGTTCCAGCCCCGTAAGACCTGCACTCATCTTCGGAACACGAATCAAGATATTTTTGATGAAATCTGAGAGCTGGATCACTCCTCCATACTAGTCCATAGGCTTCTTGAGGAATTGAAACTTGCCGCCCTCGAAAAGTTATTAAAGACATCATTAAAATAGTCCAAGTGACTACAGTGGCTCAATCTTAACTTTATCAAGCAACGAGAATATTTTTTATGCGCCAAAACAAACATAAATAACGACTTTATTTCAACTTTACATTTCCTTCTCTCTGGGCCTCGAGTCAGGTTACTAGTTTAACAGCGTATGATCTGTTGTTGGACTATTTTTACAATGTCTTTAATAACTTTTCGAGGGCGGCAAGTTTCAATCCCTCAAGAAGCCTAGAGACTAGTATGGAGAAGTGATCCAGCTCTCAGAATTCATAAAATATATCTTAATTTTTGGGTGAACTAACCCTTTAAGTCAAATTTTTATACTTTTTCATGAGTACATTTTCATAGATAAATAAGGTGGGACTTTTTGCTATAAAAAAATATGACAAAAGAGAACTAAAAAAAGAAAAAGAAAATTCCCCTCAAAATTAAAAAAAATGGCATATTCTGCAGTGCAACGTAATATAAAAAGCCAGTCAAAAAGGAGCAAAGAGCCAAGTGGGTGCCTATACTTCAATAAAATTCTCTGCCATTTGGCCTCAAACTCATCATCAACTCTCAGCCTCTGGAGGCCGCATGATATTCTGTCCTGTTCATGTTCTGGAAAGACAACAGCTTCGAGAGGTAGAAGCAGCCTGGAGACACGCACCAATATTGCACGGTACTCACCACACATCTGACAGGTTGATTTGAATATGGTTGTAATGAGATTATTCAGAATGCAGGGTGTGTTCAAGCCTCATAGACACAAAGTGATACTTGCTGGTAATGAAACACTACAAACACACACACACTGTATATAAAGTTTTTTTGCATCAAGCACTGAGAGCTGTATATCAGATCAAATATAAATAGGCCTAAATAAATAAATATACACCAATTCACTCTCTCTCTCTCTCTCACACACACACACACACACACAAACAAAGTACATATATTTACACATAAATTGGGCTGTTGACTTCACTGTCGATGTCATGAACTAACTTGATTAAAACATGTTTTAATATCACCTGCAATTAAGCATCACATGCATTGATTAAAGATATTCAGCAATGTTTTCAACAATCTTCACAAATCAAACTCTGTTCATTCATTTTCTTGTCATAGATCAATTCACAGATTTCAAGTAGCTAACGAATTAAAGCAAGTGTTTCATCTTTAGATGCACACCCAACTTTTAATCTGTGAGGCAAGGGTTTGTGCTCTGACATCGAAGCAAAATACTTAAGAGCTAGTCCAGATCTTCAGTCATTTCTGTTGCTCGTTTTAATCTATACACATATTAATCCCCACAGCGTGAGATTATGCTTCCCCACTGGCCAACCACCATGTTATCCCCACTTTAGCTGTCACTTCATGAATGCAATGATCCTTAATGCTAACTAGACTACAGTGAAGGTCTTTTCCCACTGTCACAAGCGACCAGAGCACCATAGTATATTAATCCGAAGATGCAGATGTTTCAAGTAATTTCTGTTCTCCAGAGTACACAAATAGCTGTCATGAAAGTACGAGTAAAAAAATAAAGGTCTCTCAGAGTCAGATTGACTGATTCATAAACATTGTTAAATACAGTTCTAAAGGCTCTATCAAGGTCTATCAAGTGCCGCATAACTAAAAGTAATGGTGTGTATGTGAATGACGTGTGACATTGCAATTAATATTTCCCATAATGCTGTGCCCCTTCCCTTCTCTCAACATGATGAATTCAATCCATTCTCTTTGAGGTGGCTTTTCAAAAGCACTTCATTGAGACCCAGCGACACCTTTGTCAAAAGCATTTCAGTATTCATGTATTCTTGGCGGTAGGGGAAGTAACTGGAGAAGAAACTGTTAAATGGAACTCGCATAATAGGAAATCCATTTGTTGACTCCTCTGCCTGGGTCAGTGCGACAAGGTCAGTGAATGTATTACTGTGAGATGGCAAGGGTGCTGATACAGGCCTTGTGATGGATTGTAAAAACCTGATAGCAAATGCCAACAAAATGCCACGGCTTGAGCTGCCAGCCTTGGCGCAAACAGCAAAGGATTTATTTTGATGCACATGTTTGCCTGGAGAGAGGAACAGGATAAAACAATGAAATCAAGGCCTTTTCTGTCACCATTTTCATGTATTTTTGTTGGAGGTGAACAATAGCTTTATCCTCAGCTTTGTGTGCAAGTGTATGGTTATCTAAGAGTTTCTTTGTGAAATAAAAAAAGTTTGTCCATTGAAATAATTTCAACGTCTGTAGTCTGTAAATTTAGTTTAATTTAGTTTAATTTGCACAACATTCTTTCAAAAGTCTTTCAAATTCACTTAATTCTCACATTTTGGTTCTCTTTATGTTGTGAATCTGTCCAAAATGAAACTGCATTCATAGAAAATCAGATTAGTATAAATAAATCAGTGTTAGTATTAATAAATAAACATACATACACTGATGAGCTAAAACATTATAACCAGTCACAGGCAAAGCGAATGTCAATGATCATCTTGTAACAAGGCCACATACTGTATATTAAGGTCCAAGTAGATTAAATGAAAAGCAAATAATTAGATCCAGATGTTGGATGCAGGAGAAAGGACCAAACTGTTATGACAAAGCAACTGGGTCAGAGTATTTCAAGCCCTCTGAAACAGCAAGGCTTGTGGGTTTCTCCCGGTCATCAGTGGTGAAAATTTACCAACAGTGGTTGGAGGAGGGTCAAACCATAAACACCATGACAGGGTGTTGGGACCTCAAGGCTCATCGATGCACAAGGGGAGCTAATGCTATCCTGTCTTGTCCGGTCTATATGGCACAAATCGCACAAAATTTTAAAGATGGTTAGAGAAGTAATGTGTCACAACAGTATATCACACTCTGCTGCGTATGGGGCTGGGTAGCTGCAGATCAACCAGAGTGTTTATGACTATGATGAGCCCTGTCCACTGTCGAAAGTCCATACAATGGACAGGAGAGCATCAGAACTGGACCTTGGAGCAGTGGAGGAAAGGTTGCCCGGTCCGATGAGTCACTTTTTATTTTAAAATCACATGGACGGCCGTGTACTTGTGCGCCGTTTGCCTGGGGAAGTGATGGTACCAGGATCTACTGTGGGACGACTAAAAGCCAGTGGAGGGAGTGTGATAGGCAATGTTCTGTTGGGAAAACTTGGGTCGACCATTCATGTTGACGTAAATTTGACATGTACCACCTACCTAACTACCTATTACAGACCAGGTACGCCCCTTAATGACCGTGTCACACTGCACACATTGTCCAGGAAAGGTTTAGAACATAATGAAGATTTCAAGGTGTTGCCCTGGCCTCCAAATTCCCCAGATCTTTGCTTGACCAACAAGTTTGAGCCACGGTGGCTCCAACAAACAACCTATGTGACTTGAAGGGTCTGCTGCTAATGTCTTGGTGCCAGATTCCACAGGACACCTTCAGGGGTCTTGTAGAGTCCATACCTCAGCAGGTCGGTGCTGTTTTGGCAGCACGTGGAGGACCAACAGCCTATTAGGCAGGTGGTCATAATGTTTTGGCTCATTAGTGTACATAATAATAATAATAAATAAATATAAGAACCACCTACACAAATTCAATACTAATTACAATATAAGTGCTTGTCTTATTAAAGGCTTATTGTCTTATTGTAAGGTTATTAAAGGGCAATTTTAGTAAAATTATATTTTTTAGCGCAAATTTTAAGCCATAACTTACAAGTCAGATGGTAAATAATTTAAAATTCAAATCTATAGTTGATATCCATGCATTTCATTATTTGGTAAGCAGCCATGTAAAATGTGAGTGAACATATGGTCAGATTGTTATTATTGCTAAATAAACCAGGACCTTGACACAAAGCAAAAAGACTTTCAGTTATCATTAAATAGGGTTATGTTTTCACAGCAGCAATATGATTTAGTAGTATAGTTTATGTTCTACATTTGACCATTTTTAAAGCCACATACAAATTTCAACCAACATCAACACAGAAAATGCATAAAATCCAGAGACGTGGACTCTTAGCACTTAGCGACATTTTCAGTGTACACAAAGCAAGTTACTCTATTCCACAACAGACTTTATTTAAGAGGGCCATTAAACTGAAACATGTCCATAACCCAAAAAAGAAAGCAGGCCTTTAGCCCAAAGGCTGCAACTCTCTGACTCACTTGCATAAGAAATCTCCTGGAAGCCAAGTGGTAGGATGTTAATGCCAGTCACAGTGTCAGCTCTTATCTGCTGAGACCATCAGCACACAAGTGTTATACAGTAACACTGAGGAAATAATGTCAGGTGTTAAAATACCCACTAATGTATACTCAAAGCAGTGCTTGAAGACGACTTATAAAGGGTTTTGCCCTCCAATTCAACCCCTTTTTCATTATCTTAAGTATCATCTGAAGTATGGGTCATTGAAGGCAAACTGCAGCCCTAACTACAGCAAATTTTAATAAGCTAAAGTACACCACTGGGCCAGAAAAAAAATGACTAAGCTAAACAGTCTTTAATTAAATTGTCCATTAAATTGTCTAAACCACAAATTATCAGTCAGGAAATTGGCAAACTTTAAGCAAATGCACATAAAAGCCTCAGAAAAACAACAAAGACAAAATGAAGTTTGTTGGCAGAATATGGGAAGTTTGATTCGGATTGCTTCAGTAGAGTTTTGTGAGGAATTCCAATGAAGCACAAGTTGCATGGTGATGTTCCAGAGCGGTGTCTTTGAAAATCTAGTGAGAAATATAATAATAAATGCATTTCTACCACAGTGAAGCATAGAAGAAGATGTGGCATTGTGTGGGAACCTTCTTAGCTGCTGCTATTGGTAAGCTACTTTACCGTGGAAAGTCATTTAACGCTTTGAAGTACGGAAGAATATTTCAGAATGGCTGAAAAGTTGTTATCTAAGAGGAATTATGATGTTATTTGTTCAACAAGACAATATGCCAAGGAGTTTACAACAATAAGCCAATGGCTATGAGGTTTGTGCCAAAGATTTGAATGACAATGCCATTTAGAACATACTGGAATGCAAAAGCTGATTTGCATGCCTTTGCCAAAGAATTTAGTCCAGTCAGTAGTGACCAAAAATGTTAATTAAACCGGCAAAACATCCCCGATTCGGGAATAGATCAATAGATCAAGATCACATGGATTCACGGAAACGACTAAAAACGCTGTATCATCCGGGCCTGACATAAGAAAGACTACGCGCCACGCTCATAAGCATTCATACATGCATACACTAACACTTAACACGCATGTGTATGGTATCACTGTTTTCACAGATTCGTTTTCAAAACTTGATTTCAAAAATGTGCACTTTGGAACAGATTTCAAAGTTTACATTCTCAGGCCACCAAAACGCTGTTGTCGTGTAAATGAACGCCCAGAAAGCATATAAAGTTTTCTGTTTTTAGTTGAAAACATTGTTGTGTAAGCAGCCCCTAAGCTAACAGCTAATGATTTTTACAATGGAAATAAATCAATCAAAAACGTACTTAAACTGGACAATGACTTTCTTCAAGAGCTGATGTACACCCCAAATGTCCTATTATCACTGTAAATCTGATTTGAAACAGCATTGTAAAATGCACTATATAAATAAAGGTGACTTCACTTGACTTGTCTTTAAAAAGCAGACAATGCACATTTATAAGCCTAAAAAATGAAAAATACAAGTAAAATGGCCAGCAAAAACATTTCACCTAATAAATAAAGATATTTGATATTAATCAGATTTAATAGCTGCTGGTTTTAATTGCATTTATTTAGAATATAGTTAGTGATTGTGTCCTGGGATACAGCAAATCAGAGGATAAATATAATGGGGTCCATGACCTATCATAAATTGCATCAAATTCACAGTTTTTTCCTGATCAACATATATTCGGAAACATGGCATTTAAACCCCCGACACAGCACTTTTGATCATTTTTAGCTCATTTACCCTTTTAAAACAAAAGTTCTCGGGTCCCTGAAGAACCTACACGTAGGCTAAACACTAATCTCATCTATATACAGTACTGTGACATTAAATAAAAATATTCAGTTTGTTATGAAAGAAACCCCATTATAACACACTGAATGATAAACTGCCGCAAAGTATTTAAAAGCAGATATTAATTACGATTCTGCAAAGTATGCTAAATTGGACCGTCTCTTAGCAGACCACGCATCCATAAACCTAATTTCATGAGCGACATTTTCACAGAAAGCCACTGATGACATTTCTCACACGCATATGACAAGACCTCACACAACAAATACCGCCACTGGGGGATTTAGAAGAGGAGACAAAAAAGTCATTACTAAGTAGCCGAAAGAGTTGTGAGTCTCCAATCACACACACAGACACAGAAACAAACAGGCAGGGGGTCCACCGCCTCAGTTAATAAGGCCTGTCCTTTGGGAAATTGTTGAAGTAGTCTTCAGCTTAGAGGCAGAGAGTGTTTGAGAGAGTGTGAGTGTTTTAGTGAGACAGGGAAGGACTCAGCTGCTGTTCTTTAATCATTGGCAAAGTTTAGTGGTGTAGTTCAGCTCCGGTCCTTCACTGCAGATGAGAGATTTCAGGGAGGGACCGCAATATTAACGAGTGTGAGCGGGCATCTCCTACGTGCTCCTTACAAATCATATAAGAGCCACCTTGAACATCTCAAAAAAAATTAGGAGAAATACAGAACAGTCATTATCTGAGCCCTGCAAAGCCGATTACACTTCTGGAATAGTAGGATGCCAGCAGTCCTAGCATGCCATGGTATGTAAAAATACTAAAAACTACTGTATATTAAAAAAAAAAAAACTTTGTGTCAAAAGGGTTCTTTCTTGTCATTATAGACCCTTTTTTAGCATAAAAGGTTATTTGGAGTTGAGTAAAGAACCCCAATGAACCCTTTTTTCGAAGAGTGTACTTGAAAAACTGCATTTTTGTCTTATCATTTTGGTGAAACAACATTTCACATATTGTAAAATACAGTTTTGGTTCAGCTACATCACTGAACGAATCTGACATAAAACTGAACACTGCTATGTTTACTAACAGAGAGGGACAGTAATTTGTCAGGACATTTTTTTGTGACAGTACATTGAAGGGTCACTGCAGCCTACGCTGTGCTGTATTGTTCACTGTTACAAACTACAACCACCATCCATACTCATTTATCACCTCTCGTAAGCATCTATCACCATCTATCAGCTCAGCTGGAGTGGAGGACGACTATGGCATCTCATCACACATCACTCTCTAGCCCTGTTTCTCTGACAGGGACACAATGTCCTGTCTCAGCACATTAAAAAAAAGAAAAAAACCTTGCTGGGCAGTGAACTGGGACGTTAGAACAAAGCGCACACTAAAAGACACAAGGATGCCTCCCGGAGCACATCCATTACAGGATGTTAAACCTCAGATTGTAGTTTTGATTCCAAAAGTTAGAATGTAGGCTATGCAAATAAGAAGACTAATCCATTATTAAGAATGTCAAAAAAAAAAATTCATGAATACTTTTATTTCTGCAAGGATCTATTAAATTGATCAAACATGACAAGAAAGACTTGTGTTACAAAATATATATATATATATATATATATGAAGAGTTCAGATGCAAAAGCCTCTAAATGCCATTTGCAATTTTCTTCTAAAATGATAATTTTTATCAAGCTTGTATATTTAAGTTCAGTAATTTCACTTAAATAGCAATGAATATTACCTATTAATTGTCATTTAAGTGAAATTACTGAACTTAAATATACAAGCTTGATAAAAATGGTCATTTTAGAAGAAAATTTCAAATGGCATTTAGAGGCTTTTGCATCTGAACTCTTCATATATATACGGTAAATAAATGCTGTTCTTAAGAGACATTTCTTGAGCACAGAATCAGCATATTAGAATGATTATTGACTCTGACTCTGAAGACTGGAGTAATGATGCTGAAAATTCAGCTTGAACATCACAGGAATAAAGCATGCACTGCATCAATATTGATCACTTTAGTCAACAGAATTCACCACGTAAAAGATAGCCATTATAATCAGAGGATGTTTTTTTCCACATATCAAATTTTAAAAAAATTGAGGGATCATTCCAGATCTTTTCCATCTTTTTCACACACAAAAAACAAGACCATCATTTAAACATAGGACACCAATTTAAAATGTTACATCTTTAATCTTTGTGACAATGACAAAATAGTTGTAGACAATGTTTCCAATTTCTTTGTGCTATGGTGGCACAAAAAGTGCACAAAACATTGAACTATTTATTATTTTTATAATAAAATGGCTCTTTGGTGTTCAGGCCAAACGGGCTAGAAATATGCCCTGCATTTACACACTAAATAACATAGATCCTCTGATGTTCACTATAGGATACTCAAATCTTCATCTTAAATCCATTGATGTCTGAGCATGTAACAGACATGAATACAATGCCCCATTTGCTGATGTAGGGAAGGTCAGCTAGTGCATTAGCATTGCACTGACCTCAAAAGGCCAGGTTAAAAATTTCAAAAGGGTTTTGCTGAAAGGTTTTTCTTGTGACACGTGAGAGGGACTAGGATTCAAATGAGACAAGAACAAGTGTCAGTTCCAAGTGATGAGAGGACAAGTGATGAGATGGCCCATCTCACCTGTACTGACTGTCCCCCTTAAGAGCCTCAGTAGGGCTCTAGTCTAGCAGATGGAGTGTCATATCCACTGGACTGTGATGCTTAACTACAGAAGCTGTGGAGACAGCAGTGTCACAGGCCTGTTACCCCATAAATCAGTCAAAGCAATCGATTTCAGAGGAGCACCCTTCTCGAAATAATATCTCTCGCTTAGCATTCGTTTTGACTGCAGGACTTTGGGACAACAAAAATTGTATGTAACAGAATGATCTCTAGATCCTTTATGTTTTTTGGGGGGGTTTTTTCTCTCAAATATTGCACCTAATGTTGGAAATACTGGAGCATTTTTCCATCTTTTTCCCCATCTCTGCCTCTCTTGAGATTTTCATCTTAGCCCATCCATCCATCTATCCCTTTGAAGGAAACTCCCTTTAGTGTATCTAGAACTAACGTACATGATAGGGTTTATCAATCATGGTTATAGTCTTTAGCCAAATGACTACTAAAATTAGTGCTGTCAGAATCATACATTGATATAACATGACACTATTTCAAGATATTTTATCAATCAATAGTTGAGATCCTTGAATTAATATATTAACTTAGACTATTCAATTGAACAGTCATAGTGTATGTCTGGGGTCCAGAGCCCCCCCAACAAAGTCACAATTCTATTAAAAATGGGGTCAAAAGTTAACGTTCACATGAGATATACATGATTGGACGTAAAAAAAATAAATATTTATTTTTATATTAAGATTCACAAATTCAAATTTGATCATCTAAAAAAAAACAGCTTTCTAAAGACTGGTCAGAAATCAGGAGATTACCTGCAATGACAGTACTAACTTTTAACAGAAATAAGAAAAATTTACACATTTTTCGTGAAAAAGAAATGCAAAAAAAAAAAAAAAATACAAATAAAATTTTTTTTTTATATATTAATCCCAATTACACTGTCAATGTAATTTTCAGCGCAAAGCAAAATTAAAACCCTTTAACGCTTTCTCGCCTGTTTTCCAACACATTAACAGCTAATCGGGAGTTAAATGTTTACAAAGAGATAGGGATAGCTTCCAATACTGAAATTATGTATTGTGGCGATTTTGTGCTTTTTTTAAATGTTAAAAATAACATTTAGATAATCTTAGAATTTGTTTGGACTAGTAGCAATCAATACAGCTCTAATATGATGTAATTAATGATTTGTGAAATATTGTGACAAATCATATTGTATCACAAGGTAGAAAATATACTCTAAACAAGCATGTTTATCAAGCAACCACAGCGTAAATCTATCAAAAAACACAAATTGATCCAAAACCAGACGAGAATCATACCTTTAGAAGGACTGGTCTGAAAGTGGACATCTGTGAATCATTAAAACGTTTAATGCAATCAGCTCCCTGGCAAAAACAGATAAGATTCATTTGAGTTGAGGAATTCTAATTCGGCTCAGACAAGTCCCTCCGCACTGGAAACCAATTTTGGTGCCCTCAAGAAGTGCAGTGGTGATCTCTAAAATGAGAATTGTGTACCGAGCCTGAGCCACAGATCAAATTTGGCTTGTTATTCCAGCTTCCCTATATTTAATTTGAGAATTCCATAAGGGTTCAAGCCCTTATCCACTCCTGGCAATCCAATTGAGGGGGGTTCATTGAAGTTGTGTAATTAGATGGTGCTAAAATGTATTGATTAGGAAGCACTTGGTGTCAAGAAAAGGTAAAGGTGAAGAATTTTAAATCTGTACTTATGTGGTGGTGATTGTAGTGGAAATTACCAGCAAATTACAGCATTCATTCAAGACTTCAAAAGACCCTTTCCTGCATTGCGCTGTGCAAAGTTAACACCCACAGACATTTCCTTTTTGTCCTTAACATCCACTCTGCTTCATAACACCATTGAGCTCTTTATTTCTAACACTCACATTTCTGAATCCACTGCTCTTATTGCACCTTCTCAAGACTTTTCCCTGACCTTTGGTTTTAGAAGTTGACTTTGAAAGTCTGTTGCAACTTTTTAACTCTGCAAACTCAAAATTACACCCAACCAATCTTCTCATTAAGAACCGTTTTTGCAGACATCCTTTCCCAGAGGGAGCAAATATCCTTTGCAAGCAATTAAAACTTGATCTAAAGTCCTGTTTATTTGCACAACAGACCAGATTTATTTGGCCAATATAATGCAACGTCGCAGAAAAACTGACTGCTTAAACTAGAGTTTGGCATGGCCTTCGAGCAATCCTGTCCTCCTTCTGAATGATAAAAATGATGCAATAACTTTGTAAATGTTTGTGTGTGCGGCCTGATCCAACTTCATAAGCCCTTACCCCTTGACAGCAGGCCCGCTAATAAAGCGCCAAGCTCTTTAAAGACATTCTGCATCATTAAGTCCTCCCCACAGTGAGCTCTGTTCTCACGAATCGTCTCGATGTACACGCACTGAATGAGGATGCTGGAAAAAAAATGATGGCAATATCAGATTTCATGTTAGTTCTGGAAGTACATGGGGAAAGGGAATAAGCTCATTATTTTCAAGATATCTTGACAGGGACGGTGATATTTTCATTACACATATATACATAGACACACATATGGTCATGAAAAAGCCAGAGAGCATCTGAGTACTTGGCTGACATGCCTTGCCAACCTCCTGCCAGAAGCAGTTTGCAGCCAAAATCAAGTCTCTTCTTCACCTGCTTGGCAAATCCGCCAAAGCTGCCAAGCTGAATCAATGCCCAGTCACCAGGCTCGCAAGCGGACAAGCCGCCAAACAGGTGACTTCACCTCCTCCTGCCCTGCTCCACAAACACAATCCCAGAGCACTCAACAGCCCCGGGCATGGAGTGCTCAGGGAGCTGGCCTCTGTCTACCTCCACTCAGAAATAATGTACAAAAGGATGTGAACTCTCACCAGTGGCACTAAAAACAACCTACATGAAATACCAGAGCTGAATGTATCTGAAAAATCCACCTATACATCTGAATGTTCAAGTGTGGAGATTGTTTAGATACTCATACGATTCAGACCTCGATTTACTGAATTATGAGAACAACGCCCTTGCAACTAAACGTTTAACTCCATCACACGTATACCTTCGGTTTAATTGCCATTGGCATTTAAACAATCAAACTGTTTTCCAAAGATGGCTCCTGCCTGTATACGCGAAGTGGACTGTCATTATAAAATATCTTCTTATTAAACTCTCTGTACACTAACAACGTTTTTGTAAATGGGACCTTCATTATGTTACTGTGTTAGTGTTGGGCTATTTTGAGCCTTGTTATTGGTATTAACTGGCGATTTTTATTTTTCATTACTTTATGCCCTATATACTAGCGTTATATGCTAAACAGTTTCTAGAGATAAAACTCTTTACATTTGATTATCAAGAAAACAAATCTCAGAGAACAGTTGACAAGGTAAATGTGTTTGCCAGAGTTGTCCTTTAAAAAACTTTTCAGACAAGATCTGATTCTTGCACAAAAGCTTCATATGACTTCATAAAAATAAGAATATAGCATATATGATGCTTTCTTCAGTTTTTTTTGTGTGTCATATTTGGACTTTGACAGCCCATATTTCCCCATTTTCCATCCACATATGGAAAAGAGCAGCTTGATCATTCAGATAGTTTGTAATGGAATGAAGGTTAGTAAATGATAACAAATGCAATGTTTGATTAAACTGTTTCTTTTAAAATAGTTGTTATTTTGAAGGGCAGTTGTTTGCACAATGTCATTTTATTTTGAATTTATCTTAAAATATATATATATATGTGTGTGTGTATTTTAATTTATTTATTCTTTTGGGTGAAGGGTCCTATGGGAATAATTCCTTGTGAGTTTAAAGGGAGGCAGTCAACCATCAAATTAAATCTGCGCTCTTCACTTCCAGCTGTCTATCATGACGGATGGATTTATGAAACGTCTACAGCTCATAAACACATTCTCACCAGTGCTTGCTTTTTTCACCAAGGATATGCTTACCTACAGGGGGTCGAGAAAATAATGAAAACAGCAAGCAATATATTAAAATCAAGAAGGTATTCAGAAAGTATTCTGTGTCCTTCAATGATGTTTCAAACTGTTGACTTGGAAAACCAGGCTTTTAACTTCATCTGGGAATTCATCCAGCTACTCTTTAATTGGTTTAGCATTGTGTATGCAGGAATTATCTTCGGAGAATAATTAGGGAACATTAGATGACAGCAATTGCAGCTCTGTAGCAATGCAGTTTGTCGACATTCAAGTCTAAAGCTTCAATTTTCACATAGACATGGTACAAAGGCAGACGTTTTTCTACCAACCTCTCCAAATCTGTGCTATAACAAATGCATGTATAAGAAATAAATAAATAATTAAGTACAAGAATTAGGGCTGGCTACAATTAAAAAAGATTTTGAATTTTTCATTTGAATGACCTTAAACCAAATGTGATAATTATAATCTGTATCTGTGAATCTGTGTACTGCAAAATAATAATTTAAAAAAATGCAAAACTACAAAACTGTCTGATTGAGTCCAAAACAAAATTACTAATATAAACCGATTATTTCATTAAAAAAAATTATACAGCACAACCAAACTAGTTTGATTCACAAACAGTCAAATTAAAATCTTTAATACCCTTACAAGAATCGAGCCAGTGATCCAATGTAACAAAAACTGTATCACCCAAACTCATTATATTGAATCACAATTCATATTCAACAGAAGAATGAAAGTCATACAAGTCTGGAATGACATGACAAATAAACTAAATTATCTTTTGGGTAAACGACTCCTTAAACATCCTGATGGCCTGAGGAAGGAAACTTCTCATGAGGAAAATTGGCCTGTTCCCCATGATACATAGGCTAAAACAAATTTTCAGTGTTATGATTGATGCATCTGCAATTCAACAACTAACACTATGTACTTTGGAATTTAACAAATGATCAAATTATACCTAACAAATGATGCATAATCTCTCCATCTGTATAAAGAAACATGCTTTCCATTTTGTGACTGATTCATCTGAGCTATACAGTTTAGCAAGACTTCCAATCTAGGGTACCTGAGGTTTGCCAAACACACAAATCATTCCAGCAACAACACCATACTCCGGTGAGATCGATGTGTGAAAGACATAAGTAAAGAGGAGGGATTGAAAGAGAGAAGAAGTATTACTTTAATTAAGTGTTGACTCAGCCAATTAGCTGCACAACACAAAGAGATAACTTGGACAACGATGCATTGTGCTTTTGCAGGGGAGGTGAATTATTTGCCCGTGAAAAGTGAAAGCATGTGATGCTCGCTTGCCTAAGTTAACCTACTTTCCTACATCCTGAAGTGATCGCGATAGGAAGATAAATCGCTCATATTGGACATTTTAAACATGCAATCAATTTGCTTTTCCCCCCAAGCCTTGACAGGAAGTTGAGCGTCTGGTCGGCACACTAATCAAACCTGCTCGGGGTTGTAGTGAATTGGCATGCAAAAAAATATGAGGTGGTTTATATTGTATAGTCAAAAATAAGCACCAATACATTTGATGGACATTTGTTACCATTTGTTCCATTGAGTGAGTGAGTCAGAGGGCTGAGATTTGAGAGCGAGAGAGGTAGAGAGCTGATCATAAGGAAGTGTGGCGGGAGATGGTGTACTGATAACACTCTGACAGCCTGTATAGACTGATTTATAGCTCATTAGCCCTGAGGAATTAAACTCACTTCCCTTTGGCAAGCCGCATAAATTACGTTCCCTTTCCAAAACAATGCCCGCTCTGCCTAATTTCACCTCTAATGACAATAGGTGCTGTTGTGCTTCTTTTATTAAAGACATAAAACTTCCAACTTAGAAACCAGACACACGGTGTGAGCCACGGGACTGCTTAACAAATAATGTTTATCAACAGGGGTCATTAGGTGGTTGTATGCTATAGAACCTTAAGATAACTTTAAAAAGGAAAAGTTTAAGTTTTAGACAAACTTAAATCACAGCTTGTTGAAGCCAGTCACATTTGGTTTTTCCTCTCTATGATACGCATACAGAACAACCCGGGTCATTTCTCTTCCCCTCTATAACCCCTACTTTCCTGTCCACTCACCACTTAGCCATACAGGCAGAGTAACTCCTCAAAAAGTTGAAAAATTGCATTTATTAAAAGGTATTGGGTTCCATTAACTTTAGACTCGCTCAAAAGGCAAAAGTATATTATAACTATAAATAAAAACAAAATAAAAAAAAAACCTGAAATATTTTCATTTTTAATCAATTATTATACTTGATTTTTATTATAAAATACATATAAATATAATATAATATATGTCCCATTAACATTAGACTCTGCCAAAATAAAACAAATAAATAAAACAAACAGTTAAGTTACTGATGTGAATTGTACACTAATTCGCACTTCCGAAAAAAACTTTTTGTTGTAAAGTTTGCATGGTTAACAATATAAAAATCTGCAAATAGCAGAGACTTGTGTCTTAAAGGGCTCATATAATGCCATTTTTTTCTACAAGCTAATATGAATGTTTAGGGTCTAAATGAAAACATTGTAATATACTTTTATTAAAAATTCTCATTAGTATTTTAAGAAAACACGAATCAAAAACAGCTCTGTTTTCAGCATGCCATTTCAGAGCCTTTAACGAAAATCAGCTTCGCTCACTCCGCCCCTATGTTCTGCGGCATTTCGACACAACACATGTGGAGTGTTGCCTTGACAACAGTTGAAGGTATATTTTGGAAAGAGAATGGCAGCGGGAGTCTCTGAGGACACAGCTGCAATTGTATCAGTTTGAACCGGAGTCGGACCCGCAAAGAAGTTCGTCAATTATTTCTAAATGGTTGGTTAACGTAATGTCACTTTGATCTATTTTTTGTATGCACTGGCAGGGTAGAGAAGTGAGATACGAATACTATGTGTTTACTGACGTATACGTTAGTTCATTGACAGATTGACGTTACAACTAATGGTCAGGAAAAACGTATTTTTTGCGATTTGCAAAGATTAATATAAAGGTTAATAAAACTTTACACTTACTTCTTCAGGAAGTTCAGAGGGAACATAAATAGTTTCACTACCGATTTTTTTTTTTTTTTTCAGGAGCAGCTTCTTAGCAAAACAGTCCGTTTAATTGACGTCACAAAAACGAACGGCTCAATTTGAGGCAGGGGAAAACAAAACACTGGATGGATTTTTATCATTTGATGGTTGTGTACAGGCACTGCCAACACACATTTCAGTACAATCAACTTTAGCAGTAAAAAAGCAGTAAAAATGCATGTACCATTATATGACCCCTTTAAAGTATGCAAATTCCTCTAGCACAGCAGTATTCTTTGTTCTCAGAGTTACGTCTCAGGAATATTCAGCAATTATTACAACTGGGAAACATAGAAACAGATTCTGCAAATATTTGCAGAATGAAATGCTCCGCCACACACACACCAAAATAAACAGCAATTTGTCTCAAAACATCTGAAGTGACGAACTGAAGATCCGAATGGTCTGTTAGGGACAAAAAAAGGCCGTGCATGAAAATCGGATTAGTACTAATGCACTAAAAATAATTAGAAGTCCATCGTTAACGCCACCCATGCAATTAAATACTTCTATTTGTTTGATTACTGTGGCATGCTGAACACAACAGGAGATCTTACAGTGGATCTATTTTCTGCTCTATTTACAGTCAATAAAATGCTAGTGCACAAGCCAGAGGATCACTTGAGATATGCACTGATGAAAGGGTGCGTTTCACATCACATGACTGAACTTCTTCTGAACTCGGCACGGTGCCTGCAGTGCAAATCACTGTCCTTGTAGAGTCTCAATGAATATCTTATGAAGTTAATCGCCGAACCACTTCGTAAAATTAAAAGATGCCGAGGCAATATAATACAGCTATTTGCATAATGTGCCAATTTCTCTTTGTAAATAGTGAGAGCTGATTTGCAATCTCCCATGAGCATCTGTCATAGCCCCTGTTCTCAAGTCAAGAATTCACTCGGGAGGCCAAGAGACACAATTATCTGTCATTTTTTATTTATTCACTTTCTGTCAGGCAGTGTCCATTTGGATTTGCTTTTGTTCACTGCATTGATTTTGTGCAAAGACACACAAGCACACAGGCAACGTGCGAATGTCTCCGACAGGCCATACGAGATTCATTTATGTGCCGATAGAAGGGCCATTTGAAACTTTTATTGAGCCATTAATAATAAGTGAAAGATGGAGAATTCAAGTCGTGGAACTTTGTAGTGCAACAGCTCACTGGTAATAAAACAGAAATTCCCTGCACTAAAGGGTCAAACAATAGCTACCTTATCAGCTCCTGCTGTGTAAAGCGCAGAAGTATGAGAATTAATCACAGATGTATTTCACAGCGCCTCTAATGGATGTCCACCACCATCTCTCAGCTCAACGGCCTGCTGGAACAAAACACCACATCGTTCTATACAAAGAGAGAGGAGCCATTAAAGAAGAAGAAAGGAATGAGAAGATGGTAGGAAGGAAATGACAGCCAATTCTACTGAGATGGAAAATCCAGTCTGAATAATGACAGCTTGCTTTGTTAAATGACAATTAAGAAGTGTCACAGCAGCGTGAGTCATCACAACAGATGAGCTTCCAGTGGTAAAGTGTAATCTTGTAATAATGTTCTCCAGTGGATTTCCGCGGGAGATTCGAGCATCTCTTTTCGTCATTACGTCACATCTGTGCCATAGACTGTAAAAAAAGATCTGTACACACAAAGGAGTCTCAGCTAGTAGGCTATATTGCGTGAGGATGCTGGAGGTGGAGATTTATAGCCTTTTTCTCACAGCACTTGATATAATTAAACTCATCAATTTGATGGAGGATCCAGAAAGGCTCAAACGACAATCACCAGTGACAACAGATTCACTCGCTGTAAAATCCAAAAGACTTCAGAGTGGCTACGGAAAAAAAGAGACTGCAACCGGACCCAAGCGAAAACAAGGATACATATCGAAAGGACATTACATGTAGTCTTGCAATGCTGCAATGTTAACATTACCAATTTGAGAACAAAGTATAATTTGCACAGTTTTGCGTGATATAACTTATAAGCAACTGTTAGATTTTACTGTGATGTCAGATCCAGAACAAAAGTGAATATTTCTTACTTGTTCAGATGACATTTTCCGGTGAAAATTGGTCATATTTCCAAAAAGAATAATCTGTGATTCTGAATGCCAATAACCACATCGGCGTGGTGACTGACAGCTGCACACTCTCCTCAAACATGGTGTTCAGATAGTGTCTGTCAGTTATTATAACAAATGAAAAAAACAGTATTTAAATTATGTTGCATGTTCCTCAACAGTTCTTGTGCTGATATCACTAGTTGACATAGTACTATTTTCAAAGAACATAGGCTATAATATTGCGTAGTTGCACGTGATGCAACGCTGTCAAAGCCGTTAGACTTGAGTGTGTCATTTCAGTGCAAAATAATTAGGTAAAAAAAAATAGGTGTTTATGTATAACTCATTTAGGCGGACAAGGCTACCAAGTACTGCGCAGCTAATCTAACTTTTATATATATATATATATATATATATATACTATATATATATATATGGTTACGTGGATTTGGAAGTACTTCTGATTGGCTGTTGTCACGACTTTGAAAGAACCAATCAGTGTTTGGTTAGAGTTTCATGCATGAACTATGTATTTGTGGGAAAAGAGATGCTTGAACTGCTGTTGCATATAATGGTAAAATAAACGGATCTCAAATTAAATAAATAGTTATTAAACTAATAAAAAATTAAAACGTATATTATTAAATATATAATTAAATATAGCTGCATGCAGCAACAACAGGGGGCAATTGCAAAGAAGACGACAAGACATGCCAACATGTGTCGGACCAACTGCAGCAATGAGCAACTGAAGAGATTTAAAGATGAATTTAGGCAAAATGGCTGAAAAATCACATAAACTAACTCAAAATGTGATTAATTGGATTATCTCTTTCAACCAATAGGTGGCGTAGTTTCATCAAATTTGGTGACGATGAAAAAACCTTAAGACCAGTTGCATTAAAATACACAGATTATTTAAAAGTTATGAGAATTATTCGAAATTTTGTTAAAAGACCAAAAAAAAAAATTAATATTTGACCAAAAGGTGGTGCTGTCTTGAAATCTTTTGAATACCTTCAAGGGATGGTGCTGATGAAACAAACTGAGTTTCGTAATGTGACACCAATGCATTAACATTGCTGCATTACCAATGCAGTATAGCATGTCATGTTCTATTATAGCGCCACCAAGAGGCTAAATCCCACCATTTTTTTGTGACCTCAGAGTGAGCCCATACATGTGTGTGTCAAATTTGGTGAAAATATCTCATTTAATTTTGGAATTTGTAAACACATAAAAAATGATTGACATGTAACTTTGATTGAATTTTGCTACACCTTACTATTAATATTTTGAGATTTGAGAAAACAACCAATGACAGGTTTTCAAACCTCTGACGGTGCTTTCATCTCGATCGGACTAGCAGTTTCGAAGATATCGGCAAAGGTTTTTTTAAGCGCTACATTACTGCGCTGCACAAACCATATGCCGGAACCTGGCAAGTCTGGTATCGTTGGACTCAGCAAGGATTCCGGAGTCTAATGATATGACTCCCGTTAAAATAAGTCAACCACTGCCAGAGTAATAATCATTTGAAAATTATATATTATAAATATTATATTATTTCGAAACTTCTCAGACCCATTTCGTAACAATTCATTAATGCATTCAAAAAATACATAATTTTATAACATAATTCAAAATGGCCGAGAGCCAAAATGGCCGATCTGGGAAAATTGTATATCAGTTGACTCGGCATGATGCCCTGAATCTAACGAGAACACTATTATGATTTTGAACAAGTCGTCCAGTACTTATAAGCAAAAATATCCATTCTTCGTATCCTTCGGTGCTTGGCCCCTAATAAAATAATAACTGTACATTTAAATACTAAAGTAGTTTAGCTATGTTTCCACATATAAAGACTTAATATTGTGAATAATAATAAAAAATTATATTTTATGGTGTGTCAAAAGAGAATCATCACATTTAGTGGTCTGTGAATTTAAAAAGTCTCATGGTAGAAAAAACGATAGGCAAACACATTCTGTTTAAATAACATTGATTAATTTTCATCAGTTTGTACAGAGAAATGGTGGCTGTAAGTGTTGAGGGTCGACCTCTGCAGAAATTCATACAAATCTGCTTTGTGTGTGTGTGTGTGTGTGTGTGACATACTCGCGGTGTTCTGGATCTGTCATGGATGAGATCCCCTCAGTTTAGCTGCTTATTACTCCTTGTGATTTGGCTTACAGCTATGGAAAGCTTAGACTTCCTCTCCTCCTCTGTTGTCCAGGAAACAGCAACTGACATGCAATCAGCGCAGAGTTATTCAAGACACTCATGATAAATAAATCAGATAGCACTGCCAGATCCAGTTCAATACGTTAACAGCATTACACCACTACAAAAAAGAACTACAGCTGAAAATCAGATCGTTTTGAAACGAAATTCCATAATCCTGAGATTTCACATATTTAGCGCGCATCATAGACGTTAAACATAGTAAATGTTTATGATGACAAAAGGTTGTGCATAGTTAACCCTTTGGCTCAGGATGGATTCAAAAAGATTAACGGCTGCATACTGAAAGATGTACTGCAGCGATATGCATATTAAACATGACAGATTCACATGTATGCTAAGCTAAGTTTGTCTCCTCTCCGACTGGGTATATTACAGCGGGACTGAACCAACTCTGCCAGGTGACCGCTGACCACACACTGACACAGCGAGAGAATAAAAAAGAGAGTTTATTACTCTCCCTTATTTCGAATGTCTGTGACCATCTGCGAGACTGGAGTCTGGGTGGCCCATACGCCCCCCTTTCCAAAAACTCATTTACCCTAATGCTCCTAAATCCAGCATGGATATGCTCGCTGGTCCCTGTGCATACACCGCATGTCATTCACGGCTGTGCCACAGCATGAAGTAAATTCAATAACAGGGGGCCCTTTCAACGTATTGATTAGCCTTTTCATCTGATTCCATTATGAATAATTAGTCTACCCACGTTTGATTCAATACCTGGCCCAGGGTTTATTCAAAGAGCCGTTTAGTCAGATATTTTTCAAAGGACGTTTATAAGTAAGATGGCTTTTAGGGGTGTCAATAGTTCTCCTTCCAGAAAGATTTAATCTAATTATATGTGTTATTTTCATTTACATGTAAGAATGGCACTGTGTCTGTGTGATTGAAAGTATAGGAACGGGTTTTCCACTCGTTTTGCTATCGATTTGTATTTTAAGCTGTATTGAAAGAAATGACTAAGCCTGAGAGGAGGCTTTTGGCATCACTTGAAATTTCATTAGGGCTGTTTGTCGGGTGGCTGTGTGGTTGGGAATCATTTGTGTATGCGTTGAGCTGTGTATGTAATAGCATTAGAGCTCTACTGGCAGCACCGCTGGGCTCCCATAACTGACAGAGAGAAATGGCACAAGAAATAAAAGCTCTCTGTGACGGAGAAGTGCAACATTGACCTTTCTGCCCTTCAGTAAAACTAGCAACACAACTTTTGCTTCTGTCTTGTTCATGCTTACAACAACTCTAACATGTGGCTATTAAAAAGCCCTCAATGTTTCTGCTTCTGAATGCCATGTCTAAAAACCTTTATTTAATCTTTGAAAAAAGTATAATTGTAATGATTTAGTCCACTGGAGGCAAGCTTGTTGAGAACCCAAGAGTAGGGATTCCGGAACCCGAAGCGCAGATGTTTTGAAACACTGATCCGAAGAGTGATTCAAAACACCCATGTCACGTGACTAGTGTTTTGACAGATGGCATGGTCCGCCGAATAGGCGTTTGATTGACAGGTTCGGGAACAGACAACACAATCGCACATCTGTATAAAAGTCAACGAGTCTTGACCTTGTGGGTCTTTTTGTGAGAGAAGTTTGATTTTGAGATAGTGGATTTTTGGTGATATAGTGACATTTATAGTGTGATTTAGGCTTACATTTAACTGTACACACTGACAGACAGAGTACATATAGTGACACATTAATAGATGCATAGATGCATAGATGCATAGATACACAACATATATAGATTCATAGATAGATAAAAGGGGAGGCTGCACAGAAGACATGCCGTACTTCTGTGGTGTTGGAGCATTTCTCAAATAAAGTGAGATATTGTGATCGCAGCTAGCCTACTGCAACAATACATCATCCATGATGCGCCATTTGAGGAGCACTCATCCTGCCATTCTGCAGGGTGCAGAGGATAGCATTCCCCCTGTACCTAGGCCTGCTACTGACACTGCTGGGCCATCTAAGCAAACAAGGCATTCATTGTTTGAAATATAATTATAATTGAAATATAATAACAAACTGCTGGGAACCTGTTTAGAAAGTCCATAGGGCTGTGTCAACCTAAGCCCTACAATCTCATGTTAAAAACAGCTTCACTGTGAAATAATATAATATGTTGTCAATATAATATAATATTTTGTGAATATACATTTGATAGGTCTACATACGAGTACCCAATCTACAGCCAAGAAATCATTTTTGTTTTCCTGGAGGGTTATGGATCAAAATGCCCCTTGTGAGAGGATATTTTCAAAGGCTGGAGAAATTATCTGTAAAAAAAGAGGTAGGCTAAGTAGGCTAAGGTAGACAGCAGAGAAATTAATATATTTTTTTAATAAAATCTATAAAAAAGTGTGAATTTGTGGCTTGATTTCTTTTATTAATATTACTTTTTCATGACCAAAATAGCATTGTGCACAGTGAGGAGCACAGGTTACAAGCTTTACATATTAGAAAAATACAATAAAAAAAAACAACACATTTTTTTAATGGCTCGTAGTCAAGGTTGTTCAAAACAATGAAAAAAAATATTACAGACACCTAACTTAAATAATCTTTTTTAATTATTAAAAAAAAAATAGTTACAGATTTTAAAATCATTCTAAATAAGCATGCTACACCAAAGAAAAAAACAAAGCTTCTCCTCCATTGTCTTCTCCTTTTTGTGTGAGTGCATGTCTATAATTTTTAATATGTATATTATCTGTGTGCCTAAAATATATAAAAGAAACACAACTTGAAGGCAAGTAATCCCCTAAAATGAAATGGCACCAAAAAGTAACAGTTCTCTATGCATGACAAAAATGTCTTTTGTAGTCTATATCTTGCACATTTATGCATGAATGCACAAATTCAGCTCAGATTTATGTTTAGCGATGCTTGAAGCGCAAAGACATTTCTCTTCATACAACCTGAAAAATAGGCCTACATCACCAACTATCTTGTTCCATGCACTGTTCATAAAAAAAATAAATAAACACAAGCATCCCTCTGATACTACCTGCTTTTCACATCTGTATTGGTAGAAGACAAATTAAGCACTATAGAGAGACTCTAGGAAACAAATCTGTGATTACAAGATACTCAGCTGAACCAATGAGCTCTTCTGAGGAAGAGATAATCATTGGATTTGCCAAAGTTTGCTAGGTTCAAGTCACTGATATGAGACCAGTTTCTCAATTTCTTCATCTATTGATCATTGTTCGTGAATAAAAACAAAATGTACAAAAGTGAGAGTGGGAGAAAAGTCTTCATCAGGGATCAATAATGATATTGGAGCACTTCTGCAAACAATGATACCATGCCTAAACAATTCTAGTAAAGTACTTGCGAGACCTGGACATTTTGGAGATTTAAAATGGTATTTAGTTAGCTTGAATGTAATTTATTTTACAGAGACATTATATTTTACGTTAATAAAATGCTTTCAAAGAAACCAAGTACTACACTGCAGGGTAAATACTTCAATTGTCTCATCACCCCTTCACCTGAAATTGTTCCTTACGATATTTATTAGCGTGTCAGCCTCCAAGGCACTTTCTTGCAAGCAAAATGAAAAATAAAGAAAGTGAGGAATACCAATGTCATGCTAAATTACTTTGTGAGTGACTGAGATGCCATACCACTGTACTCACATGAAAGAGAAAATGTTCAGTGTTCATCATGAATGGCTCCTCCAACTGTTTCTCTTGAAGTCAGTGAGAGGAGCAAACCAGTTACCAACTCATTCAAATGTGCAGCTATTCCATTTACACCAGCGGCAGACAATGGTAGAGTTATGTGAATGCCTTGCAGTAGAAATTTCAATAACAATATGCACAGCAAAATAAAAATGAAAGGATATATGAAGCAATTATAGAGATTTTATTTTTATTATAATAGGTCCTCGGGTACAATTCTTGATTTCGCTGTGAGAGGTCCTGGGTTCAAATCCTGGACGAGCCCCCAATATTTCACATTTTGATTACCAGTACAATCATCTAATGCTCACTTAAAGCTAATCTTTAAAATCACTAATACGTTAATAACTGTTAAATGTAACATTTAGCAAGCCTTTTTCATGCAGTGTGTTGTGATACCCGAATTCACCTGTAACATTCAAAATGTTTCCTTTTAGTGTTATTTTTAATTTATTTAGACAAAATAGCAAATCATTTTAATTGTGTCCATTTACCGGCCATAATTTTTTTTCTCGTTCCTGTTTCAATTGGAAATATGTTATTTTAGAAGTAACAACAGAATTGTTGTTAGGATGCCACTTACATTTTGTTAACACCTAGAAGTAAAAAGGCAAACTAATGACACTTAAATACTCTGAAATTCCACAAAATGAGACATCTCTTAAAGCGATTGTAATGAGCTCGCATTTCATAAAAGGCTAGATATTTAACAAAGATGTAAGGGACCAATTTGTGAAGAGAACCAAATGTTATCTTGAAAATCAGCAAGCGAGCTCATTACAAAAGCTAATGCAATCTACTGACATCACTGGACTCATCGAACCATCAAAGCCGTTGCTCTCCAAACCCTTTAAAAAAAATGTAACAATAAAAGCAACCAAACTAGAGCAAAACCTCAGGCAGTGTTATGATTTATCGGGAGAATAAGGAAAGAGGTTAAACTTAATAACATAACTAATTGTGTGATATAGAACATTCAATCAAATAATCTGAGTGTCTCTAATTTGATGACTAGGAGGCAACAACAAACTTCAGGTTGCCTTGAAAACTTGGTTTCTGTAAGCACCCGCAGGGGAAGCACTTGAGTCATACTATCATAATATCACTTAAAGGGTTGATTCACTCAAATAGAAAAAAAATTATATCACCATTTTCTCACCATCAAGTTGTTCCAAACCTGTATGAATTTTAATTCTTCTGCCGAACACAAAAGAAGATATTTTGAAGATGACTGAATTCCACTGACCCCACTGACTTCCAACAAATACTATGGAAGTCAAAACCAAATCAACGGGTTGGTTACTGACATTCTTCAAAAAATCTTTTTTTGTGTGTTCATGAGAAGTAAGTAATTCATACAGGATATAAAAACTCGTGGGCGAGACAATGATTATATCATTTTCAGTTTTGGGTGAACTCTTTAATAGGACAGCTACAAATTCCTTTAACTGTATTTCTCAGCCAGTGGATGAATGGGGACTGATGTAAGCAGCCTGTCAAGAAGTCATGCAGATGTGGCATCCGGTAATACATGTCACACTGTTGTGTCTGTGTGAGAAAAAGAAGAGTCAATGTGGACTTATTATCCTGGGCAATGGGCGCTGAGAGCCAGACACTGACTGACAGTGGAAAGGCAATACTTCAACGTGTGATCATAACTCAAACACATGAAACCAAACAAACATCTCACCGCAGTTCAGTGAGAGGACAACCGCAGCAACAGTGCAGGCAATAAAAATAACACACAGAGGATACACACAATGATATTGCCAGACCATATTGTGTCTGTTTCACAAACATGCAGCCAACAAAGAAAAGTTCAATAAAGTAAAATAAATGTAATAATTAATTAAAAATAAAACATTTTTTTATTAAAGGGTCATGAAGTTATGAACTCGCCCCTTTGAGAAATCAGGGCTTGCGAATTATGAAAAATATAAAAAAAATATTATAGATGCCCTTAGTGAGGCGTCCCTATATATTGCATAACGGTTTTCTGTGCCCTTGTATGTAAAACAGCAGACATTATTTGTTAGATACGTATGTAATAAGCAAATGCAGATAAAAGCGACTTGAAATTTAAGAGATGCTCGGTTTGCAGGCCACAGGTGTTTAGGCTGCTGGCAAGTGGGTCCAAAATCTATTCCAAAGTCCTGTGATTCAAATCTACTCTTGAGAAAGTGAAATTTGTTCCACTAGGGAACGTTCACCAAATCTAATGCTTAAAGAAGCTCAACATCAGACGAGGTTCAGGACTGCAGATGAAAACACCTTATGAAAGAATGCAAAAATTTACACACACAAAAAAAAAAAAAAACATTAGTTAGAAGGATTTTACAAAAACAGATGGCTAAGAAAGTGACGTGTCGCAATTGCACAAAAAAATTCTTCACATAATAATCTCTGGTCATAGTCTACCCAAGCATATTCATATGTGTTGGGAAAGTAAAACAACACTGTACGTCTCTCAACACTGCTGCTCTTACAATCTAATCACATAAACATTGGATTTAATGGAGAGTGAATTTACATTGAGTCTTACAAATGACAGAATGGCTGAGAAAATTCAATTCACTTTGTGTATGTTAACAGGTATAGATGGATATGGATTGTGTTGGTTATTTGTGATGGTTTTTTTTTCTTATTTCCTTTTCTTTCCCATTTACGTGACCTGAAGGTCAAAACAAACCCAAAAACAATACAAAAAGATGGATGTCTGTAACCACAGCTTAATAAAGAGTTCATAGAGGGTGTAATGCACCGATGTGAAAATTGTAGCCGATATACGATAAACGATATTAATATTGCTGTTATGGCCGATACCGATATTTACAGATGTCGATATCTCTGTATAGAAAACACATAGGGAGGTTTAGGGCTGCACGATATTGTAAAAAAAAAAAAATGACATTGTAATTTAAAAACAATTTCACCAGAAGACTTGAATAGCTCTATTTGGAAAGAATTAACTATTCTAATATGACTGGGGTGGTTTTGTCAAGGAGTAAATCCGCATAGAAACTAAAATTAACTAGACTTTAATAAATGGAAACTTATTGTGAAGTGTTTCCGATTTATGTCTCTTGAGTTTAGTGTTGGACAGAACAGTTGTTTTAACCGTTCATTAAAGTGAATCAGTTCAAAGGAGTCATTAGTTTGCAAATCGGACGTGTCATTAACGGACCACAGGCAGTTTGGCATCGCAACATTTGTCTCAACACAGAAAACATTTCATCATTAGATTGATTTTTTTATTATTATTATTATTATTATTATTATTATTGAAAGTGTGGTTTATGTCATCTGAATGTGTGGAAAGCTTTTCAGAGAAGATAAGGCAACGTTATTTTAGCACAATTCACAACTTGTGGATCCTTTTACCATCATGTATAAAGCTATTCAGATATTCAAGATATTGAGTCAAATCAATTTATTAATATGCGCAAGACAGTTTGAAGACGGTGAGAGAGTGCGTGCGACTGGGGCTTTCACTCTTTCTGCTCGTTCTCTCAGTTAAACAAGTGCAGCAGTCAGTCATCTACATCACTCACCGGTTTTGTCGGGACAAAAATATGCCTTAGTATGCCTGACAGAAAACAGTGCACAAATTCCAGTATTCTTGCGCTTGATGTTTAAACTGGCTGGACTGACGCTCGTAATGCGCTTGTGCAAAAACAAACATCCCAGCCCCCAGACTCACATCTACACACACGTTCAAATACAGGAATGATTATCGGCCTGTTCACATCGGCCCTATTTTGACATCAGAACGATACCGGTGTGTAAAAAATTGACCACATCGGCCAATATTATATCGGTGGTCGATATATCGTGCACCACAAGGTGCATGGAAACAAATAACAAATTATTATTAAACGCACAAGCCTTTTGCTGGACTTACACCCTTTGTCCATTTTATCAAAGAACACAATTTTTAGTTCAATGGAGCTGTATATAAACACATTTGCACTCACAAGCCAGGGAACAGTAATGGAACAGGGAAGCCCTTCAGAGCTTTCAGATCAGAAGATAAAATTGCAGTCTGCCATCCGGTTTCTGTCTATTTTGTTTGTGCATTGTGATTGTTGGATTTTGCTGCAAGCGCACAGGTGGACATTTAATAATTTGTATTCATAAAATGCTAGAGTTCAGCAGTCAAATACAGTTAGACTGTTGCAATTTACATGCACCCTCTTGAGAGCCCTTTTAGCATGGTCCAAAGACTCTGAAAATGATCTTAAATCCTCTTTAAATATCAAATAGCACAAATACATTTTTGGTCCATGAGCACAAACTCACATTTAATGAAAATATCACAGGTTAAGGCTGGAAAAAAGGTCAAATATTTGCTCTAATTAGCATTTAACTTTGCTTCTGCGGAACATAGTCTGGCCTTTAACTTCATTGGATCATCAGCTGAGCGGAGTCCATGCATAGGAAGGGAATCTATAGTTCACTCACACACAGCCACTTCCTGTTCTAAGCCCAAGTCCGTTTATTTAACAGACATTTCTTCATATATAGTTAAATGAACAGTTCACCAAAAAAAAGGGGGAAAGAAAGTAATGTACTCATCCTCAAGTTGTTTCGAACCTGTATGACTTTCTTTTTCTGTATATCACGATACAATATCGTTCAAAAGTTTGGGGTCGGTAAGATTTTTCAAATGTTTTTAAAAGAAAAACAATCTCTTATAATAAAAAATACAGTAAATCCTCAATATTGTGAATTATTTCAATTTCAAGTTTTCTATTTTATTACTTTTTTCATTTACTTTATAAATGTAATTTATTATTTTTATGACAAAGATGAATTTTCAGCAGCCATTAGTTTAGTCTTCGGTGTCTCATTATACTTTAGAAATGATGAAATGCTTCATTTTTTGTGGAAAGAGTGAATATGATTCTTTGATGAATAGAAAGTGCAACAATCTAAATATATTTACAGTCACTTTTAATGAATTAATTTCTTTTAACAAAATCTTACTGTCCCCAAACTTTTGAACTGCAGTGTACAGCATAAAAAAACTAAATATTTAATATAAAACGACAGTTGTTTTAGTTGTTCCGCTCTATTTGGTCTAAAACAATGTGTTCATCGTCATCCAATCTGAAATTTTTTCAGATTTTCCATTGCAATGTTCTCTCCATATTTATGATTCTTTGCAGCCTTTAAGCGTCTAAGTCTACGATCCTTCCCTGGAAACTGAACGTAACTCACTCCTGCTAAATGTTTACTCTTTGAATTCTTGAATCCAAGAACAATACAAGTAAACACCATTATGACTCTCTGTTTTTTGCTAGTCAGGTAGCAATGATGAAAAAAAAAACTTTCTACTGGATGGCCAAGTATTACATTACAAGTATTACAAGTATTTTTATTAAGTTTTTGCATTCATTATTCAGAATGCACTGCAGAAAACATCCTTGATGCCATTACCAAGTTCTACGCAGACCATGTGCTAGACATGAACAAAATGGTCATGTTTACTTCAGATGGCGCTTCTGTCATGTTAGGCTGACATAAAGGAGTGGCTGCTTTACTGAAGCGTCAGGTACCGCATCTGATTGAGCAGCACTGCGTGGCCCATAGGGAGGACTAGGCACTGATGACGCATGGAAAGATGTCCCTAATTAAAGAGGTAGAAACACTACTCCGGACTGTATACTCCATGTTTTGCAGGTCATCTGTGTAAAAAGCCAAATTCACAGAGATGGCAGAGGTTTTGGAAGTGAATTCACTGTCTTTTAGGCAGTGCAACCAACCTGTGCACGCTTTTTTTGCGAAATTTCAGCGCTTTGACCGAATACTGTGCCAAAAGAAGCTGACTTTGACCCCACTGCGAAATACTGTCATAGAAAACTGACTGACACCAAGTACAAATTTTCAATCACTGTGCTAGCAGAAGTGCTTGAGGAACTCAGCTCAGCTGTGAACCTGCTTACAGTGCAGTAACTTTACGGCCATGGATGGGCACTGCATTGCCAGAGTGAAAATACAGAAACTATATGTGCGCATTATTTAGGAGAGCGAGTTCACTGGGTCAAACGAGCGCTCACAGTTTTGGAAAGTGAGAGTGCAGTGAACACAAGGGACATTATTCTGTTTGTCCATAAAGTTTGTGAGCACTTGGATGCCTGCTTCCCTGAGAATGAGCAAAAAGAGTGGGCTGTCTTTGAGCCAGACACGTTGGACCATGCAGTTGGTGAATTTGATCATGGGCTGAATGACGTGACAGTCTGGAGGTTTGAAGCGCTTCTGGAGGAAGCAGGCGATGCGGTCCCGGGGCGCATTTGTCAACAATACAACAAATTCAAGTTCATGGTTAATGAAAAAAGGAAAATCGGACTGCTCAGATCATTTTCTGAGATTGTAACCTGACTGCTGAAAAAGTAGCATTATCCAGATCTGGTACAACTTCTTGACATTTGTGGCACATTCCAAGCATCCAGCGCCGACTGTGAACGTGGTTTCAGTGTAATAAATGAACAGTTATTAAATTGTTTATATAGGCAACCTTTAGGAAAAATTACACCATGTCAATTTAATAGCCCGTTAATTATTGCTCAGCACTGCATTAGCATTTTTCTTTCAATGAAGTTCCACTTGTACCTGCTGGGAAATGACTAAACATCTTGGATACTTTTATTTTTTATATATATCATTATCAGTCATAACCAGTGAACCAGTCATAATAACCTCTCTAAACCTTATCAACCAAAGATCCTTTAAGTTCAACTAAACTGACTGGTAAAACACCATCATTAAAATGTTCCCTAAGTCCAACCATTATAAAGGATATTGAATAAATATTAACCTTGTAGACATATTGATGCATTTGCTGTCATCTTTTTGAATCCCCCATGGCTAACATGGGCTTGTGGACATTTTCGGCAGGTCGTGTGGTTGCGAATTTCTCACAGTACTGAAATGTGAAAAAAAAATAAAAATAGAGCGAACATTGTCTGCAAGAGGAAAAGAGTTTCGCTGAGCACTCAGCCAGGTGGTCCTGAAATAAATGAAAGTGATTATGTTTGGTGTTTACACTTGAACAATGTTTTTAGGAGAAATTATTTGCCTATTATAATGGGAAAAACACATGCTAGGAGAGATAACAGAGATAGTGGAAATATAATTCTATCCCAGTAAAAAGAATGAATTGAGAAAACAAGACTCATTTAAGCACCCTCTGCCTGTGACTCAGCATTTCAGTCCACAGATAACACCCTGCAACATGCTGTAACCCCCAACATTAAAATCAATTTGTAATTATAGTCTCACTTCATTTAACTAGCTTATCTATCAGTCTTAATTAGAGTCTTCGTAAGCGTCCGTGTTTTAGTTTGATCGGACAGATTGTCAAGCCAAATACTTGGAGGATAAAATAATCTTCTATAAAGTTTGAAAAGGTTGAATCACTCTAAAAAATGCAGGGGTGTCTCAACCCATGTTTGGGTCAAATATGAGCAAACCAAACCGTTGTTTTAATAATTTAACTTAATTTAAAACAACAGTTGTGTTTGTCCATGTTTGACCCATGGGTTGAGACGACCATGCATTATTTTAGCGCTAAGTACAAGGCAAGGGCAATCATTTAGCATAATTGCACAGGATATGTGTTAAAAACATGTACTTTGCTCGATGTTAAGGCCTGCGCACGTTATTCGCCGACATTTAAAGGCCTCTTCACACCGGGACGAATTTCGCGCACGTTATTCGCCGATGTTTAACGGCTCGTGACTAAACAAAGGGCGCCAATGTGAGTGTTCACACCGACGCGTAAAACGCCATGCGAAAAAGCGTCATTTAAAAAAAAACGCCTCGGGCTCGTTTTTTTTAGTTTGACGCGGCGCATCAAAAACTATCTGACCAATAGATTGGCGCTTTTGCTCACGTGTTTGGAGCTTCTGAAGTTACAGTAAAACACAACTTGGGGGCGCTCAAACACAAAACGGTCGTGCTGAGCACACATATGCAACGGCGAAGAATACGCGTCGCCGTCTACACAGCCAGGAAGAAATTACTGTCTATGGGAAGAAATAAGACGAGGAAGATGCAAAGGGATGTAGAGCTGCTGTTCTCGTTGGTGTTAGAACATAAAGAACTATATGACAAACGTGACAGGGACTACAAACATCTTGAGAAAAACGAACTGTTATAGAGTTGTATTGAAGAGCAAATTGGCGCCATCTAAAGTCAGGGAATGAATGTGCATGTTCACTTGGCTCATCGTCAGTGAAAATCGCTTGGGCGTGAACACAAAAATCGAATCGTGACTCCCAGAATTGGAATCGGATTGTCTGGTGTCTAAAGATTCTCACTTTTATTTAAATTCATGTGCCCTCATAATCTTTAATCGACATAACTTGACATCTATCGCTCTTCTGACCAACGTAATCAATCTTTCAATATTTTTCCCTCTTTTAGGAAAGTCGTAGAATTTCATTTGTTTCAATGGATTTTTCTTTTGCCATTAGAACAAATAGGAACACAAAAAATATATATTAGTTGCAGTTCTCATTAACCATTCACCAAGTTTACTTAGCTATGATGACTTCCACTTCTAAAAAATGTGAAAATTGTCCATCACTCAGGAGCCACAGGAAATGACATCATGCAAAATGCCATTTAGTTCTCATTCAGTGGTCTTTAAAAACGTGTTGTCCCAAAGTAAACAGTATTAACTTGAGTAGTGACTCGTGAAGAGATGAGTTTGATTTGATTGGAAGTAGATGAGAACCTCCGGGCATCTTTGCAGGAGAAATAAATCACTTGATGATTTGGAAGTGAGGTCAGAGGCGCAGTGACACCCACCAACAGGCTGAACCGGGTAACCTCAGAGAACAGCAGAAGGGCTCACTCATCTCCATACTCATGAATCATTCATCTTTCAGTGCTGCCCTCCAGACTCTCGATCACTCACATACATCTCTCTCTCTCTCTGCATACCCTCAGACTTTATAACTTTTGTATCTAATCTAGTTTAGCCTTGGATTAAAAAGTGGATTAAAAGGATATAGAGAGAAACCTTGAATCGGTCACAGATGGAGTAGACATTTTTAAATGTAATGAACAGACTTTCAGAACTACAGTGGTCTAAGTTTCAAAGTCGTGTAGGTTGTGTAAGTGGTGTCAAAAAGTCTGAGGTTCATTATGGTTCATTTTAGGGTCATCTTTAAATCATGCTGTAGAAAATGATCATCGGGATTAACATAAACTTCTAGAGTTCATGCAACTCAAGTTCTAATGTCATTAAAGCAAAAGAACAAAAACAAATATTGAATTGAGATTTTTCGTTAAAAAATTTTCGTTAAGAAATTTCACTAAAATTTTATGACGATATATTATGTAATCAAACATTGTTTCAAAATAGTGGACAAAATATAAATTTTTTGATAGCTGATATGATATCTTAGTGTGAATTGATTTTATATGCTTTATATATCTCCATTTAAAGATGACAAATAACACTTTCTGCCATAAAATGTATATTTCTTTTACATATGATTTAACATAATTAGAAATAAACCATTTGAAAAATAATCGGTTCGAAAAAAATTATTCAAACTTTGTAAAAAAATCGGATTATCATCTGAAATTTTAAGATATATCGCTGGGTGATTATATTGCAAATTTTAAACTATATTATGATAATGTGATATACTGAAAGAAACACAACAGTTGACATTTTTATATAGTATAAATCACTTTAAGTACTGCATATGCAAGCTAAATATAGGCTACTTAATTTATCCAACTTTCTATAGAGACCCTGTGCAATAATGTAGTGTACATTTAGCAAGCAATGATATAAACAATTAAGCAGTTGAGATTTTCTATATAATTTATATCGCTTTACATGTATATACAGTTATGTATGGGGGTACTTGTAGTTGTGGGTTGGGGTTATTCATCCATTGTGTGGTGAAATTGAGGATAATGAAACCTATACAATTTTTGTTCGATTTACAATTTGATGTAGTGAGTGTGACAAGCCTAATTACTATTTGGTGATGGGTGTCTCGGCCATGGGTAAATTATAGCATCACTATATGGACACCGAAAGAAGTAGAGAGGAACAGTTTCACCTTCCTGTCATTGCAAAGACCTATGACATTTTTCTTGTGTAGAACACAAATGGAGAATTTTTTTTAAATAATTTATGATTCAACTTAAATCATAAAAGTATTGTAAAACGGACCATATGATGTGCATTATAGAGCCCTTTTCAATTAGTAAACATGGTGACTTTTTTTTTTTTTGAGGGCGGGGGCAGAACGATCCCTCTGGCCGTTTCCCTTACGTTAGTTTGCTAGATTTGTTAGCTTGTTTTTTAACAGTGACTGGAGAAAAACTGATATTATCTTAATGTGCAAGGTCATTCAGTGTCCAGGACCGAGATTGTTATTTGCAAAAGTTGTTGTTAAAGGACAGAACCAGATTGGCTGACCCGGCCCGTAGCCTACACGCTCACTCAATGGATAGACGATCTGACAGGATTAACGTTAAAGGAACACGCTGATGTTTTTGGGACTTTAGCTTATTCACAGTAACCCCAGAGTTAGATAAGTCCATTCCTTTTTCATCTCTGTGTGTGCTGTAACTCTGTCTAACACACCCACCTCTAGCCTAGCTTAGCACAAAGACTGGATGTAAATGAGACGCACTGTGGTGAGGAGCAGAAAATTCATTCAGAGTTGGAGTAATAGACAGAGTCACCAATTACTAAATAGTAAAACAATCATAGTTTACAATCATGGGTGTTTGCTGTATTGCAAAGAGCTGCAATAATAAACAGGGGAGACCAGGTAATCATAGAATTCCAACCAAAAACACAGACCTGATGAATCAATGGCTAAGTTACTTGCTCTGGATGTAATGTTAGATCCAAACACACCTGAAGAGATCATCAAGGACCATCGTGTTTGCTCAGTTCATTTCACTGAGGACGACTATTTTGAAAAATAGAATTTGCTACACGGACCATGAAACGCATGCTGAAGGATACGGCCAACTCATCGACAGCACATACAGGACAAAGCGGATCACCTGCGGCTGCGGTGAGTGTTCCATTATGTTTTCCATTACAGTATGTGCGTCAGACAGTTACAGCATGCACAGAGATGAAAAAGGTATGTATGGACTTATCTAACTCTGGGGGATACGGTGAATAAGCTAAAGTCCCAAAAAGTCGGCGTGTTCCTTTAACGCTACCTCCGGTTGAGTGGCCTGACTTCTACACCTATCCGGTAGAGAAACTGAGCGTAAAGAGAAACTGAGAGGGCATATAAATCTTTAGATGCTTATAGCTATGTGATGAATGGTCACGTACAAGACTTGTGTGGTACGATCCGCAGTTCTGCCTAGCCAGCGCAAAGAAGACGACAATGCAAAGAGTGATATTACGGTGCAATTTTAATTATATGAATATTTTTTGGAAATTAAAATTCCAAATACAGCATATTCATTTTTCATTGAGTCTTGCACCCAACAACACAACAAGATGACATTTAATAATAATAATAATTTAAGCTCCTTATTATGTAGCCGAATCTGTCCTGGTTTGTATGAGCCGCCTCCAGTTGTCCGTTTGTTTTGCCTTCAGCTAGCGCCTTGACGTAATTGTGACGTCAACGCAAAAGGAGTCAATATTTAGAAAGAATAAAGTGATGAAATGCACACCTAGAAATCCACCTGCATTTCATGGTGATAAATGGAAAACAATTACGACAGAAAAAAATAAATAAAGGGTCTGCAGTAAGTGCCATCGCTGACTCTAAACTGATTATTGATTCAATGGTTTTCTTTTCTTCTTTTCTCAACATTCATACTACATATGGCACACAATGTAGTGCAAACCAAAAAAGGAAATGATTCATAGCATCATCAGTGGCTCAGTGTGCCCGTTTTACTTTAATTACCCTATGTTTGGCCCCTCAATAAAGCAGAGAGGGGTCTCGTGACTCTCCTCCCTCTGAGCCCATCATTCACATCAACTATTACTGACACACTTTAGATGTTGCAACAGCTGTCCACAACACTTAAGCTCAAACTCTGCACATCGGTTTGCTCCTGCAAGGGATACATTTATACGCAGACCAAGATCAGAGCCTTCGGTTGATCATGCTGGATGTAAATGCAGCGGTTCATCCAGTATCACAGCCAGAGGGGGGGGGTTTAGCATCAGGGATCAGTGTTACTGAATAAGCCAGACTTAATAATTGGGCTGGATGTTAACCCAGTTACAGTGTAGGCTGAAATATGAGCGAGAACCTGGATGCTATCAGCCAGGAAACTTAAAGGCTGCTTAACCAAGACATCTAAGCGAAAAGACTGGATGCATTTCTTTATTTGCATCTGCTCACACTGGATCACAGTAAACACACAAGGCTGTAACATTTATCCCCGCAGACAGGAAAAATCCCTGACATTAAGACTAAAAGACTAAAGAACTAAACTACTGTCAACACAAGTCAGCATTTAGAGATGGTGCTCTGACAATATAAGCTCTATTTTAAAGTGTATTGAGCTGACTCGCTGCCTACTACCTACATGGGCAGCTGCCTTTTAAGGCAACATCCTAATGGAACTTCATAAGTGACTTATTTGGATTGTTCAAATCAAAAGTTTAATGTATTGCATAATCATCTAATCGTATATCATCTAATCAGATAGCTAATCATAAGCATAGAGATTAACGTTTTTGTTCAGAGTCAATTTTATTTTATTTTTTAAAGGAGTCCTATTATACCCTTTTACGAAGATTTGTTTTTGGGGTGTACTGGAATATGCTTTTCATGCTTGGTTGATGTCGAAAAACATTTTTCACATATTTTACATTATTACAGCACCTCTCTCCCCAGTCTGGCTAGAATGCGCTGTTTAGTTCCAGTTTCGAAATACGAAATGTACTGAGATTCGCTAGCTTGCCCAGTGTTAATTGGCACAGTGTAGCACGTGTTCAGGAAATGTTTTGGCCCTTCATAACTGTGAGTTCTGCTCTAGTGTAAACATTAAAGTTGGTGTTCAAGATTGGTTTTGGTGTTTTGCCATTTCAAACCAATTCCAGCTTGATTCAGACCCTGACATTGTTAACGAACAAGAGGATTTCACGCACGGATTTTTGCAAGCACGGATTTCACAGGACGTTTCAGAGTGGTATGTTTTTTCTAATTTTCTTATACATTTTAGATACGTTATACATATTTAAGCATCTAAAATATTTGTTGGAAAAACTATGGTAATACAAACAATATAAACAGTATTCAATCACAAAACCATGGTTTATTTCCCTACGGTGCGATGAACAGTCTTACAAAAGTGAGAGCTTACAAAAGCTACAGTAAACACTACTGTATATCAACACTAATGTTGGCTAGAAGGCGAGCTTAGAGACTTAATTAAACTTGTAGAATTGTTAATAGAAAAGGCAACTACAAATTTAAGACATACATACAAGTTCCACAATTGAGAATACAGATCCAAACACAACAACTCCACTTCAGGAGAAACTTATGTGCGTAGCCTGCATTGAGGGTCTGGAAGCTGTTCTCCATAAAATGTGCAGCACACAGATAAACCTTGGGGTTACAATGTTGAGGAACAGTGTTTAAAACAAATTTCAACCACTCTTGTCAGCCTTAACCAAGTTCAAAGGCTGGAAGGTCAAAGGTTTTTTTTTTTTTTTTGCGTATTCCGTGGGTGGATTATTAAAATGAGTAACATTGTGACTTCACTTTTCCAAGATCCGTAAAAAATGCGTAGTAGTCAAAACGAGTCATTCGTTGTAGTTCTTGGAAAGTGGATTCTGTCAAATATGTCCCTTTGGAGTGGATTTTGAGCTTTGTAACCGCGCAGACCCTGTTTATGCTCAAGCTCATTATACACTAACTAAAGTTGAAAGTGAAAAGGCACAATAGGACCGCTTAAATTAATATTTTCATTATTTAAAAAAAAAATAATATAATATATTTAATATCAACAATCTCCTCCTCCACATCTGGGATGGATTTTTTTTTTATTTGCACAGAGCACTGCAATGAATTCGGGACTTGCTGTCTCAAAGGTTAGATACGATTCTATATAAGAATATAGCTAAAATTATGGATCTTACAAAGGAAGCCTAAAATATCAATTGTACCTTTCAACTTTCAACAACCTCTGAGTCAGAAGTTGTAAGTTTACAAGAAAGAAAAAAAAACACTGGCTAGAACAATATTTTACATTATATACATAATTATACTATTTATAAATTCATAAAATACATATATAATAAATTTCTAATACAAAAAAATAAAGCCAAGGTCTTTCAAATTCATTACGGGTGCAGTTCCATCTAATCTGTTTAGCAGGAGGGTGAATCTGGTGACATTTTTTATAAAACTACATCTCTCGCAGAATAACAATAGAGAATTGTGTCCTGTCCTGCGCTCCAGTAACCCAGCTTTCTTCTAAATCTATATATTTTAGGTAGTTCAAAAGACGGGCTGAGTTTGCAATCACTTTCATCATGTCACTTCCTGCCCCTTATTGTTCAGTTTTTGTAAGTGCAGCATTTTCACTTTGTGGTACATGAAATGTCTGCCCAACTTGAGAGGCGTCATACTGATTATTCTAGGAAAGTTTGGGTAAAGGCCCCGGGGCCAACCTGGAGGCACCCAACAATCCAATTAGACTGTCTGCATGTGACGTGATTCTTTCGTGTGGTGTGTTAAAGTGAGTTCAAAAGTGGTACAGCTGGGTTTCTGCTAAATCTCTGAGAGTGCTGTCATAGTCTTAATGACTAGCATCAATAGCTGAGAGGGATGAGAGAGTAACAAGCTGCGATTGTGTTTTGATAAGACAAAATGGCAGGGTTCCCGGTGCACGAATAGAACATTCCTTTGCATTTGTTTTGTTCAGCAAACAAAAGGTGTAGGAGGAAATGTTCTTAAAAGAGCATAATAAAACTATAACCTAACAAAAAAACCTGTTAACACAGACTCAGGCAGTGTGTAGAAGATCAAGAAACTGGCCTGACATGTCTGTGATCTAAACATAGGCTTCCCAGAAGGTGTAGAAACATGCTTTTGCTTCTCACTCTCTGCTAACATATCTACCCAAATAAAGAAAAAAATATTGCTTTCTTGCCACCTGAGTACATGGGAGTTCCCTTTCGTGCGGGAACTCCTACGTCTCGTCGGAGAAGTTTCCAACGAATTGGGGTCACGCTAGGGAGACTAATTGCCTTCGAGTGAATTAAAACGAGCGAATGAACATTGGCATTCAGGACTTGCATTTCGCGCCCCGCCTGTCAGTGCTACCCGGAAGTGAGCACTAAAGCGGAAGTGAGCGCATAAACATATCCTTTTTGTTTTGGAGCCGACCGGTTGTGTCCTCTGAGTGGATGAGCTTCAAGATTAGTGAATTATCTTCTGGTATTCAGTTGAGTGTACACAGCGGGCTTGCAGTTTCCCCGCTGTGTTGCCGTGTCCCAGTGTGCTTCAGCACAATAAAGAGAGCGTTTTTCTGTGAGAAGAGCAAAACGGGTTAAGATCACGTCCATTTCAGAATGATTTTTCTGGATGCGGTCAACTTCTGCCTCCGGCTGATGGTTATGATCGCTGCCTCTTGTGCTTGGGCCTTATGCACACTGAGGCAGCGTTCGTGAATGAGTCAAGTTCTTACTGTGGGAACATGACCATTGCGGTGTTGAGACTGCGAACCCTCATTCAGGGGGAGTCCCTTTAGAGATTCCCTGATCTAGTTCTCTTCTGGTTCACTTCCGGTAAACCCATTGGTAGTCTGAGGGTTACAATGAGGAATGACCCACCGGGTGAAAGATCGCGGAGGGTCTCACACTCCTCTGCATCGCTGCCATTGGTGCCCCTGGAGGAGCGCGCTGAGCCATGTGTGGCCCCAGTCATTTCCTTCGGGGCTCCAACAGAGGACCAGATGTCGATCGCTGAATCGGAGAGAGAGTGGTCATCTTCTGGGGATGATGACTCAGCTGCACGCCCCATTTGGGTGTAGTAGTGTTGTTCGAGCCAGACCCGGAAATTACTGCTATGCTTGCCCGGGCGGCCGAGAGAGTCGGGCTCGTGTGGAGTCCTCGTGTGGAATCCTGCTGCATCTTGATTTCACTCAAGATGGGTTGGAGCGAAGGCTGTCTCCCTCCACCCTCAAAGTGTATGTTTGAGGCGCTCATCATGATGCAGTAGAAGGTAAGTCGTTAGGAAAGCACGACCTGGTCATTAGACTCCTTAAGGGTGCTAGGAGGCTAAACCCGCCTCGTAAACCGTACCCTCTTGGGACTTAACTTTAGTGCTCAGAGCACTCCAGAGGCCCCCTTTTGAGCCCTTACCAACGGTTGAGTTAAATATCCTGTCTATGAAGACCGCTCTCCTGTTGGCTTTGGCTTCTTTTAAGAGGGATCTGGAGGCATTTTCGGTCGACGAATTGTGACTGGATTTCATCAGAAAGACAAGCATTAGCACAGTCGAACAGATGATAAAGAGCTTCAAAATCCTCAACACAGGTCCAATCAGAGGGTACACGACACACCTACAGCAGGGCTTCCAGCAGCTCAGCAACACCTCATATGATAGGACTGCTAATTTAGTGCCTGAACCCATGTGCTATTTTAATTGGTGCTCAGGTAGGGGTGGGCAATATAGCCTCAAAATTATATCATTATATTTAAATGATATTTACGATAATGATATTTATGATGAAATAGGGTGGAAAAAAACCGACTTTTTTTATTACATGTATCTCACCTAAATGTTTGTCTAAATGTCTAACACTAGTATTCAGAAATACTACAAAAACTGAATAAGGTAATCAAATGTAAAATAACACGGATAGTCTTTAAGTCCTGAGCCCTGACTAAATTAAATACATGGGTTATTAATTCTGATTCCTTACAATTAAAGCTATATTTTGTTGTTTTTACGACAACATAGGGGTTATGTGTAGGTTTTTACTTCAAAAAATCTTTAAGATAGAGTCTTCATTTGTACATTTATGAGCCAACTATAATGTCATAAATAAAGAATGACACATTGACTGTCCACCACGGTTGCCTCTATCATCCTGTAGGCTCAATTGTGTGTGGAGGAGTTGGCGATTTGGCGTGAAAATTCACAAAGTGTCGTCATGTGGATTCTCGTCTACTTGGGCTTACATCCGTATTAGCAGTTTTCAAATGGACTCTGAAGATGGAAAGAATCGACCAGCTTCCAGCATAATCCAGATATCCACAGAAACTCCTCGTAAGTTTAAAAAAGCCTTATCTAGTGCGGCCAACAAGCGTGCGAGCGGGCGCACAGAGGACGAGCATGAGACTGGCTGCAGTTTCTCTAACGGCCACTAGTGTCAGTAACGGTAAGAAATTTCAGTTCAGAAATTACATTGTGGAAGTGATGCTCCTTTAATGACAGACACATATGGCTGCTGTCTGTCACATGCGTTTTATGCTTATTTAAGACGACTGTTTTTACGAGTATACGAGGAATTTTGACACAGTTTTGCGTGTTTTTCCCCCCGTTAAAAACGATTTTTCGGTTGCCTACTAAATCGTCATCGTAAGGCTGACAAAAGGCTGTGGTGTTGTTATTGTTGTGTGTGCTAGGGAACGTAAATGCGCCATACGTCATTGTGTCGCTATATCATTGGCATGACACTTTTTTATCTTGTAAAATGTATACCGGTGTTATTGCTCAAGTGCAGGGAACTCATCAGCATACTGAGACTTCTCCGGCTGGACGTATCGTGCATTTGCCGTGAGTTTCAGCAAGACTAGGCTTGATTTACGATCAATTTTAATTAAATCTCTCCCTCATTTCTCAGGAAGTGATGTAAGAAAACACAAACACAGCAATCATTCATTGTTGATTTGCTCAAAAACACTAAGAGGAACAAAGTCATTTCCTTAGCACTCAATTTCCTGCACTCGTATGAATACTTACAGTAGCTCAGAAAGAGAATCTAATAGTTATGGACACAAACAGGCAAATATGAGTTAAGAGATGAACAGATGTGAATAAAAGTCTGCTGAGTCAGTTCCTGTTGTAAAAAGGGAAAATGCCCCCAGAGTCATATAGGGTCAATACCGGATCCATAAATGCCTTGTGCACTTTAGACACAGGCCATTTGTGAACGCAATTGTCGAGGACCAATCTTCTCATGCTCCACAACGTTCCTTATTTCAACAGTAATTACTTCATTGTCTTGTGATTGTCAATCTAAGGTTTGTTCAATTTTAACAGCTGCGATGATTAATGACTAACCAACTGAGAACTCAAGTTCTGTTTAAAACTATTTGATGCTTAATGTTACAATGCACTTTGAAAGTTACCACGTAACCAGGAAGGTGAAGTAATGAATTACAAATGCTCACATTACTGTAGTTTTTATCAGAAATTGTACTTTAAGTAGTTTAAAAATTGTGTAGTTTTACTTGAGTATGCTTTAAAGGGGTCATCGGATGCCCATTTTCCACAAGTTTTTACCTCCTCAAAAACAGCTTCGGATTCAGTGCATGTCTCTTTAAATGATAATGAGCAACTGCTCGCCCCACCCCCTCTCTTCCGTGGGGGGTGTTGACAAAAGACACAAAGAGCTGCCTTGGTGGACAGTATACAAATGACTGAAGGCGAAAATATGCTAATACGGGACAGTCCATCAGCGGTCGTGGCCAGACCATGAGCAATACTGTATGTTGTCATATTGCTCAGAAAATTCAAACAGATTGATTATTGAGAGTGTTTAGTTTTTTTGAGGATAAAAAAGGAGGAAATGGATTTTTCTCATTATATGGTGGTTTTGTCTAGAGGTCGGTAAATTCATTGTTTTTGCGGATATATCGGTACCGATAGTTTAATGGTGAAACTATCAGCAAAAATCCATACCGATAGTTTTTCTGGGATAAGTCTGTTGCAGGAGTGACTGAGAAGAGTGTGTTGTCATTATATCAATCACTGGTAACTCGATTTGTTTACATTAAGACGTGAGGCTGCTTTCAGCACGGAAAATTGTCTCTTTTTAATCTCTATTTAACCCATCTCTAGTATCTGATGCTGAACTCCTGTACAAATTTCTAAAAGTTTTTGTATTCTATGCACAGTTGTATTTCACAGAACATTTATATGTAATTTATGCACAGAACATTTATATTTCATGTGCAACATAGCATGCTCTGGCTCAGTGGCCTTACAAATGATTTCAAATATATTTGTTCATATATTATGATTTTATATTTTAAAGAGTTGGCAGTCAAAAGTAAAACGGTTGGATGATATTCTTCATACTTTTTGACAAACAACAAAAGATAGTGTGAGTTACAGTACATTGTTTTCTTTAATTTAAAATCCACAGCTCTGTTCTCTTCTCGCTACTCATGAGTACTTTTGAACAAGCTACTCTTTTACGCTTACTCAGGTAGTTTTTGGACAAGTACTTTTTACTCTACTCACACTACATTTTTTGGAATGTAATGGTACTTTTACTTGAGCATATTTTTTCAATACTCTTTCCATCCCTGCACGTTACAATCAAACCCTAGCAAGTAACTGTTTGTTTCCACTCGTAGTTTGAGTACAATTGTTGTATGTATCATAATGAGTACTTCATCAGTAGCATATAATGCAAAAATATGCTCTCATCTCAGACTAATTGGACAGCCGGGAATATACTTGTGAAATATACACTCAGGATCCATAATTAACATTCTCTGACCATAAAATGCAAGTTCAATCTGACAAGTTCTCCTACCCTATATTTCTGAATGCAAAGAAGTGGGTGTAATATTATTAAAACTTTAAAAGAAATTTAACATCAGAAAACATCTCAAATGTTCTTTCTCAAAAAAAAAATTCTTTTTGAACTATTGCTCAAGTTAGGCCACTGAAATGGCCATCAATGTTTCATTAAAAACTAAATTTTATTTAGATCAAATTAACCAAAAGTTATCAAATTTTTTATAAGACATAAATGATAATAATAATAATAATGTATTAGTTACATTTAATGTAACAATAAAATAATAATAAAACAACAAAAATGTAAATTATAATAATAATAATAATAATAATAAAATAAAAATGACAATAACTAATTTGATTGCCATAGGCACAAAAACATATTTCTTACTAAAAATTAAGCTATTTTTGTGGTCGGTAAAAAAAAAATAAAAAAAAATATGGAAAACAGACCTGGAACAAAAAGTACAAAAGTACAATTCCGCCTATGATCTGTGTCCTATCCAAAGCTACTGGCAGAATGCTGTATGAACAATCCCAATGGAGATTCCTGGGGTTAAGTGTCTGGTTGAAGGGTACACTGATGACCGTGACTCCCAGTAACTAACCAGTTTGAATCATCCTTACGACGAACCAAAACCCCAAATCTTGCAACTACTGTTCTGCAACCACTTCAACCATCAACAAGATAAAGCATTGTGTATGGATGATTTATTGCACCGAGCTCAGCAGGTGAAAGTTAAACTGCCCCGCAATTCAACAGAGGATTACAAAACTTCATAGATGAAACTATACTAAAACTGCCTCAGGGGTCAAGGGTAATGCCCTGGAGGGATCTTTAATTTAAGAGAAGGAGCTGGTTTTCATGCTGCCCTCTGCACTTTTGTTAGAACTTCTGCCACCAGAGGTCCAGTTTCATTTGATTGCAACATCAAATCACGACCAACACTGAATCAAAGAGATCCGTCGTGCAAAAAAAAAAAGACCTTTCTTCTGCTCACCTAGGAGGATACATTTCTCTCCATCAAAACCAAGCAAAGTGAATCTACACTTTTACTGGGTTTGTGTGTTTCTGTGTCAAATATGTCTAAGCTGCAGTGAAAGTAGAGAGGGAGAGAAGAGGGAGGGGGGATAAAAGACAGAGGATTCTGACTCTTTTATGTGACCCAGTAAGTAGAGGGATTATAGTTCTCTCGATTAGACCAAGCTTAATCTGCTCCTGCATGTATTCCATTCATCAGCGAAGATAGAGTAAAACCAAAGGGCACAGCAGGGGGTGAGGGGGCGCATTCAGGGTCTGACATCTGGCTGTAGCAACAGAGAAAAATAATCAGAAGAGAACATACATTCTCCATGAGTGTGTGTGGATGGGGGATCAGGTATAATGGGGGAAAGGTTCATGAAGCTTATGGATCAAGCAAAAGTTCAAATGCATGATTTTATTCTGAAAACATGGGCAAAAATATCTGTGAAATGCGAATGCCTAAATTTATATGGGAAAAATGTATAAAGCAACTTTATTTATTTTTTAATTATTTATTTATTTTAAAGCTACAAATTACTTATATCAAGTGGACATGGCAACTTTGTTTTGCAGAATTAATTCCAGCAACTTCTCTCAAGATATTGAAGGATACTGATTAAATTTTTTTCTGAAAAAGTATCAACTTTTACAGTTTACGCACGCTTCCTCAGAAATCAATGGGAATCATCATAAGAAATAATAATAATTAATAAAAATAAATAAGTGACCGCAAGATATACAGTATATATATATATTGCTGTCACTTTATATATATATAAATAAACAAATAAACAAATCAATAACAATGTCAAATCTTACTACAAACTTACAGTGCTCAGTGGAGTGATTATCCGTCTGCTACTGGTGGTACGTGATTATCCTTTTTTTTTTGTCATTCTAGTGAGTGCAGGATTAATGGGTCTGATTGCTTTCTCTAGCCCCCTTCAACTTCTGTTCACTGTTGGTACTTTCTAGCAACCCTGTGGCACAGATGATACCTCTAAGACCCCCACCCCCCACTCACTTGAATGCAAGGGCGTCAACCTCCTTCTATCATGTGAAAACTAATGCCTCCAAATCTGAAGAGATAAAATCTAGACGCCGCTAAACTGGAATTTCAGAGCCGTGTGCATGATTGTAAATGTTACAGAGCTCCTCCACGATGTTCCTGCCATGCTGCCCTTTTCTGTTACCCATGCCCTCAGTCTGTTCTTGTCCCGAAGTGTGAACACGCTAAGCTAAATTTGTTTACAATGGGAGTCCATTTAGAAATGTGCATCTATGGCTATTGCTAATGCACAAGGGAGTGACGCTTTTCAGACCGGCTATACTGAGTAATTTCATTTGTGTCCCAACATCTTTCCTCCAGCCTAAACTTATACAACTGTGGTGAGAGCTCCGAAGTATAAAATGATACATTTTATTATTAATTTTAGCATTTGTTATAGCATGCACAGCAACTTCAAAACTATTCAGTAAAATTGTTTTGACAAAAACAATAATACCATATTGTGTTCAAGGTAATTGTATTGTTCAACCTCGTGATAGCAAACGATTATTGTATCCTCTTAAATGAGGTTAAAACAACCAGACAGACAACCAGATGTTTATGTATTGTGGAAAAAGTCTCTTATGCTCACCAAAGACTGCATTTGACTAAAAATACAGTAAAACCATTCAATATTATTGTAATTTAAAATATCTGTTTTTCTATTTGAATATCTTAAAAATGTAGTCTTCAGGGTCACATGATCCTTCAGAAATCATTCTAATATGCTGATTTGCTTCTCAAGAAACATGTCTTATTATTATCGATGTTGAAAACAGTTGCTGCTTGATATTTTCTCTGGAAACCGTGACATTTTTTGCTGTACAAAAGAACAGCATTTTTATGTTTAATAGAAGTCTTTTATAAAATTATACATATCTTTCCTGTCACTTTAACCACATTAATGCACCCTTGTTGAATAAAGAAATAATTATTTCAAAAGAAAAAAATCCATATACCATGCATATTCCGTAAATTATTCCATATACCGTATTTACGGATCTCATAGTGATAATGTTTGATATGAATCTGAGTTTACATGCAGACAGCGTGGACACTCATCCTATAAATAATCAAATCATAACTTGTTTAAACAGATCAATGCACAAATGAAGGTCTCACGGCTGTTTATAATATATTATTGAAATCACAATTCCATTTGGTAACTAATAATTGTTACGAAGCATGACTGAGAAAAGTAATTTAGCTCAAATTACCAGATTTTCCAGCCACATACAGCAAATAATAACAATAGCATCCTGACACATAGGCGGCAAAGCATACAGTAATAATAACCCAGTGCTCTCCATTGCTCTGCATGTTTAAACACCCCCACCCCTTTACTCAGCCAAAGGCTGGACAATTATCCATAAACATAGAACTGAAACGCAAGAAATAAGATGTTTAACAAGTATGACATTAAAAAGCAATCTATCAAACAGCCTTTGCAAAGCTGTTCAGTGATATTTCAGTGAATTAGATGAAGCATTGAAAATAATGCCACATGCCACCACAGTGGCAGCCTTAACAAGCCTCATTAACATAAAATACCTCTGGAGCTCTACAGCTCCACCGAACGATAGATGGCTTTATTATTTGGGCTGTATGAAAAAAGGAGAGCGTGTGGATAACGACTGGTGAATATAGCACACGGCTGCTAAGCAACAAAAAGAGGCGGGGTACTTTTGGTGCCTGTTATCCATCAAAGTAAGCCTGCCGAATCCCGGCTTCACCTGACTGCTGTACCTCGCAGTGATCTGGTTTCAAGCTATTTTCACCTTCATAGAAGCTTAAAAGGATAGTCCAAAAAAGACATTTCATTTATTCACACTCATGCCGCCTCAGATGTCTATGACTTTCTTTCTTCTGATGAACACATACCACATTTTGTAGAAAAAAATAATCTCAGTGAACTTTTATGCTAGTGTACAGGACCTCCAAAGATGATGTCTCCAAAAACATGTAAAATGGTAATCAATATGACCATAGGTAATTAAAAGTCTTTTGAAGCAAAACGATAGGTGTGGGAAAATATATATTTTTTCATTTTTGGTAACTGTAAACAATCACTTCAGGAAAACTGTCATACATCAGTGTATTGTAAACTTGTGGCCATTCTCGTGCAACTTACATCACACTTGACATCATATTTACGTTTATGTAAAGCGTGAACTCAGCGTTTGACCAATGGCTGGAAGCGATGGTTTATAGTTATAAAAAAAAAATCTACCACAGAGAAACTGTCTTAAAGTAATTTTTGTAAGTTGTGTCCTCCAACCTAAGTTTTCATAATCATATTTCTATATGGTGAATACCATATATTTGCAGACACGTGATTCTGATGACGCGCAAAATTCAAATGGAGGGCATGAACGACATGGAGGGAAGTCCATACTCGGTTTAGAAAAGTGCAAACAGAAAATCACAACATGTTGGATGTGATCCTTATGTTATAAAGAGGAATCTACAGATTTTTCTTCTGAACTAAAATACTTGCCTGCCATCTAGGAGGTAGATTTAGAGAATGTAAAGCTGCTGTCATGCCATCTTATTCTGGTCTTTTTTGTTTATATCGCACTGCTTTTCTGCTAGTGAGTTTAGAGCAGTATTTTGATTTTCTGTCATGATTGTGAATAATGTCGCCATTGTAGATCATTCATGCTGACTTTAGAATTGCCATATAACTCACATCATCATTCAGGGAGAAAACTGTACAATATGCTTTACATTTGATTTGGGTTGTCATTTGTTGAAAAACATAAATACAAAAAAAAAACCTGTGAAACCGGCAGCATTATCAACATTGTGAACAGAATAATTCAACAAAACTTGTTGATGAAAATGAATACAATGTGATAAAAAAAAGCTTCTCTTCACTGCAAACGATATCATGAAGAATGTGAATATTTAACAAAGTCAAAAACAAAACATAAGGTAAGCAGGTATCCATATTAATTTGACGCAAAACACTTTAATACATTCAGACAATAGAGTTCACTACTATACAAAATGCTGGGTTGTTTTAACCCAATTTTGGGTAAAATATGGCCAAACCCAGCCATTGGGTTACATTTTTAAATTACATTTTTAACCTAATGGCTGGGTTTGTCCATATTATACCCAAAATTGGGTTAAAACAACCCAGCATTTTGTATAGTGTATATAATCAAGTTGGTTAAACCGACAGTTATGAAAAATTCCTAGTCTTGTGAATAAAGTTGTCAAGTGTTATCCATTTATAAAATATATTACAATATTTGTTGGGCAAAATAATGGTTTGATCCTTTTGTATGTTATCTTTTTACATTTTAACTAATTTCAACCATAATGCTATTCAATTGTGACAATTTACACCATACAGCACAAAAACGTCAATGTGTTTTATATAAAATTTGTAACTTTTTTTTTCCTGAGCAACAGTATCAGTGAAAAACTGAATCTCAAAAAAATAATGCTACCTTGAGAAGTATCTACTGGAGTAATGTGACAACCAGGCCTGCCTTCCTGTTTAATAGTGTGCAGTTTGATGTGGTGTGTTCTGTATTTCTTATGTGTCTGTTTGCTCTGAAGGAGAGGTGAGGGGGGTTTAATGACTTGCACCACATCATACCTGAAAATATTTGGGCTCAGGTCTTGTTCGAACAACTGCCATAGCAACTGTTCACAAAGGTGCTCCACAGGACTGTGAGTGATGCAGCCGAGCACATCACAGTGAGCCGTGCGCCTTTGAAGAGCTGGAGAGGCAAAGGCAGGACACTGCCAGCACTTCAGAGATTCACAAACACACACCTCTATTATTTACAAGGAGCCACAAGGTCATTCACTGCCCGGTAATTCTCAGTAATGAGGCATTTACTCTGCTAACATGATTTCCAAACATACTGTACAGTAGGAGAGATGTGTGAATCTAAATAGCTGGTGCTTTAACTGAAATCTTGCTCTTCACTATAGCACAAATCTAACATGTCAGGTCTAATTTTTATGGACAAGTGCAAGATTTTTAGTGACTAATGATAATCATTGCAAACAAACCACATACGGACTGTTTTTTGGGGGGATCATTTAATGTCGCTTTTTTGACTTGAAGCTTTGTGTTGAAAAAAGTAGCACAAAGGGTTTTGTCAAAAGCATTAAAGAGAACATATCATGAAAATCTTACTTTTTTTGCTATTAGTGTAATTGCTATTAGGGTAGCCTGGATCAACTAGACTCTTGTACATTTCAGTTGTACAGAAAGTCTGGCCTCTCTCCATTGAGAAACGTTTACTTCCTTGGCGGGTTCTCTGTTAAATGTACTTAAATATGTTTTTAGTACAATACAAATATAATGTAATGCGTCTTTAATACACTTAATTGTACGTCTTTTTCACTAGCGGTGTGAGCTGGAAAATCAAACTTTTCCTGAACTCCGTGGGGAGGAGGGCCACAACATCAAGGCCACCAACAAAACATAGCAAACATTGTTCTTGCTCCAGCTTTAGATTCTGTATATTCTGGAGTTTTCCAACTGAATAGCTTTTCTCACGTCTTTCTCCGCTGTCATTACTGAACTCAAACTGAACGATGAAAAGTGACAACCCAGTAACTTTGTTTTGGTACACTCTAAAAATGCTGGGTTGTTTTAATCCAACTTGGGATCAAATATGGACAAACCCAAATGTTGGGTTAAAAATGTAATTAAAAAATTTACCCCAATGGCTGGGTTTGTCCATTTTTGGCCCAAAGTTGGGTTAAAACAACCCAGCAATTTTTAGAGTGCCTTTCTCTACAAGCATTTAAAAAATTAAGCCGATCTGACAAGTTTTGATTGGTAATATATGTTTTATAGGTGTACATTTGGTAGGTTGAAAACATCTGCTGCAAAGAAATACAAAAACTACTGTAACACCTCCTCATTAAATATGTTTTGTTGTGTATAGTTCTTTTGAAATTGTTTTCATCCAAATAATTTTTTATAAATACGTGATGCGATCTGAGAAATCCCACCACATGGTGAAATTTGACATATTACAGGTTTTGCGATCATATTAAAGTTGGATTCTAGCGCTTTCAAAATCTGTTTTTATTTCTTTTTATCGTTTGTCTGTAAAAAAAAGTTATAGTTATCTCAAGTCGGTTGATCGCTGTGATTTTCAGAAATGGAATTTTAAGAAAAACAGGTTTAATTAACGGTCACGTCCTGCTAGCGGCACGACTGGCGCTCTTATTTTTATTGCCTTTTTTCATATCACATATTTTAGTAATCATCATAGATTAGGTATCATTCGAAAGCTTACAAACTCAATTTTTTTTTTACCATGAATATAACCTTACAAGCTGCCATGTTGTGTAAAAGAAATAGTTGCCATGCATTACAATCATTTATTTATTAAAAGTTGATTGTTACATGTCTGCACATTAAATTAGTACTGCTTCACATCAATGTATAGGTTTGTCGACGAATTATGAAACCCCCTTTTTTGTGTATTCCTGTGGGCGGAGATTAGCCAAAAAACTGTGCTAATTACGTCACTAAAAAAAGGAAATAATGAGATGTAGTCCAAACCGGACATTCGCTGTAGGCTTTGAAAGGGGACTTCAGTTAGATAAAATATCTCGCTAGGCATTGAACTTTGAGCTTTATAATTTTACAGATATTGTTAATGCTCTAACAGCAACATTACACACTAACTAAAGTTTGAAAAATGAAATCGCAAAGAACTGGACCTTTAAACTGCCTCACTGAATTTCAATTATTTTAGTAAACACCTAGCCAGACATACAACTACACAAATAAATACAATTCAGAAGAATTGTTGTTGGCCTACACCTCGAGAGAGAAACAAAAAATGAGGAAATACCATCATCTGTAAATATGCATAGTTTTATGTTTGCTCAGAGCAAGTGGAAGGCAGTCATTAGCTGACCTAGTTGTAGAAGTTAAAAATTCGGTAACTTGCTGATTTGTCGGAGGTACAATACACAAGGGTACCGCTTAGTGGGAAAAGAAAAACAAAGAAATGCTTATGAACAATGTAAGTCTTTTGGGATTGTGTTGATTCACACGTACACACCGGCACATAGAATATAATCATCCGGCAGTCATTTTTCATAACATGAAGAATACCCAAATGGGAAATAGATAATTGTATTCTCATAGTCCTTTCTAAACGTATTGCATTACATAGCTATAATAGTAGGGATCACTTGATTTTTATAATAGTAGGGATCACTTGATTCACTTGAAAATGATTCTACATTTAGACTTACTCTAAAATCAATTAGACTAGTCTGAGTGTTGCCTAGCTCATACTACTCAAACTGTTCAACTAACCGGTTACAACTGGGCTATAAGCCAGTTTCATATTCACCTATCCCAGATGGGATGCACTTTGTGTATGTTTAAGTGGTTCAAAACTAAAACATATCAAAACCAGGCTGCCTAGCCTATTCTCTTGAATGAAGCAACATGTCAAAATGTCAGTGTCATAAGCCAGTCTAACTGCATCAAATGGAATGCATGGACTTCCTGATGAATAATGGATAGCAAGAGAAGCTTTAGGGCTGATCCACACAAGTCCCTCATGTGTAGGAGGCTGGCCAAGGATACCTAGCGCACTCAGCTTCCTGTTTGGCTGAAACACAGACAAATCAGCCAAACAAAATCAACTTAACGTAAACAACAGAACAAATTGCATCTCTAATGATTTTTTTAGCCTCCGTACAATGCGTACAGTATCAGAGGTTTTTCTCACATTTATTACTGGGGGAAAATCCACTACAAAACGAGGTATTACAATACATATTTAAAGTAAATGGTATTGTCAAGTGTTAACATGTTTTGATACGTTCAGTGACGCTGCTGACGTGTTATCAGTGCGCCCGAGCTTCATTTTCAGTCTGAGGGAAATGTACACTGTAAACAAAACAATCTTTGCAAACATGTCTAAGGATTTCGACACAGAGGAAGACTTGCATTTTTTTGCCCAGCCATATTAATTTGATCCCGAATACATGAACGCACCAGATACACATCAGCAGCGTCTTGCATCATCAGCGTCACTGAACGCGGATTGACAACAGAACCGGAAGACCATACAATGCTGAATAAAGTCGTAGTTTTTGATATTTTTGGACCAAAATGAATTTTCGATGCTTTAAAACATTTTAACTAACCCACTGATGTGTACACGTATCTTAAACTGTGTTTTGAAGATGAACGAAGGTCTTTTTGGTTGAACTAACCCTTTAAATGAATGGGTTGTGCTGTAAAATTAATTACACCTGTTGTAAATGTAAATTGGGTTATTATAATAACAATACATTCTTAAACACTATGCAGTTTTTCAACCTTCATAATACATTTCCAAGAGCCTTGTGATGGTACATCGACTTACAATAGGTTAAATGACACATCTGCCATAGCCTGACGTGGTTGTATCGCTTTTACTTGCACTGTGTAACTTTGGGTTTCGGGTAGTAACCGGAGCACAAAAAGAACTACAAAATTCGACTGCTTTATGGCATACGTCACTTCACCCACCACTTCCTCAAATTTTCTGTGGCCATTGTTGATTCCAAAGCCGGTGCTGGATAAACAGCGAGCGTGCGTGTGCGACAGTTAGGCTAAATTATTTACAACTGCGGTAATGGACAATTCCGCTTTCAACCTTTAGGGCGACCGCAGAGGAAAAGTTCCCTTGTGTTGCTTTAATAACGAATCAGTTAGTAATCTGTGTTAGCCTACTTTTATGAGTAAGAAGCACTTTATGTTCCAGCAATTAAAAAGCAATGTGGCATGTTAAATTAACATTTCACATTCAAGATGTACACACTTTTAATCAACTGTTTCTGTCTCATAAATAAATGCAATTATTTATGCCCCTTTATTCACAATGGAACACAAACAATGTTGGGTGTAATGTTAAAACACAGGGAAATACTGTAAAAAAAAAAAATGACTATACATATTAAACTACCATATACAGTTGTACATGTAATAAAAAAAAATCCATTTCTAATCCAAAGGTCTGTTCATTATGCATATTAAATTTGAATTAATTAGAAAATTGAATTTCTCCGAACATCTTTGCAGTCTTTCAAGATGACAACCTTCGACTGTATATATGTGCACTTCTGGCAGCTCATATTACAGTAATTCTTTTAAGATTTACCTGTAGGCACTATAACCAAACATAATTAAGGGGGGAAGCCCCAAGGCATGAAGTTGATTGAAACGTCAGAGCTTTGTATAATTGGATATGGGGCTTGATTAATTTTCTCCTACAACATTAAGTGTTCCAAAATCCATTTTTCAAAGCAGGGATTTTAATTGTATTACCTACTTCCATTTCAAGTTATTTATTAATTACAGAGTTGACCTCACTGTTTAATCTAAACCCTCCGAAATATAAGTCCAATGCAAACAAGTATGTCTCTTTAGACATGAGCTTCAACTGATAGTAAATGCACCTGTCTGTAATCCCTGAAATACAATCAAGGGCTATTAAAACTCATGCAAGTGCAAAAACCAAACAAAACACAGTGTCACCTTGAGTTTCGGGCAGCTTTAAATCTGTGCATGATATTGTATAATAACCAGGGTGTGAGTTTTTACAACATTTCAGTAACCAAAAAAGTTAGATTTAGAAGATAACACATTTCACATGGTGCTAAGTAGATGTACTATAACAGATGGTATGTGAGTACTTCCTGATATCAGTATTGGGTGCATATAAAAAAAAGTACCACCCCATTTTACCCTATATGTATTTACCCTATATCTTAGTTATAGTTATATGCAGATAGGTCAACTTTGGTATACCCAGCAGACACACATTTCAATCAATGTGGCTTTGATATCAATATTTTTTTTCTTTTTTAGGCATTTGTTCTTTCTTCCCTGCATGCAAAAAGGAGCAGAATTTGAAAGGTGTTTTTAATCTTCTCAGCCCTTTTCTAATAGTATAAAATAACAATCTCAGAATCATACAGAAAATTATGAAAGTCTCATATATTGAGGACTGGAATAAAGTGTACATCTTGACATTAATAAATAATTATGTGAATCTTGTTGCTCCACCACGAAATGGAACAACGATACATAACTTCTAACAAGCTTGAGACAGATCCACGTAGGGGGGTCCAAATATGTACCAGAGTTAAGTGTGTTAATTTATGGCTGTTTGCTAGAGAGGGGGCAGAGATTCCCCTGAGACTCCTGCTACAGCAGGTAGTGATATATTTTAATAATAATGCAGAACTACTTAAACTTGGTTCCGTGTGTGGTTAAACCCGGATGTGCGATTAGCATAGAGACTTGGCACAGGTTTGAGGAGGATCTAAAAAGACTGAATGAGAGCTGTAGGACACATCAACCCTTGCAACATTTTTAGCAACCCAGGCCCAATGAAAAAAAAAAAAAAACATGCCTGTGGCGACATTTCTGCAAAGTAATATTACATTGCTGATTCTTGTTATGTTTCATGACACTTTGAGTTGGTGGAACTTTAAAGCATATTCAGTTTTATCCAAAACTGATTAACATGAATTTGGAAACATTTTATTACATAGGTTGTTCGTAAATGAAATGGTAGGCATGACGTGAACAGGCTCAGGCTGATATCATGATGTGAAAAAGCCTTGGGTCTGGCTGTGTTCCGGATCGAGGCACAACGCTTTCCAGACACTGAGTGAAGGTCTCCCTCCAGACCAGTGGTGTCTGGGAGGTCAAAGGGATGGTTTAATGTGGCCCGATCCGGAACAGAGTACTAGTACGGGCAAAAGAAAGTACTCTGTTCCCGATCTAGTACTAGACTAGTACTCTGTTCCCGATCCGGAACAGAGTACTAATGCGGGCAAAAGAAAAAAGTTTTGCCCGTCCTGAGCCATGACGATTTTTCTGACCCTAAAGTCCATTTTGGGCGGTCCTTTCTTCTGTCACGGTGTGAAAAGTCAGTTTGAATTTCAATGCAAACGTAATGATATAACTCAAATAGGTAAAGAAAATTCACACACACAAAGTACAGCAGAGAACGGACAAATGGAAAATGGACTGTATTTATATAGTGCTTTCACAGACCCAATGGCCACCAAAGCGCTTTAAATTCTGCCTCACATTCACCTATTCATACACACATTCATACACCGACGGCGGTGTCAGCCATACAAGGCGCCATCCAGCTCGTCGGGAGCAGCTTGGGTTAGGTGTCTTGCTCATGGACAAAGACTGACTTAACAGAAGGGAACTAAATACAAACACAGATGAACATTGATTGACAGAACATACAGATGATGATGATATGATGATGACAAGTGACATGTAGATAGGTAGACACGTCCAATGAAAACAAACAAAACAGAACACAACTATTACAATATCAGCATCAAAATGTATTCATTTACAAATCATGCACTATTGTAGAATTGTGTTATAACATACCTTGCAAAAATAAGCTTTGATTAATCAATAATATGCCCCTGTTATAATTTGTGTGAACAGGAATTAAGGTTATTGGTGTTATACTACCTCTAATGTTATTTTCAGCTGAAAACTTTTGGGGATTTAGAAAAATCTGCATTGATCCTGAACAGCGAGCTGTTAGACCAGCACATCACCACTCTTAAGCATAATATGCTAATAATCATCAAAGCGCTCAGTGGACACTAAACAGCTTGCTGAATGCAAATTACGCATCTTTATTCTAATCTTAAGTTGTGGTGTTAATTATCTAGGTCTGACAGGGCCTGCACTTGTAAACAGTATGCTTGTGTGCCTTCATCGACCGCTCGCTAAGTGCAGCCGGTCATCTGGACAGGTTAGTAGGTGCTACTGTCTGTTATTCCATGTTGTAGTGGTACACAGTTGAGTACATCCCCCCTACACACATACATGCTCTCTCTCTGTGAGGCTGTGTGTAACACATGGCCCTTTAGTAGTGTACTAAGAGCCTCTCCATCTCCCATTATGGCTCTGCATGGCTGGCACATGCTATTCGCCAACTACTGCTTCACTAAAAATACCCTGCACAGACCAAGCAGGGCATTCGCTTGGACAAGTATTAACAAGTCAAGAAGCCTTTTTTAAATGCTCCCCCCCCCCCCCCCCCCCATAAGAGAGATAAGCAAGGCAGCACTGTTTACTTAGCAAATTAGTTTGCAAGCTATGATATAATGATATAAAGCCATAAGTGGCTCTCAGAGCTTTCGAGTGAGGGATAGTAGAGCCCTTAGAAATCCTCCACATGTCCGTCTGTTTATGTAGCTATGAAAAAGGTACATGATGATTGGTAAAGCTAATGGAAAGACCTCGAAAGCATGATTTGAATAAGTAGTTTGAAAGCTAGTTTGTTTTGCAAAGTCTACACAATTGTTTAATTGGATACAGATCTATAGTATACTCACAGCTATATTACTTTAGAATAGTGAATTGCAGGTCTGTTTGACAGGGAAATAACTATACTAAACACAACTGATAAAATGTAACAAACAATCATACTGGTATACATGGCCTTGTCCACATTTTTATAATCATGAATTTTTTTACGTGGTTTGCCGTTTGTCCACACGGAAACACAGCATCAGGACATTTTTGAAAACCAATGCCAGGGTGAGGATTTTATGAAACGCTGATAACAGTGTTGACGTGTGCAAAGTCAGCGTGGCTTTACAGTTAGGGTTATATCGCCGCCTGCTGGTGTGGCATGCTCTTGACATAGCTTTATTGCGTGTTTTTGCGTTTTCATGTGGACAGGATTTTTTTTTAAACGCAGGAAGAAAAACTCTGGTTATAAAAATACCCTACAATAATACTATTTTTTTTTTGTCAAATAAAGAAAAATAGATATGATGCACGTTTTAACTTCTCTCTGTCAGTGAAGTCCATTCTGAAATGCTCCAAAAAATGAACTGTAGCCTAACTCAGTCAATACTTGTCACAGAGACACAAGCTACTTCTCTTTATGAAGCTGACATTCTCTTCATTCTCTATAATCTGTATGAAAAGAGAGAGATGTCAGAGTATTTCCTTTCAGTTAGCTGATTACGTGTTAATGTGACCACACCCACAGAGAGCACGCGCTATTAAAACGCAAATGTTGAGGCAAGCCATGAAAACACCCACATCAGCTGGATAAAACATCCAGTTTAATAAGAATCTTGTACTTTACCTTGTCTTGCTGCGCTGTGAGTAATAATACTATCGTAATAATCCTGCAAAAGTTATCTCAGAAGTGATGGTAGTTTCATTTCAAGGAGCAACAGATTCAGCTTATGTAGTAAGTAATTTATTCTTAAGTGCTTTGTTCTAATCGCGTTATTGAATAATGTCTGTAAACTGCACAAATACTGTTTAAATATGAATTGAGTGTGAATGAATGAATGAATGAATGGCATGTTACTACAACATCAGTGCCATTCATTCACCCTCTACTACATTATTTTACATGAACATATCCAAATGAATCGGGAGTCTGTGTGTGAGAATGAACGGATGCGCACTGTTACAGACGAAATAAAAGACAATATTTCGTTGACTAGTTTTGGATAAATTATAACGTTTTTTACTATAAAATAGACATCAAGTAAGCTTTTGTTAGACAGTTTCTGCTCATGTGTTTTTTCAAGATTCTTTGTTCAATAGAAAATAAAGAAAGAACATTTATTTGAAATATATAATTTTTGTAAGTGTCACTTTTGACCAATGTACTGCATCCTTGTCAAAGCGCTGCCCATAAGGTTATTGGCTCCGACATAAAAGTTTAAAATTAATTTCTTACTGACTCTTACAATTTTAGCATAAAAACCCAAGCAACATTTAAAGATCACAACAGTCTTGGCTGCATGCAACCTGTTGTTTCTCTTCTAGCAAGGACCATTTGCAGCTGACATCTATAGCAGGGAGATAATTTCCTGCTTTACCTCCAAGGCGGCCACAGCTCAGGCACATTGACATTCAGCGTGCAGAACGGAAGAGTGCAGAGACTGACATAAGAGACAAGGGAGAAAAGAGAAATAGGAGCACTCTTAGGCAAGAACCTGCGCCTTTGCGTGGAGATGCAATCTGCAGGAGCATATGGGGTGAATTCTCCCCACGACCGCCTGAGCCAGTCCACTGCACTTCAGGTTTATTAGGGACCACAACGGAGTGGCAATGACAGTACTGTCTCGAAACATACAGGCACTTTTGTTTTATTATGCACGTCTCTCTTTGATTTGTGCAGAGCGAGTACTTGGAAGAGCCGCTCTATATCCCAAGACTGGCATTACACCAAAGAATCGTATGGGTAGCAGCACTCCGCACGGCATAGTGCATTGGTAATTGTCCCATAGATAAATTCATGAGCCTGAGGATAAATCGACTAGTAGTAGACTAAGAGATGAACTTTGGTGCCGTTCGTCAGATGTTTGACATGTATTGCTGAACAAAATGAAAAGCAGATGCAGAGCATGAAAGCGTACGTGAAGATCAGAGAGGAAGAACAGAGCGACTCCATTTTACAGGATTATGAGCACTTCTGCAGGGCAATCAATAAAAATTCATTCTGATAAAATATTTAGAAGGGCAAAAATGACTAAATATCTGTCATTGGACTGGGTACTTGATACATCCAGGCTGCATTTTTAAAATGACATGCTGATGGGTTGTGCCCCCAAAGAATAAGCAGAGTATGCCTTTGATGAAAAATTCAATTATAAATAAGATGTGATTAGAAGAAGAAATTTGATTTCAATTTTGATCCAATTGGATCTCTCGTCTTGCTCTCTAAGAGCACACTTAAGCATTCTGTAAAACTTCAAATGTAAAACTTTCAAAGTTTGTCACCCACGCATGACCGTGTTCGATACAGAACATCTTCTGAACAATTGCCTAGCGTACTAAGCATTGCAGATTTCCTAAAATCCCCTCTTCTCTCTGACTGAGTTATTTAGGAGATTAGCCGACTATTGTTTTTATTTATTTATTCATAGTGCACCTTTGTCAAAGCTTAGCAGAGGCATTTTTCTGGCTGCAATTAGACGTGCCTTTAAAATATGCAAAATATAAAAGTGGGTAAGTCTTCTCAAATTTTGCTCATTTAGTGTTCAACTAGCAACATGAAATAAAAATAATAATCATAACAAAAAATAATAAATATATATGTGTATATACTGTGTGTATCTATATATCTTTATATACACAGTGTGTGTGTCACAGATAGTGTATGCAGAGGAAGACGAATCAAATTTCCAATAACAATAATCTTAACTTACAATAATAAACTCACAGCGTACAAACAGGCAGAAGATAAACACTCTGGTGATAACAACTCGTAACATAGACACCATACATAAACAAGAACCAACCAAGACTAACTGAACAGAAGGAAACCAAATACAGATACAAATGAACACTAACGAGGTGAGGACAGCTGAAAATACAGAATTATTTTATTTTCAGATGAATATGCTTGCACTCTGTCACTGACTAGATATATTAAAAATAATGTTGGCCCTTTTTACTGGTAACAAAAGACATTTGGTATTATCGTGACCCACAATTTTCTCACACAGTAATTTTTATTTAGGGGGAACTATCCACGATACATATTGTCACTATTCACGATACGTATTGTTGCATTTTTAGATTGCAATATATTGTGGCACGATATATTGTTACATCCCTAGTGTGTGTGTGTGTGTGTGTGTGTATATTTATATATATATGTATATATATATATATATATATATATATATATATATATATATATATATATATATATATATATCCATGAACAAGTTTGGGGTCTGTAATTTTTTTTTATTATTATTATTATTTAAAAAAAAAATGTATTTAATATTTTTTTTTATTTTATTTTTTTTTTATTTAAACAATATGCAGTAAAAACAGTAATATTATGAAATATTATTACAAATAAAAAAAATTAATCCCTGTGATTGCAGTGTGATAAGCATTGTGATACATTTTGCATCATTACTCCAGTCTTCAGTGTCACTCCTTCAGAAATTATTCCAATATGCTGATTTAGGGCACAACAAAACATTTCTTATCATTATCTATGTTGAAAACAGTTGTGCGGCGGCTTTGATATTTTGTTTGAACCATGTTACATTTTGTTGGGTGGATTTTTCATGAACATAAAGAAAACCATTTATTTGAAATAGAAATTAATAACAATAGTAAATGTCTTTACTGTCACTTTTGATCATCCTTGCAGAACAAAAGTATTAATTTCTTTCAAAAAATATTACTGACCTCAAACTTTTGAATGGTAGCCTATATACATGAAATCTAAATTACTACCTTCTTATTGTGAACAATTCATTGGTCACCATGGGTATAATCATATATTGCAAATAATGTGTAATCATATGCTTGTGATAAGCACAACCAGAGTAAGATTGTTTAATTTAAGCTTTAGGTGTCATTATCTTGACATAATTTTATATTTTGTGGATTTTGCCACTACAGGTCTTGGCTGGATACTCTGGCACAATGATATGGATAATCTCCCCTTGAACACTACGATTATGAATGCGAAAATGAGGCTGGATATTTCCCAAAGGTATAGGAGTGTGTTTGTTTAGTGAACGCAGCTACAGCGTGACAAATTCCCTTCTAGGGAAGCTACAGTTTCTAAATCTGTAAGCTTTCTTACTTGTCCTAAACACATACACACATATGGACATTTGCTCATCCCTCTTTCACCCTGAGATTTGCTCCAATTTCCATCTTCAACATTTCTGACCATAGTAATCCAAGGTCATTATTAGAGAGCAGACCGTTAAACCTATGTATTGCGAACAGCTCATTTCTACATTATGTGCTTGATTTTACCCGCATCCAGTGCAGCAGAAATTGCGAGTCTGTGTCCTGCTTATGTGCCAGTATAGAAACAGCTGTCTTTTTTTATCTTAGCATAATAGAGCCTTCTATGTAGCAGTCAAAATGTATTTTTTTCATTCACAGCTGTGATATACAGTTTAATTATAAATGTACTTCACTGATGTCTTTAGAGCAATAGATATTTGGTCATATTTGTCTTCTAACATAAGCTAATAGGCCGTAGAAATCTCAGAGCAGCCCCAAAACATTATCTCCACATCTCAATTAGATAATATTTGGCTTTCATAAGAATCAGCTTGTTTGGTTGTAGCCTCAGGGCCCCCAAATACTGTTGCTTTAACATCTATGACAGTTTTTTCCATTTGTTACTTTCCCTTGTGTGTCATGGGTAAAGCGCAATATATTCAGTTTTTAAAAAGTCTCTGACAAGTCCATTGCATTCTGAATAGAATACAGACAAAACTTTGTATCTATCTATCTATCTAGCTTGTAAAGTATACAGATACATTTCAGAAATGCTTTTGCAAGGCATCGAAAAAAGATAAAAAATATTATTAGTAAATCATGCAGAACAGAATATAATTGCATATTTTTGAACATCCTTTTGCGCAGCTTCTAAAAATTGTTGGTCGAGACCACAGGGATCTAAAAATTTGTTTATTCAGAATACATGAAAACATACTCTTGAAAAGAATATTGGAACAGATAAAAGATGCTTTTTTTCCCTCCCAGAATGGTGCGGTTACATCTCCTACCAGCAGGGGACAGGGGGTAACTGCCCACGCTAACCAGCCAAACCTTGACCCCTGCAGTGAAACTTGATTGTTTTAATTAAACAAGTAAAATGAATAAGATCAATACATCAGGGAGGGTTTAAACCATGGGAAATTAGTGTAGGTTAAGTCACGGCACTTAAAATAATAGCATATAAATAATAGCACTACATCTTTACTAACACACAAACATTAATGCAGGATTGCTTCAAATAGTTGTTGACTATTTTGATTTTGAAACTGGATGTACACTGATATTCACAGCGGTATGCCTATGAGTTGGGAGCACTTTCGCTTTATTGCTGGCCTGCTTTAAGAGAGCAGAGCAAATGCTCACTCGGAGTAGCAACCATTGTGCTATTAGATGAAAAGCTCACTCCTGTGTCTAGAGCCTATAGTCATAACAGCATCTCCACTGCCTGGAGAAAAGGGAGAGATATCACGTGTGCGCGATTGAATACTTCTATATGTGTGTGTTATAGAAGTGTGTGGGCAAGATAGAGAGGAAAATAGCATATGTGTGTATGTAAGAGACAGACTCAGACAGCGAGCAAGGGGGAAAGAGAGAATAACAAGATAGGTGTGTGTTTGTCAGTGTCATTCGAGGTAACATATGGGGAAAAGTCGATCAGACACACAGCTCGGGTCTGGCAAAGGAAATGTTTTTAATCTGTCAAATGCTTATCAAAAAAAATTTGAGGGGTCTATTTTCGCTGATGTGTAGGGAACCCTTTTTTACCCTTAAATATACCATGATTAAACTGCTATGAAAGCTTGTGGCCACCTCATATATATATATATAAAAAAAAAGGAAAAAGGAAATTGTGACACTACATTTTACCACAGCATCTCATAGAAAAAAACACTTTTTATATAAAAAAAATTGTGAGGTATATAATTTATATCTCATCCTTCCGACCAACGTTTTAACTGTGATATTGTTATTTTGACTGCAACTTTAAATCATTGCAACTTTATTTTGCACAGTTTGCGACTTTGTATCTCAGAAGTGTGACTTTAATTGTGACTTTTGCTAGTAATTGTAACTTTAAATCTCATATTTTCAACTTTATTTCTCATAATTGCATCTATTTCTCACAATTGTAGTTTTATCTCACAGTTGCGACTCTCTGAAAATTGATTTCGTGACTATCTGTCTATGACTTTGCCTTTAATTGTGACTTTATCTCTCACATTTGCAAGTTTATTTCTCATAACTGAAACTTTATTTCTCACAATTGCGACTTTGTATTTCAAAACTGTGACTAATTTTCTTTTATTTGTGATGTTATCAAAAAATCACTTTGCCTCATAACTCATTATTCCATTTAACCTGAACTACATCCTTATATTCATACTGTTGTTTATTCTTATTCATACTGCATGTGTGTATTATCTCTTACTGTATTGTGCATTATTGCTGTTGTGTATTGTTTACTGGTTTGTGTATTGTTTATTCTTACATTGGCAGCTATTCAATTCATACCACAGTTGCAATTTCATATCTCAAATTGTTGATGTGAACAGTCCCAATAAACAAGGTCACGGCATTTACATACATACACTAGAAACTTGCGAAAAGTGGTGGATAATCAATAACATCCATTGGGGGTTTAATCTAGACTGTCTCGACCTACATCCTCATACCTTGTCCGATTATTCTCTTGTAACATGATTGCTATACAGACTAATATATAAAGGTCTTGATCACCACACAAAATGCATTTGCTTAATGTCAAAAACGAAAACAAACAGAGGATTTTAAAAGGTCAGTTTGACTTTCTAGCCTTGTGTACAAACCTATCTTGATTAATTCAAGACAAACCGCTTTGCTAGAGAGCGTTTCTCCTTCAAATCAATTCCATATCAGTCATACGAAACTAGAAAGGCAGTTCATTAGAAGCATTGTGGAATCTGTGCACCTCTGCCAAAGACAAATGTTGTTATTTCAGCTTGGCACTGCATTCAAGTTGTTGTTTAGGGTCCCTTAATACCCAATTTACTAACAGAAATAAGTGAATTAATCGTTCAGGGACTTCCTCCACAGATGCCTGCCATGTGCTTTTAAGTGGGAAAAGTTTTAATAGAGAAGTGAGACATCATAACAATTATAAAGAAATAAACAAATGCAAAAAGCAGCTTTCGCATTAAATTCACCTTACCAAGTATAGCCTTAAACATGGCTGCATCAACCTTGTTTTCTAAGGACAAGCAAATTGGCTTGAACTCAGGCGACCAAGCGTTGCAATCTGAGGCAGCATAGTTTTCCCATAGGGCGTGCAACTGAAGAACTGAACCAGACGAGAGGGTTTCGTTTCAGTGTTTTCCTAGCATTTTATTGTCTCGGTCTTAATTGCTATGCTTTTTGCAAGTCTTTTGTTTCTATCCGTCAAATAAATTCCGTTTAGTTGATTATGAGTAACTACTTTTGTTCTGAGCAATTGCTGCATCTAACAGACATAAGTACGGCGTTATTTGGGTGACATCATTTATACAAAGAAGATATTATTGTTGATTAACACAATTTTAATTAGCGTCTCGAGATGAATCTCAGTCAGAGGAGTCTCATCCACAGTGACATGTTCACATTCCACTAAGATAACTTTGCTCCCGATCAGGTCATTGAGCTGCCACTTTGACTCAGTGTGGCCGCTACAGAGAGAACAAAATCTGACAGCAAGCCCAGCCGATCGTGTACATGGCGTGATTAAGGAGATCACACTAATCACGTCATTCATCGCCTGGACTAATTATAAAAGATTCTGCCTTTTTTGCTGTGGTGAAACTGAAGCGAACAAGAAAAAGCCCCATCTAACTTTAATTCTCAGCAGCAGTCCCTCACATAAGCCAAATCAATCCAGTTACCTCGTCTTTTTAATCAGACCTGCGAGAGCTCGTAGGGAGATGGATGTTTAGATCAAATGCTCCGGTGGTCTTGGCTAACAAAGAGAGAAAGAGATTTCAAAAACCTCTGCAGCTCAATTAACATTTGCAAAATTTATCTCAAACCTCCATCCATCTGTCAGAGGGAGAATCCACTATCTCAACTACTTATTTTCTCTCCCACATGTATCCACAGAGCTGGAAAGATTCATTACAAAAACAAAAACGAACGATCTTGTTGATTAATCATTGTTTTGGCACCTTTTATTCAAGTGAGTCTTGGCTGCTTCTAATTTTGGACCATTAAATGAGTGACTATTCCAGGCTGTTAATCTTATTATTCCTGGCTACCTGAAATCAGTCCGGGCGATAAACCTTTTCGCTTACTTGCATGTCTGTAGCAAGTGTGTGCAATAAATCAGCATCAGTGAAATCAGTCATTCATAATTCCCACGGTCGAAAAATGGTTGACTATGAACTGCTTTAGGTGTTGCTGCAGAACAAACATGGATTTTATATTATAAGACCTACCATCCAATTATTTCTGAGATCCAATTTCTCCTTGACTCTATTGATTTTGCAGTGCTAACTCTCTGCAAGGCAATTAGCCAAGTAATTAAATTATGTAGTAATATTAAAGTGGTGGGCGCTTCAGGCTATATTAAAATCCATGGCTAATTCAGCCAACATTGTGTGTGTTGCAAAAACTTTTTTCTTTCTTTTAAAAATGTGTTGGTGAATTCATGAATTTTTGTAACCATGCAGTTAAAGTATATGTATTCATGTACACATTTAGAAAGTATAATGCATTAAAACACACAACAAACAACCAGTTTCAGATGTAACAAGGAATCTAATGCTTTTTAACTTTGGTTGCAATAATTTATGAACAAATATAATGCATTATAACGTTCATTATGCATACCTTTAGAGTGCATTATACATAAAGTGTTACCAAATGTACTCATAAATATCACAATAAATTATTTCGAAAAGGTTACACTTTCACTGCAACAAGAACAACTCTACTGCAGATGACAGAACACTTTGGATTTGTTCATCCAATAGTCAACGTTAGAGTTGAACAGACGTTGTGTTGACAGTAAAGGTACAGCGTCATTTTTAAGGGCAGCTCAGCAGGGAATCCAGCAGCTCACTTTCAGCCTGTCTTAACACATGATTCATAAAGCTTCATTCTGAAAATAAACTGCCAGTGTGTTCAGATGTGGCATGTGATGCATTTGCACATCAGAAGTCCTATTGTAATGGGAAAAGCTTGGAGTGTTCTATTGTAACATCATTTTTTTTTTCAATGAGCACCAATCAGATTTGATTTGTTATCATGTTTATGGATGGTAAGACAAAATTGATATCATCGGAATCAGCAGGTTCTCTTGTTTAGTTTGATGCATAAAATCCACAGAAGAGTTTATACATGTGACCAAAGTAATATCATGTAACACTTCTCAATCTATAGGAACCCCCAGTGGTACATTTCACATTCATTAGGTTAACACAAAAATAATTGTGAATAACACACTTTTGTTTTCAGAGTTGTTTCCCTATGTTTTATGCATGCATTTTTTAAAATGTTTAATTATTGTAGATTGTTCCAGTGTTTACTTAAACATTTTTTAAATGGATTTACAGTAAAATTGGGTGATTGGGGGGTGGCAATAAAATATTTGTATTGATTAAATACACTTATTTATTTATTTAAAAATGTATGTAAGTTTGATAAACACATAAAAGCCATTCATAAATGTTTTTTATTGGTGTTGGTAGTGGGTTAGTTGTAACCGCAGCACAATTTACAAAGTTTAAATATAAGCAGTACATTTATAAACAACTTTAATTTGAAGCAAATAGGCTATGGAATATAACATTAAAGTTTTAGTTACAGACGTGTTGAAACAGTCCCCGGTTTCCTTTGAATTTCACCGGTCAGACAAAACTGAAACGCCGTTGTAGTTTTCGCACCGAAAAGCATAACAGTTATAATTGTCTTGTCTTTTAGATTAAATGTCATCTGAACCAGAGCACCACCTATATAACGCCAACGATTGTTGGACCTTGCCGACCGTGATAAACTGCAATGTAATATAATGACCACATGTGAAGCAAATTATCCAAGTTCTTCAGAAGAAATCATAACTACATCGGTTACATCTGTGGAGTAAATGCCAACGGACTTCACTAACACACGCCAGCGTGCCAGATGCTTCCCTCTGCCCACCACTGCAAAAGAGCCAAGAAATCCAAATTTTAACTTACGGGAGGATGAAGAAGCTGCTTCAGAGATGCTAAGGTGGCTTAAAATCCACAGCAAAAGCTTCAGTCCGGTCCCGGTGGGTGTCTGCATCTTCGAGTACAGTGAGGTCAGCTTTCCTTCTCGCGCGCGCTGTCCGGAAGAGCAGCTCCACAGAGCGAACCCTCTAAATGAGCGAGACCCGCACTAACCGACGCTTCTCGGCTCTGATAGTCAGTGTGGTAATACTTCTGCGCAACAGTCCGGCTTTTTAACAACAAAAGACTACAGTAAAGCACTTTAACGCGGTATTTCAAGCCATGTCGAAGCGCGTGGCGCCGTGCGCTTCAGTATGTGACGCCTATCTCGCGGAGGTCGCTGTCCAGGTGCTGAAGTTTCTACACGTAGCTCGCGCTCGTCCATATAAACACAGAACCCCTCTCTCCTCCGAGTTGGTACATTCCACGAAACAGTGGAGCAGCCCTCGCGGGACAGGGGCCATTGCTTTGAGCGCCTTCTCATGGGCAGCAGAGAATAGATTACATTTGAATGAGAGTCGCTTTTATGTTTATAACTAAGGCTGTTTCTGGAGGACTGCTGATAATGGGCAATATCTTGGCCGTAGAGTTCACTTAAATAACAAGGGCGGTCATACGATAAGTAATTATAATGAGATGCTACTGCAGAACTATACATACAGCAACTGTACAAACGGGTCCGCTAGAGGGCCAGTGTAATATATACAGCGTGAGAAAAATCCAATATCTGAATATGTTTTTTTTTTGTTTTGTTTTTTTTTTTTTTGTTTTTTTTTTCAATCTTGTTTCAGTCTTTTTAAGAAGGCTGGAAATCCATGATTATTTTATTATTATTTATTTTTTCTTTTTAGATTCTTAAAAAAAAAACAAATCTGCATAAGAAAAATATTTGCATTTCTTAGTGTTCATACCTCGATCCTCTGTGGCTCTGAAACAGTATTTATTGAAAAATGTTCTTTATGTTACAAATCAATTCAAGTCTTTTGTCACCTTTTGTTAACACTTTTCTGAGCTGGAATTCAATTCATATATATATATATATATATATATATATATATATATACATTATCTTACTTATCTAAAGGGAAAGTATATGTGAGGATTTTACTTTTACTTGAATTAAAATGGAAAACAAAATGGAAAACATTTTATCTTTGATGCATTTTTTAGTCGTAATGGAAGGACATTCATCTAAAAAAAAATTTAACACATTTTAGGAATGTTTTATTTTTTCTGTCTTTTAATTCCACTCAACATTCAATACAAAATTTGTCTAGGTTTTTAACTGAACAATTCCATAATATTCACATAAAGGATTTTCTCCGTAGAGACAAAGACTTCATTTGCTTTCAAGTCTCAAGTCATTTTTTTGTGACTTAGTTTCCACATAGTTTCCTTGTCTGGTTTTGTTTCAACCTTATTGTGAAAGTTGATTCAGTCATGTTAAATAATATTTTAAACATGAATCAAATTTGTTTTTAATGCTATCACATGAAGCAGACTTTTAAGGTTACCTGACAGAACACTTTTCTACAGTGCAACTAACTGTATTACCTGTGTATGCTTGGATTTTTGGATTTTTTGTGTGATATTTACCCACCTGTTTGAAAAAAAAAGCAAACTCTCTGCAGAGTGTGAAAGAAACACCATCTGTGCGAAGGCAGAGACAGACAGCAGATACTTTCACATTTTTTCCAAGTTCTTGTCTATCAAAAGCATTGCTTCTAAAAATGCAACACGTCTCATCCTGTGATTTTTTCCCCGTCTATGGCTGAGCAGGTGTTTTGCGTAATAACTTCTGGATGGAGATAAACATTTGCCTTGCACCGCATCAACAACCACAGTGGGTAAAAGAAAAACAAACGTAATTGAACAATTCACCCAAAAATGAAAATACTGTCTGTTTACTCACCTGTCTTTCCAACCCCATAGCTTTCTTTCTCGTGTGAAACACAAAAGGAGATTTTTAGGAGAATGTCTGAGCTGCTCTCTTCCATACAATGACCGCGGATGGGGACCAATGGATTCCAAGCTCTAAAAAAGACAATAAAGCACTAAAGCATTGTAATGACTATGTCAGACCATGATTAATTTGCATTAAAAATGAAATGAACCTATCTTGAAAGTATATTATATAAAAAAGGTGTGTTAATGGAAATCAATATTGCATCTGTTAGGTAAGACTTGGAAAACCTCATCAAACAGCATGACAAAACATCCAGTTAATGTTAAATCAAGGAATAAAATATTAGCTCTTTGAAGACTCATTCCATATTGATAATATCATTACGAAATAATGTTCTAATGCTTAAAGATTCTCTAATAAAAACAATTTTAAAATTAGCACATTTAGAGCACAAATAAGTAATAGTCTTGAACTCTTTCTTGTATTCCCATAAACAAATGAACAAAATCTATCATCCTTTCATTCTAATAAAAAACTTATTTATCTTGCATTCATAATGGATTTCTCCATCTTTATAGAGGTCAACAGTTCATTATATTGAAATGAGAGGCCTCTCATGTGAGAATGAAATCACATTTGGAGGGTGGAAACGCTAATGTCATGGAATTATAAATCCTGAAAAGACTGTCTCTTTGTGACCTATGAGCTATGCAGATGTCTCCAAAAAAAAAATGGAACTGCCTGAATTGCTGTGGTGAGCATATTCATTTGGCAATTTGAAATAATAATTGGTTCCTGAAATATTGCATAGAAATAATTAACCAAGGAGTCCAGGTGAAAGTAGACCTAACAAAAAATGTTAGATGATAGGCATCCTAATATCTCATCTCAGAGCTCAATAGTCTCTTAATGAATGAGTTGCCTATTCCAGACTGTAAGAACTGCAGAACAGACTTGACATTATAAAATCAACTTTGAGCTCTGGTGGTCACATGATACAGAAGTAATCCATTCCTTACAGTATTTGATTGAATACAGTAATGGGAAGATGGTAAAAGAGACTTGTAAGCCTTGATGTTGAACATCAAGGGCTAAACCCACGGCAACTAGATTGTGGATTACGTTATCTCATGCCAAATGTAACAGTTCAGTCAGGACCACTTCGCCAACAGCAAGTATATACATTTATTAAAATTTAGCATACAGTTAGTGTTGGCGGTCTGGTTCTGAACGCCCAAATTCAGATTTTTTTTTACATGAGTTGTGAAAATACAAATACATGATAGAAAAAGCTTGCAATGAACTGTCCGGGAAAAACAAAATAGTCGGTTGGGTGGAGTTGGGGTTGGAAGAGGGAGTTTAAATGCGATCAGTGATGCTATGGAGGAACTTAGGGGGGTAATAATCTGGCGGAGGTCAGAATTCGACTCGTTGTTGTTGTTTGTTTTATTGGTGCTATAGCTCAACCACATACAGTATATCTATCATGCCCCACACATTGTTCTATGTTCCAGTGAGCTTCAGGCAACAATGAACATACTGTACATTTTTCTTTCAGACTTCAAAAGGTTTGAATGACACTGGGATCTTGTGAGGTTACGGACATTCCTCTCTTTGATATCAGTTCTGCTGTTCATCTAGTCTCGGAAACATGGGAAGGCCAACAGGGCTGACATGAAAGATCTTCTTTTTCAAGTCTTGACTCCTTAAACATTTTTTTTTTCTCCTTCAGAGGCTTTGGTAGTCAAGTCAAACTAAAACTTTCTGAGAGTTAACTCTGAAGTTCATGTATTTTCCACACCTGAAAAACTTCTTTTGATACATTTTTTTGCCAGATGGCAGACGTCATTTGTTTTTATTGAGGTAGCACTTCAGGGCAAAAAACAAAGGAACAAACAAAGACTGTCCTTTAAATCCTCAATAACTTCAATGAGCTGTTGTTCCAGATAATCACAGCTGTGTTTTACTTTTACTTTACAATTTGTTGTTAATTTACCTTTATCTTATATTTACCTTTCTCTGTTAGCTATTGCTCTGTCTCTGCGTCAAACGAATCAGTTGAGTGAATGATTGAATGATTCATAAAAGCGATCTTGTATAGTTCCTGAAAGAATCAGTGTTTTTGAACAAATCGACTCACTTCTTATTTCTTTTGTAATGCAACATGTTTTCTCTTAATTATGCATTAATTTGAATAATAACTGAATTCAGCATAATCAGTCAACTCAAATTATATACTTTTGTAGGTAAAGGAATCCCTTTTCCCTTATAATTTTGTTAAAGGTGTTTCGTGATTGCCATGGGATAAGGTGTCATATCTCTCGTCTCCAGCAATCTCTCCCAAAATAGCCATGTTGTATCTGCTGAGCTGTTCTACTGTTGTTTCAGTTGTTTACATCTTATTACACTGGGTTCAGATGAGAGGGCAAGCATATTTGTCTTTGAAATGAGAGATTTCAAAAGGCATTTGAGTGGAACAGCATTTTCCCAAAAAAGCAGAAGTCTGATTGGAGAATTGTGTGTGCAAGCTTCATTCCTGGCCTTTAAATACCACACTGGGTAGTGCCACACTTGTTATTTCTCCACTTCTGATGCTTCCAAGCTTTTCATAGTTGTTCTACTGGTGCCTTGTTACACACGACAAAGCACACAGATTCAGCTCATTAGACCACCCTCTTAGTTTGTCCATTCTGCCTTTGGAAACCTTTTCAGGGTCAGGGAGAAAATACTGTCCCCATTAATTCCCAATCAATAATTTTCCATTCCTGTTTGGCGTCATTCATAAAATTTGCATGCTTAAATTATTGGAAATGCATTGTGCTATATATTTGTCAAAGAGGATCTAACAGGAAACGTTCTAGAAAGGTCCTGAACATTCATTCTTCCAGTAATAGAATATTCATTTAAAGTCATCTTGTCTTTAATAACATTATCAAACCATACAAATGTACTGTATAGAAATAACTTTTTCATAACTTATTGGAAAAGTTAGCAGGACACATTTGTGTTAGATGTAATAAAATAAATGTATATTGGCTAAGGATTATAATTTGATACTCTTTTATGCTGCAATACGTGTATTTACAAAGACTATTTAATAATGCACATTACGTATATTATTAAATAAATGTTATAAAAATGAAATTATGGACACAGAGGCATTAGAATAATAAAAAAAAAGAAATTAACCACTGCATTCCTCAATTAATCAGTGTTTTTGCTTCAATGTGAATGATTCAATGACTCACTCTCATAAGCTCCCTTGTTTACTTCCTAAATGAATCATTGGACAAATCTGTTGAGTCGATGAATGACTCACTCACAAAGATTTGTTCCAATCTATTGACGTATTGATATAACCTGTTAGAAATTTAATTCGTTTACAGTATGTCATTACTTCTGTATTAAAGAAACATTTAGCTGTTCATTAATTTTCTTCAAAGATTTAAAAGGCAAAGAAAGTCGTATTTAATCATTCCCAATTGCCAAAGCATCAGGTGATGTAAGAGCAAATTGAAATTCAGAACACATGAATATGGGCCAAACACCCAACCATGTTCTCTTTGGAGCAAAGCTTATCTGTTTCCTATTGTCCTCCAAGCTTTATGGTTCTTTTTGCTGTCAGAGCACTTTTGCTGTCTACTAAGAGCTTTTGTCATTAATCTGGATTTATAGAGGGAAATGTGCTCGCATTCAATAATTCTGTGTGCGTGTGTTTGTGGGTTTATCTGTCTGTAAGCCATAGTATTTACCTCTCACTTGAAGCCCGCGATTCATTTTGAGCCAAAAGGGCCGATTCTTGGTCTGTGTTCAATAATTTAAATCTCTCCTCGAGCATCTGGTTTGGTCCATTTAATACTGAAACTAATATTTGATCTCTCACCATTAAGAAAACATCTTACGGCCCAGACCTGTTTAATAAACCTGGAATGAATCTATATAGCTAAAAATGACGTTTCTTCTGCAGGAAGACATTAGTGTGTCAGTGATAACCGTATTGAAAGTGGTGTGCAAACATGCCTCATCCATCATTTTCTGGTGTGACACAATTACAAAAGATCCAGAGTTTCAATGGTTCATCTTCACTGCCCTTCACTGTCAGCTAAATGGCTAGAAACCCACAAATATATTCAGCACTCTTGCAATTAAAGGAGCAAAGTTGATTTACTGTACATTCAGAACCAATAAGAATCGGCTCTGACTGTTGTTGTGCTTATTTGTAGCCATATATTGATTCGTTGCTATATTGTTCTTCAAAGGGGATTTAAATTGGTGATATCTCATAGCTTACATTGCTTTAATATCGATCGTATATCAAGCATTGCATTGTTCACAAGTACATTCCACCTCAGCTGGTCTTGAAAATGGCACCAACTTGAAACATAATTTTGGCAGTTTCAGTTGACTGAGAACCATAATGCACTGTCCCTCAACACAAGTGCTATTTGTTTCCGGTGACAAAATCTCAGATTGATGTTGATTTTTGTGGCACTCGACTATAAACAATAACAGAGGAATGTAATGGAAGACATATATTGGAAAAAAAATAACTTTGAGTGGAGAATGAAAAACTTGAGCATAGTCTAGTCTGTTTTCGCTCAGTGTGAGATTCAAATTCTCATCTGCCAGCATTTAGCAAAACATTCAGTTTTATCTGATTTGTAAAAATGAACTGCTCGTCATAGTTTTTTTTTCAAAATCTCTGATCATAAATACAGTCATAATGAAAAGCGTGATTCTTCTTCACACAAGCATTTTTCGCCTGTCTGAACAGTGGATAGATGAATCAGCGACAGATGTTTCCAAAGTTATTATCAATGAATAAACATGGCAACTGAGACAACAGAAATATGAAATTAGACTGGAGAGTCCTATCCGGTTCCTCTAAGAGTTTTAAACACATTTTAATCAGAAATATGTTAATGGCAACACCAATAAATAAACCTAAACCCTCAAAATACTCAAAGTAATAAATTGGTTTGAGTAAGGTAAACTGAATTTAAAAAAAAAAACAGTTCAATCAGATTAACTTTTATGAGTATTTACAACTTTCTTTCTTTTGAGGTCACAAAACTGACACATTGTAAGTAATCTGAATTGTTTGAGTTTTTTTAGTCTCATTAACTTGTTTATTTTAATTTAGACAAATTAAATTTAACTGAAACTGGGCTGGGATGTCTATTTCCCAGCATGCTTTGCAATGACAATTCTTTCATTTTGTTGGTTTAACTTAAAAAAATGAAGTAACCTGGTTGCCTTAAAATTTTAAGTTGATTGAAATGGAAAAAGTGAGTTAATACAATGAAGGAGATTGAGTTAATAATCAGAAACTCAAAATAATAAGTTATCTGAACTAAATAAATTATTTAAGTTGATTTGACAAAATCAACAAAAAAAAGTGATAACAAATCTTGAAAATACTTTTTTTTACAGTGGGAAATCAAGGTTATGAGTGTTAGATTGTTATGAGTTGGGCTTTCTGAATATGCAATGTCATGTTTTGTATCACACTCTTAAAAATAAGGGCTCCAAAAGGGGTGTTTTCACAGGGATGTCATTTTGTGGTCCCCAAAGAAACTTTTAGTCAACAGTTCATTATTTTAGTGTGAAAAATGTTAACCTTTTTCCCTTATAAAGAACCTTTTTGTGCATTAATGTCACAAGGATGTTAACAGTTATTCAGGTTATGAACCCATAGATGTCAAAGAAGAGAAAGAAACACTTTATGATTTCAACGTCTTTCGTTGTGGGCCATGTATAAGAAAAGCATTTCTGTTTATCAGTCTAATTATTCTGTTGTTTTAAGGATTAAATACTTGTATCCAGTTAGTGGACAGTATCAAACCTGTATGATCATCACCATCTGCTCTTAATGCACATGATTTCTTGTGGGATTTACTGTCAACCGATCCCTCTGATTATAAATAAATTATTCATAATTTGACCCTATTTAATCCTGTTTAAACAAATTAAAATGCATTGGTACAGGCATGGATGTTGGTATCGTAGGACATCCCCAATAATTGTGTTTGACAGCTCGGTGCGTGAGAATTCCCTCAATTTGTTGAGCACGAATCTTTCACAAATCCAACACCCAGAGGAGATCTGACACAGCAGAGACGCGGCTCTCTGAAGTAGTTGCTAGTCTGTGGATCTTTATGTATATTTCTGCTCTTTTTCTGATATGGGTTGTACAGACTTACAGCACATCACATCAAAACACTACCAGCCCACACATCTCAATATCCCAACTGCGACAGAAAAGGGACTGTACTATATCGCTGTATGCAACAGACAATTTCAAATTCTTTAACAGAAAAGCAAAGAAGACAAAATGCACTGCACTGAGGAATAGAATAGTCCCCATTATGCTCATTTTGGTAGTTTTAACATTGTCCTCTAGAAAATATTTTCCATTGTTTCAAAAGTCGGCATTAAAAAGTTGGAATTAAATTGTAAAGCATAACTTTAAGTGTAGTGTACATTTGTGTGCTAAATTGGAGCAACTTCATGTATACTTATAGTGTACTTTACGTATATGCTTGAGTAGGGACTAATTAAATGCTTGATTAGTGATATTAAAGTGTACTTTATTAGTACATTACAAATTCGTTACGAGTGTCTTCGCGACATACAAGCATTATAGGCTACCGTAAAAAGTATGCTCAGTAATGCATTTGACTTAATCCACATACTACAAATTGCACACTTTATCTACAATAACAAATGCACAATAAAAAAATAATTTTACTTTTACAATTTTACAATTTTACAAATTCAGCAATAGATTAATTCAGGAACTAAACAAGTCACCAACTTTACGGGTTGAAATATTTACTCACTTCACTGATTCATTCTGTTGTAGATTTATTTTATTGTATTTTATTATTTAGCATATGAGGCAAAAATAGACAAACTAATGGCCAGTATAGTGTTTAAAAAATCATTTTCTTTGTATTAAATATCACACACTTGCTTAAATGTATTTCTCTTCAGTCACAGTTGAAACAATGCTACAGCGATTTATAGAGACAGCAGGATCTGCAGATAAAATGTGAAAACAGAGTAATCGGACAGCATTTTGCAATGTATTGCGTAGCATGGCAAGAGTTTCACCTCAGCTTGTACGCTTGGGATTTTGCCTCACAGCTCAATAACTATTGCATTGTATGAAAATAATGACCATGATGTCCAAATTTATTTCAATTAGAAACCAACTGTGGCTGGATTTAGTGAACACCTGCTGAGATAATAAGGAACATTTGAAATCTTGACCAAACAATTGAGTCGTCATTAAGGATCCAAACTCTAATAAGGAGAGCGATAGACAACATCATCCAGCACTTAAACATTAACTGAGCTTGTGGGAGCAATTAAGTCCTATTAAATATTTCAATGAGTACATGCTCCAATCATCCTTTACCACGAGAGAGATTTCTTTGAGCAGTAGAGATGCCACCGCTGCGTCATGTGACCCTATTGCTCCCACGCGTACAGCAGATCCCCAGCTTACCTCATGTTGTGAGCTTTCATTCCTGCACATTTTGATGTAGTTTTAAAAACACAGAATTTGTGTTTTTTTTAGAGCATTGACTTATTCACTTTGATGATGAATATCAATAAGTTTACTCAATGCAATGGTTTGAGACGTGATGGTGTTGAATGGGAAAGTGTGTTGAGATTTGCAATGTAGTGCATAAAATCAAATGAACTACTTTTATGGGGTTTTTTTTGTTTGTTTGTTTATTTGTTTGTTTCCTTTTCTAGAGTTTTACGATATTAATTGGTATAGAAAACAGCTGCTTTCTTTAAAATATAGAATTTTGTCCTCCGTGGACAAAGTTATACAGGTTTGAAATGGAACGAGGGTGAATAAATGAAGTGATGTCAAAATTGGATTTCTTTTGGTGAAATATCCCTTGGTGAACTTCTTTTAGTGAACTATGCTTTGGTGAACTATCCTATTAAAGATTGACAACGAAAGAGAGAGGCAGAGGAGGGGAACGAGGTAAAACGAGAGGGATCAATTTTTAATCGCTCCATGGTAAGAAAGCAAGCTGACCATCTCCCAGATGTCCTCATTAAAGGCATCAGTGAGCCAGGTATTTAATAACTGTCTACTTTGACAGAGCTTCACAATCACATGGAAGTTGAGGTAAATGGAAATTGGCAGGCTATAAGACTGCTTAACATTCCTGCCAGAGAAACTCTTCCTTTTATTGTTGCTTGTTTCTTTATTTCTGTCATAGCTAAAGTAATCAAGTAATCTAATCATGTCCTAATTACAAACTGTAATATCATGTTAAGTATGTAATATGTTAAAGTAATATGTTTGACAGACCTCATCTATCTATCAAATTATCTATCTATCTATCTATCTATCTATCTATCTATCTATCTATCTATCTATCTATCTATCTATCTATCTATCTATCTATCTATCTGTCTGTCTGTCTGTCTGTCTGTGTCTTATCTATCTATCTATCTATCTATCTATCTATCTATCTATCTCTATCTGTCTGTCTGTCTGTCTGTCATCAATCAACTAAATATAATTGTGTGTCACTAAAAAATAAATAATATATATATATATATATATATATATATATATATATATGTTATATAATTTTAACTACCAAGTATTTATATATTATATATATATATATATATATATATATATCATTTATAATGTAGTATTTTATTACAGTATATAATTATTTTCTATAGCCTACATGAGTATCAGCAAACTTGTAATTCTGAATATGCATGATTTCTGTGTTTGGTGATATTTAAGGGTAGCCTGGATGCCAGCCCGAACTCCGCCCACAACATTTTTTGGTCGGGAAGTTCAGTCTGGACTTGATCCATTGAGGAGTAATAATGATCAGGCAAAAAATGATCGGGCCAATCAGATTGCCAGGGCGGGCTTTATACGATGATGGACAGGTGATCTGCAGGGACGTAATCATCACGTTATCAAAGAGCGCTAACTGGTTTCCCTCAGAGATGACTGCAGCTGGAGAATTGAGATGTATAGATTCCGCTGTCGCGTCTGTTTTTAAAATTAATCGACAGCACATTAATTTTAATAGACAAACAGAAAACTGCAATCAAGGCATTTGTCGATCGGAAAGATATTCGGCAAAAGTGTAACTTATCAGCTGGCTCTGACGGTTAAGAAAATGGGATGTAATGAAAAGCATGTGGTCGTTGTGGTTTCTCCTTTGGTCGCACTCATGAAGGACCAAGTGAAAGAAGCAACACTCGTTATTTTACTTCTAAAATAAGTAAGTTCTGTTGTTGACAACTATGCTATGCAAAGTATTTGACTTACTGCGTTGCTCTGATTGGTTGTAGGTCTGTCCGACAATCCAATTGAGTGCGGGGGGATTTTTTTTCCTGGTTCGGTTAAGACACGCCTCAAAAGCCCTACGGAGCGGTCTCAGACTATGACCAGAATATGAGTATGACAATGTCAGGCTAATTTAAGGGCATTCCAAATGAAAACAAATCTTCAACGGAAACCCACTTCAGGAAACAACGAAGAGTGCGTCCGGATTCAGAACGCAGTTTCTGAATGTGCGGTGAGGTCTACGATCGTCAATCAAGTATAAACCGTACTTGGAATTGCCCTTGTAAAGAGTTCTGAGGGAGTGGAGGGAGAAAGATCAACGGTGCAGAAACTCTGACACTGAGGAATTACATTGGAATGATCTTATACAATAGGGTCTAAAAGGGCACAACACCACAAATCTGATAACAGCAGCCATACGGGAGGCTCTTTTCCCCCTGCGACCGATGGGACATAGCTCTGTGGGGATGGGTAGACAGTTAAATCTGCTGAACTAACGCGGTTCAAAGGCCACATCCAGTAATCTCACACGACAGGGCCTGCAGCACTCTCACTCTGTGCTGGATCTCAGGGAACAGCAGCTGGTGTGGGAACGGTGCAGAGTCACATTGCACTGGCACTTTTCCAGTTTGTTTGGAAAAGAGGACAGGGTTGAAATGCCTGCAATATAAATTTGCTCACAAAAAAAATGTAAAGCAGAACACAGAAAGTGACAGGAACAGCGGTGAGCCAGTTCTGCTGTGCTGTAAACCAGGTATGATCTTGGTAAAATCAATAAAAACACAGCATTAAGACTTCAGCAGATTCCGCGGAATGCATCACATTAAACAAAAAACTGTGTCAAATAAAAATTTCCATTTGAATTTTAAGAGCTGCATCACTATGCATAAACTTTAAAAAGCTTCATGAGAAAAGAAAAGCACTTCGGAAGCTTTTTGCTTAAGCACAATAACCTGAAAATTGGACGCATTTGTTTGAATCCAGAGAACAGCGCGTTTCAACACACTGTCTGATTTGCTTCTCAATTAACATAACTTTCATAAGCCTGCTTTATTGATTTATTTATTTTAGCTATTTCATCAATTTTTAAGACTAACCCTTCAGGCAGCTCACATAATGCATCTTTTGTGGTGCCATGAAACAGTCTAGAGCTTTATTAACCATATAAGTGGGAAAGAAAGAAAAGGGGGGGAAAAGAATATTTATCGTTCTCCTCTAACTCCAAATAGTGTGATAATTGGATTACGAGTTTCCACAAAACACCTAAAAGTGGATGCTAAAGCAAACTTCAATACTCCAGCTATGATAAATATGTAGGCAGAGGTTCTTCATCAGAGGATTGCTGGCTTTTGAACCTATTTAATTTAACCCAGAATGCCGGGCCTGCTGCAGGATGCTGCACGCCGCTGGAGCGATAAGTTGAGCCGGATCAAAGAGACGACTCCATTTATGCCGAGGGAATGAGGTATGTACTGTCCCAAGGTACTGGGTGACACTTCTGAACAGAACTGAGTAGTACTTCTGGATTTCTGCTTTGCTTGCTTGTGTCTTGAGCTGTTTTTCTTTTATCTCCAAAACGAATTATAACCATACATACATTTACAAACATTTTTTTCTGATATTTCAGAAATTATTTGCACCCCTTCATTTAATTCTTTGTGCAGCCCCATTTGCCAATATTACAGCTCTGGATCTTCCCTTACAGTATAATGCTTCAAAAAAGGCTGATGAACATAAGGCAAGACATCGGAAACTACAGTATTCCTCCATATCTCTCCAGATCCTTCAGACTCAGATGTCCATGCTTATGGACTCTTTTCTTCAGCACATCACATTTTATGAGGTTTGGGTCAGGGGATGCCCATGACAGAACCTTCATTCTGTGGTCGGTGAACTGTTATTTTGAGATGTGCTTTGGATCACTGTCATGCTGGAAGATTTGACCACGGTCCAGTGTAAGCTTCCTGACAGGGTCAATCAGGTGTTTTCCTCAGTTGGTTTGGCTCAATTCTTGAATGCATTTTTTTTTTTTTTTTTGCAGTGCAGATCGTTAGTTTCTTGTTCACATTCTTATTGATTTAAGCCAATTGCATGTGTTTTGGCACATGTCTGCAAAAGACTTATAACAATTGTCCACAATTCTCACAATAACTAATTGCATTGGCTTAGTGGTCAAAACTGATGAGTTGATTCTCAGTGACATTTCCGAACTCTTCACAACTCCTAAACATTCTTTCACCGAGTGAGCCATCACATAGAAGATTATCCATTCAATTATCAAAATCTGTCGGACATGCATGTATATTCCATAAAAACCAGTGACATGGAATGTTTGTAATGTTTGCTAAATTTTAATGTCTGTAACCTTCCCATTGTAATGAAATAAGAATCACAATCTTACCAATCAACCAATCAAGTTTGGAAGCATACAGTCGAATATGGAATTTTCCAAGCACAATCACTACCATTTTTGATCTTCAGAGTGGAATTGAAATACTTTTCGGATTAGCTATTCTGACTATGCCAAACCCACCTCTGGATTTTTCCAAAAACCTTTTAATTTGGCCAAAAAAATCCCATTCTCAATGAAAATTCCAGTACGGACTGGCAAACTTTAGGTACATGAGATTTCTGATTGATGTTTTTCTTTGCAACCTTCCCAAACAAGTTGTGGTTATAGATGAGGTCGGATTATAGTTTTGGAGAATTTCTAACATTTGCAGTTTTCCATCTTTGATCCATTCAGTTAGTTTGGTGACTTAAACCATCCTCCTCAATGTGTGTGGGGTCAATATAGACACTCATCAGGTAGATTGTGATTTGTGCAGCTCAACGACATTTTGTCACACATTATTACTGTATTCTCAGGAATTTCCCATAGTGATGGATGACTACAGGAATTTTATATTTAGAGCCCAGTGAAACAGCAAGTCATGACTTATCACTGTGAGGTGTTCCTGATCCCTAAACACACCATATGAATGGGAATCTCAATTAGACATTGTGCTTCTTCACTGATGTTAGTCTCCCCAAAGACAGCATGGTAACCAGATTCTAAATTTTATTCCCATCTATATGAACAAGGATGCATGCAGCTACATTGAGGAATGGTGAATTCATGACCATGTCAAGCTCTAGGCTAAACTGTATGATCCAAGCATTAACCTTTCAAAGACTGAACATTTGGAAGAGCAGAACACAAGAGTTCTTTCAGCCATTTGTCCATGTCCTGATATATCTGTACACTTCTGGGTAAATAACCAGTTAATATGATGTAAATGTATTTTTATTATCACAGACATTATTCTACTATGGTCTGTAGGTTGAGGCTATATGAACATTATGTTTAAATACACTTTAAATACAAATAAAAGTGGCATATATAGCTATTGAAATTGATTATTGATTTATTAATAATCAAATTATTTTCTATTCTTATTAATATTCTCAAATGCCTGTGGTAATTCAGTATATTTTAGGCATATTCAATTTGACAGCCATTATTTGAATTTAAATTTCAATTTAATTATACTCAAGTTTAATTCTACTCTAATAAAATTCAATTCCTCAATTCAAATACCTTGTTGCAGAAGACACATTGCTTCACAGCTTCGTCCTGTGTCCCAAAGTTCAGATCTTTTGGTTTAATATCTTCAGTTTAATTTCCAAGATACTTAAAATACAATTGAAGCCTAATCCTCTCATTATTATTTTAGGAATTTCAGATGAAATTAATAGATTTAACAGTTACCAACCATGCCTCCTGTCCTATAGTCTCATCACCGCAAAGAAGCTATTTCTCATAAATTGGAAAAATAAAGAAACACCCACTACAAAGTTATGGCTCAGTGATCTTACTAACACTCTCTACTTAGAGAGAATAAAATATATACTTTTGGGTAAACTTTCATACTTTGAAAAAGTGTGGTCTCCTCTGATTCACTATCTCTCTCTTGGCAATGGAAATTAATGTGTTTTTCTTCTAACTATAATAAAGTAGTATTTAAACGGTAGGATAAGGCTGGGTAGGGAGGGAAGACGGATTGTTTTTTTTGTGTGTGTGTGTGTGTGTGTGTGTTTGTTTTGTTTTTGTTATTGCTGAATGTTCCAAAACAAAAGAGCACATTATGTCCTAACTGTACACATTTCCTTGTGGTTATGCATTATACTCCTGTGTATGATGTAGATAATATAACATTGTGAATATGTGCTTTAATAAAAAAATATTTAAAACTCAATTCAAATACACAAACCGAACAGAGGTTTAAAAGGTTTTTCAATCTGAATGCCGCACAATTCTTTCCATAATATAATATTATATGTTATTGCCCAAACTGTAGATTGAAGAAGTATATTTCTTCAATTTTAAATAAGTTATGATTTTTGCCAATAGAAGATCAAAGTAGAAATCAGTTCAGATCTGCTCAATATGAGCACTTGTACGATTTCTACAGTATGTGCCTTGCTTTCAAATTTAAAGAGGGGTTGACTGGGATTTCACTTTTTTGATTTTAAATAGTGTGTAATGTTGCTGTTGGTGCATGAACAGTATCTGTAAAGTTGCAGTGCTGAAAGTTCAGTGTAAGCAGAGATATTGTCTTTTAAAAATCAGGAAGTATAATTGCCTACAAAAACGACTCGATTGGGACTACAGCTGGGTTTTAGACGTCACTAACCCATACATTTGCATCAACCCCTCCCTCCGGAAAATGCAGAAAAGGGCATGCGCATATTTAAGCGGCTCGTCGAGTGTGTGGTCTTCTGTGTTCGAGCTTACCACGGACGCTGTTCTTTGTCAACAATGGATACAATTTATGTTTGATTATGTTCCTGAAAATGACGATCGTAATCTAGCTCTCTGTGCTGCGCATTTTACGGAAGACTGCTTCCAGAATCTCCACAAATTCAACACCGGATTCAACAAGAAACTGTTACTAAAACATGAAGCAATTCCGACTTTAAAACAAGAGGCAGCAGTTGTTGGGCCACAACCTGTAAGTAGGCTAAGACTTTATCATTTTAAATGTATTTGCATGTTTAATTACAGACGTTGCCTTGTGTTTTATTTTTTTCAAATGCCAGCGCTGGCTTTATAGCCATATAGTTACCAGTTATGCTATTTTGTGTCTATGACAAACACGTACAAACATTATGGACCTGAATTATAAGTACTAATGTTTTAAACGTATTTTTCATGTATCTGTGCTTTATAACGTTATTTTCGATTTGATCAAGAACGTAAACTAATGCCACGCTGTTTGAGTAACGTTATAACGTTAGTACCCAGTCAGTATTGTGTAAAACAAACGTGTATAAAGTTAAAAAATTAGCAAATTATCATTCAGAAACGTTTAGTAAGAGCAGTGTGTGGTGAGGTTCTGCTTGACTCTCTTTATCGCCGCTTTCTCGGTCTGATTCTACCTCAAACTGATACTGCAGTTCGACACATATTTACATCTGGACCGGAGCTCATGACATGCACGTTTCGCCTGTAAACGTAATGGGCGCTAACCGGACAACGAGACCGACAGTTTAGCCAATCACAACACACAGGCCTAGAATCAGGAAGTGAACCGCTTGTTCATGGGACAGAGGAGAGCGCGGCTTACAATAAAGGTGAAATTTATGAAAAATAAGACTTTTAAAAAAGAAAAACCACGAATACCAGCCCATTCTTACCCTCAAGGCATCACTTAACTGACGCCTTGGGAAGCATTTGGACATGCTTCAATATCTGACGCTTTAGGCGCCCTTTAGCGTCAGTAAGATGACGCCCTAGGATCGCGTGTACCCTACCCCCACCCCACACCTAAACCTAACCGCGTCCTCTAACAGACGCTTTCCTTTAGCATCAGTTAGATGACGCCGTAGGATCGCGTCATGTAAGTGACGCTAAAGGGCGCCTAAAACGTCAAATATTGAAGCATGGTCAAAGGTGACGCCTTGGGGTGAGAATGCGTTGCGAATACATGGTATATTGCACTCCATAAACACAATCGTGCAAAGAATAAAAGCAGTCAACCCCCCCCCCTTTAAAAGATTTTGCTGTCTAATACATGGTTTTTGTCAGCAAAAACTATTAACCACTAAATTAATTCTGGATGTTGCATTACTTGCAATCTATTGCTATTTCACATGTGCATTTCAGCCCAATTAAAGTGCAAACTTGTCAGGAAACAGCTGAAATGGACCTGTGTGAAAAGGAGACTCTAGACCACTAACTATTTTCTTTTTCTTTTTTAAATGTGTCCTATTTACCACTGTCTGTCCACTGAACATATGAACCTTTTTAATATTAATCACGCAACGCTGTGTTTTTAATATTCATGACTCAGGCTGTTAAGTTTTACATTCGTGTCATCCTTTCATATTTCAGATCGCTCCAACACCACTACTTTAGAGATGGCTTTTTTTTTTCAACAACGTTATTTTTTAGCCTCTTGACAGGTTAAGTGTGTTAAAAAAAGAAAACCAATACTTTCAACAACCCAACCTCCCAGTTAACAAATATATGTTCTAAGAACATTTTGCTAATGTTCCCATTAAAGTGCCCATTTAAGGCTATTTCAAAGGTTCCTCATTTTGCCTCTACCAACAGTTTTACCTGCATTACTGTAAAGGAAGAATTAGTTATTCAACCCGAACCTCCATCGCAAGGATGACTTGAGCAAAACATTTCCCAGTGTTTCTACACTATTAATCAGTAACTACTATTTTTTTTTAAACCTTCCAGAGATTCTAAAGTGAAAAACATGTATTGACTGAACTAATATTGACTATTGGATTTAATAACACTAGTCATTACTGTAAAGATCTAAACATATTTAGATATACAGGAAATTTCGATATTTAGATCTTCACAGTGAAAGGTAATACTTCCGAAATCTATGTGTAAACAAAGAGTGACTTACATGCGACACCGAAACACCCGTGCCTTCGGATCAGTTGGACGTGGCTGTGTGGTTACAAGAGGTAAAAAAAAATATATAAATACTGTTCGTTTTCTCACACAAACCGCTCGTTTCGTGTCTTAGGCCATGTGTACTTACATTTACGAGTCATTAAAGGTTCTCAAAGCCATCCTGGGTGTTGACGTTCGGAATATTTTCAAACAAATCGGAGGCTAGCTAGACCCTCCCTCCTCCGCATCTCATCTCATCTCCTCCCCCTCCCTTCCGTGCTTCCTGAAATAATTGTGAACGTGCATAGTTCTAGCTAATTATATCCTTGTGTGGGTTTGGCGAACATAAGCGTCAATTTAGAAGAAAAAAAAAACCATTTAACGTTACCCACCTGTCAAGCAAAAACAGAACAACCTGAATGTCGGACTGGAAGCCCTTCTGCCGCTGGAGTTCTCGCCATCGTTCAAAAGCTTTGCTACCGATGTAAATTCGGAACTTCGCACATTCTTTATCCGACTCCATCTTCTTTTATAATTTGTTCTTCAGAACGATGTCGGTCATTTTTCAAACTTCCCTCTGATGCTTCGCTCTCCTTCACACACACACACCCTTCATGAGCACTAACCCCCGAGACCCACCCTCAAATACTTCTTGCCAGTGATTGACTGGAACACTGTTTGTTAGGTTTCGTGGTCCGGGTGAGACATGATTGTTTTTGTTGCCGTTTGTGGAGCCTGTGGTGTCTACAGAGACCGCGTTTTTTTACAGTGTGTTTAGGGGACAGGCATGTGTTTTGGCCCCACATCGCTCAGAGAACCTTTAAATCATGTTTAATTTGGACTTCTCTGTGCATGCTTTTTCAGGTGAACCCAGGTTGAACCCCCTAAACCTCCATTATATGACTGACAGACAAGAATGGTTTGACCTAAAAATATCAAAATTGAAACTACTGCTGAAACAAAGACACCTACATCTAGGATGCCATTGAGGTAAGCTAAAACAAATCAAAAATTAATTTCAAAGTGAACTATCCCTTTAATGAAGGAACTGTAAAATGTTACCCATTGTTGTTCTAACATTTTGAGAATTACTATACCAGATAACTCTGACTGAACGTTCTATTACGTTAATGAAAGAATGTTTGCTCATAAATTAAGCTTGGCTCCTTGACAATGTATAGATTTTGCCTAAGTATCTCATATTGAAAAGCAGGTGAATGAGGGCGTTTGTGTTTACAGCACTGTCCTGTTCTGTTCTACACTGCAACACTCAGTGCCCTTGAGGATGAGCCAAGTGACAGAGGTGCATGATAAACTCTAGGCTGTGCACTGTTTTTCTGAGTGATGTTTCAGAGATCTGCCTGTAATAGTCCAATTTTACAACAAGCATGCAATGAGCAAATGTGCCAAATGTTCGTAAAATGTCGTTAGTCAAATGTGTCGTTAGTCTTCAATACAAAAGGAAAATTACTATGCAATAAAAGCTGCAACGGTCTAAAAGTTAAGGGACCTGCCCCCCCACAGGACTAAATTTTAACATTCAACATAATTGAAATCTTAACATAGTTAAAATTGTTAATCAAACGTTGCTGCATATTTTTAAGTACAATTAACTTGGATGTTTAAGTCATTTATACTTAAATTAAGACCTAAGTATTGAGAAATATGTTCTGGGGGATAGTAAAAAACTGTAAAGAATCTTTATTTTTAAAAAATGTTTTTGGCATGGATATTTTTCCATTGAAGTTTAAATTCTTAAATGGTGTGGACAGGAAGGATTTATCTGTCTGGCTGTGTGCAGGTGTCCTGGTTTCCCCTTTAGTTTTACCTCAGTAGTGGTGTCTCATTATTTGATTTATGTTCAGAGCTAGATCTTCTCAGAGAGAGAGGGGTGAGCTGCCTGCACTTATTTCAATGACATGACAATCAATAACCCCAAAAAAGCTTGTACCAAACCAATGTTGAGTCCCAAATTTTGAACAAACCCGAAAATATACAGTATATATATATATATATATATATATATATATATATATGTGTGTGTTTTTTTGTTTTGTTTTGTTTTTTTAAGCACGTATGTTTGAGGAATGAACCGAAAAATTCAACACAAAGTCGAATGACTGCAAACATTGGGCTTTTGATGTTCTTATATTTTTTTTTATTTCCTTTGCACTTTTCTTTATTTCTTTATGCTTTTTGGAGCACAGCCTTGATTTGAAGATGACTTTTGTAAAATTGTGAAAGGATAAAAGATGTTGAGAAAAAGAAAAGCTTTGAAGGTAAAGCGCTACATGGCCATGACAATTGTTAAAAACATGTTTACCACAACAGTATCAGTCTCTTTGCATGTTACTTTAAATGGACACTGTTATTAAAAAAAGTGTATAAGATCAGTGTCATGTTGATCTTTGCAGAACTAAGAATAACTCTATGGTAATTTTCAGTTTTAAATCTGCAAAAATATATTATGTATTATATTTTTATTTATTATAAAAATATAAGAAATAATATTTTAATTTTTAAAACCTAGAAATAGTGGAAGCTGGTTTATTTTAGTTCAAAGTCTGGCACATCATATCTCTTATTATTCTGAAGTGTGTTACTTCAGTGACAGGTGTTATTGATTATTAATTTCCTTTCCTTCAAAACAGCTCAAATGAAACGCACTGCTCAATATTTGAGATGAAACAAAACATTTGCATAAGTCTGTAGAGCTACTTTGGGTACTTTCTTCAGCAGTCTGTCAATTCCACAGCATTATTGGAAGTGTCATAAAATGGTTTATTTATAAATGATCGCTCAGCACGGTCAAGGGCTCTGATAACCTTGGATAATCCCACAGATGGTCCTTTGTTCCATGGCACAATTTGCGCTAAAATGAAAGGCATTATTCTTCAGTCAATATCTAATTTTCTTGTTTCACCAGGTAGAACAGAAGAGATCTACTCTGCTTCCTGCATGCAATTTTTATTGAGGCTTGCTGGCACCATTTGTCCTATGCAAATGTGTGACTTGTGAACTTTAACAGTGTATTGCAATGACGGTGAGGCACCATGAATTCTGGATTGAAATTGACAGCAGTTCATTAATTTTGATGTACCACAGCATGTGTGTTAGCTTCTCTCTTATGCTGTTATTGCATTAGTCATGGAGTACTGTACCAAAATCTAAAATGTAAGCATATCACAAGGGCAACCAAAGGAGCCTAAGACAAAATATGAAAAAACATTTTGTTTCAAAAATAAGTGTGATTAATATCACTGACCTTCAAATATATTTTTACCTACTGTACATACATTTAAGTGATATTCATCATACATCACCTTTAGGACTTTCTTTCTTCCATTGAACAAAGTTTAGCACACAGGACTCTTCCATCATTTGAAGAAGACTTGGTTGTAAGGGTTTAGCGATAATACTGTATTTTTCTTTTTTGAAGAGATTCCAATCAAGCAATTCAAAACCATCATGGTTGTTTTTGAATTGCCAACCTGAACATAGCGCACATCTGAATCGTCTCAGCTGAAAGAAATAATTTAACGGCTTTTTAAGAAATAATTTATCGGCTTTAATATATCGGACAAATATTGTGAGTAAATAATGAAAGTCAAATATTGATTTTATCATCAAAGTAACTCCTACTTCCTAAATCCACAAAGAACTAAGTATATACAAATATATAAATTATATTGGTTATGTATATGAGTATTAGGAAATTATATTGGGAAATATTCAAGATTATGAAAATAATTCAATAGCATTTCCAACTCTCCCAGACGGGCAATGGAGGGATCCAGACAGGATCAAAACATTCATGCCAGCACCATTCAAAAAAGCAGAGTGTCTGTATATACAGGAATCTGACAAGCATCCACCAGTCTTACTCACCCAGAGGAGGTAAGAGAGGCCAGGACTCTAGCTTTTATGGGGGGGAAGGAGAGTAGGAAGGTTTTCTCTGTTTCTTGCTCAGTTCATCTTATGAATTATTGAGAAAGAGAAATATATGTTGGGTGGATGGAATGGGAGATGTGTAGTATTAGTAGTTTGCCCTATTTTCCCTCTAGCTTGTTAAAAGCAATTGTCCAACCAATTTGTCATTCTGCCCAAAACGTCTCCTCCAGCAAATGCTGACGAGAAATAGAGGGAGGTGGCATGAAGATGAATGTCCTTCCAAACCACCTGCCCAAACCTCACATTTCCGTTTAACAAATGATAAACAAAAGCAAAACAAACTTGACTCTATATTGAGCTCCAGTCAAGGTGTTGGAATCTCATGTGCTGATGAGAAGAGACCACAGCCACCTTCAGGACATTTTCATTAGCAGCTTGTCTGCATATTCTGACACCCACACCTTAGACAACTTCTATTTCAATTCATAATGAACTGCTGTTAACATCTGTTGTGCACTGTTATAAAAAAAAGTCACCAATAACAGCCTTCAATGACTATGAGTGTGAATTACACCCACCGCAAGCTAATCTATTTATTGAGCTGTGGCTTAGGATGTTGAAAATTTGTCATATACACTATACAATACAAAAATGCTGGGTTGTTCTCACCCAATAATTGGTCAAATATGGACAAACCCAAACGCTGGATTAAAAATGCTATTTAAAAATGTAACCCAACGGCTGGGTTTGTCCATATTTGACCCAGACTTTTGCTGCCTTATTAAGCAATGAATTTTTTTTTTTTTTGTCAAGCTACCTCAAGACTTCTGAGGTAACAGTTTAATGATCTACAGCAATATAGAGCGAGCTTTGGACTAAACGAATATTTAAAAGGGTAATTGATTATGATTTCACTTTTCTAACTTTAGTGAGTGTGTAATGTTGCTGTTTGAGCATAAACTCTTTCAAAACTTCTTTACTTCTGAGAATGTTCCCTGTTGGCTGTCAGCATTTTTCTTCACAGCCATATAAAAATACCTGTATTATATCGAAATAAACGTGTTTGTAAGTAACATTAAACTTTTATATATTTTATATCTTCAGTCAATCAGCATTTGCCATGACAAAAACTTTTAAAAAAGGAGCAATGCATTTGTCCCTTCACTGGATAGCTTTCTTTGTTATTCCACTGAAGATGCCTCGTGTCCATTTGAAAGTAAAGAAAGAGCTTCATAATGAGATTTTTTTCGAGCTTCAGGCCATCAGCTATTGGCTGAACAGTGGCGATCAGCAAAAGCTGATGCATTACTGTAATTTCCTTTGATTTGCAGCGAATTTGATCACAGGCACTTTAAATCAGTCTGGGAAGAAACAGAGGAGCAGCCTGGGTTGTAATCATGCCTTTCTGATGACCTTCTAATGTATAAGAAGTGGGAAGAGAAATGGAGATGAGTGGCCAGTGTGGTATTTTTATATATGACTGTGTTATTTACAGAGCTCTGGGGGAGAAGGTATCCAATATTGCAAGGAAAGTTTAACTTAATGTATTCCAGATGAAATCACTCTCTGGTATCATATAAATATTTCCTTTGTGAAAAGAATTGATTGTTGATATCACACCAGGAAAACCGAATAATGTACATCTGACTGTTTTAAAGGGAAAGTTTACACAAAAATTAGGCTACTCATTAGGCTACCCAATTATGACTTTATTTCTTCTGTGGAACACAACAGATTCGTTTTCTAAGAATATTCTGGTCACTCTTCCAAAAAATGAAGAAAAAAAAATCTGAGTGGCCAAGATATAAGAGTACTTGAGAGTATCTGAGTGGCCAAGAGTACTTTTTATGTGTTCGAAAGAGCATAGAAAATCAAATGGGTTTGGTGAATATGAGTATATGAAATGAACATTTTTAGGTGACTATACTTTAAACGGAAATATTGAAATTGAATAAAGTCTAATGTGGTGATACACCCTTTCTTTGTTCTATTGTATTTCTTTGGGCTATTTCTAATTTGATTATTTGTTCTTATTTTATTACTTACTTATTTACTTGTCTTTAACAATGTTTTAAATTTACATTGATTATAGTAATTTTGCTGTATCACATTGGAATAGAGAATTGTGATAGTTCACTCGTGTCTAAACATATGAACCTGACAATGCTCAGCACTGAGCCCTGCATATTTGCTGAACAAATTATGTTATTTTGGTTTCTCTATCCAATAGATTTATAAATTACACATGCATTAAAAAATGCAGGTGTCATTATCGGTACTCGGCATCGGAAAGTACCAAAAATAAAAGTACCAGTACTGAACTCGTTCTGGAAATCGGTGCATCCCGATAGAGAATGATGTGATTGCAAGCAGGTTGAGTTAAGTCTCTAGACTACCACTAGTATAACTCAAGGTGACATTCTTTCCTATAAAGGTAGCTAAATCTTATGACTGTTTCCCAGTGTTACTGCATTTTAATCAAATGTTGTTGTTCTCAATAACACAGTGTACCATCCATTTCTGATGAGCTTTCAAAGAGCTTCGACAGACTGCGGCGCTCACAGTTCTTAAGCCAAATGTCTTTTCACTGTGAAGCAGTTTGCTAAGAGGCCTATTTGTTAATTCAAAACATAAAGTCACTTCATTTCTATGAGCTCGCTGTACTCCGGCTTCAAATAGTATCCAAATTTTACTGTTCATCAATAGATCTCAAGCGAATTTGACTAATACTAATAATGCACCAAAATTGACTTGAATGAGAGGGAGGTAAACATTAACAGAGAATGAAACACAAGTTCCACACAGTGCACGCTGTAAGTGTCTTCATAGGCATGTAGCTCTCTGTGGGAACACTCTGGGCAGCCCGGCGTTACACGGCTCTGTCGACGTGTGGGTAATTATAAGGTAGCTCTGCGTTGTGACAGACCCATAATGATTGAGTCAGACAACTCTTTAGTGGAACTGCAGGCAGACTGATTGCCTGTTCCCTCTCCATCAGAGACCAGTTAGGAGAAGACTTGCCAAATAGCAGAATAAACTGGAATTTATCTGCTTTTATCTAAGATTTAACACATACAGTGAGGCTAAAGTCTGAAGTCTGAGGGTTTTTTTTTTTTTTTTTTTTGGTTGTTGTTGCATTTTTAATGTTTGACTTTAACTTTTTGGGTCAGTAAGATTTTTTCAAATGTGTTTGAAAGAAGTCTCTTATTCTCACTACAAGGCTGCATTTATTTAAAGCTGCAGTCCGCAGCCTTTTTGGGGTTAAAAATTATCCAAAATATATATTTGAGAAAATACATAACCGGCCAGTGTTCAAAACTATCTGCTTGCCTTAGCTCAATTCAAAGTGGTAAGCTTGTAATTATGTTTTTAATTCCAGAGGTACTGGTGGATTTCCGCAGGAGATTCGAGCATTTCTTTGCGTCATTACGTCACATCTGCACACATAAAGAAGGAGTATTGACTAGTAGGCTATATATTGAGTCATTACATCACATCTGCACACATAAAGAAGGAGTATTGACTAGTAGGCTATATATTGAGTCATTACATCACATCTGCACACATAAAGAAGGAGACTCGGCTAGTCGGCTATATTGAGTCATGAGTCATTACGTCACATCTGTACATATAAAGAAGGAGTCTCGGCTAGTAGGCTATATTGAGTCATTACGTCACATCTGTACACATAAAGAAGAGTCTCGGCTAGTCGCTATATTAAGTCATTACGTCACATCTGTACACATAAAGGAGCAGTCTCGGCTAGTAGACTAAATTGAGTCATTACGTCACATCTGTACACATAAAGAATTAATTACGTCACATCTGTACACATATTAATTATTGTATATCATACTATTTGTTTTTACATTCAGATGTTTATATTTTTTGATCACCCAAGTGTCTGGATAAGAATTCATGACATGAAAGAAGTTGATGAGAAAAATCTGCAATATTGATTTTGTTAAGTGTAAGCTAAACATTCAGTTGTATTCATGATTCGAAATGAGAAAAACATTCTATTGGGCTATTGAAGAATTTTAATGTGGTAATTCATCATGTTGTGCAAAATACAGTTTGAAAAATGCAATGCGATCCATTTCATGAGCCACTGTGGTTCTGAAGATGAGAAAGTCATTTCAGTTTACTATTTATTGTGTTTGAAATATAAGCGTGCCACAAAAAAAACAACATTCTGTTCACAAATGCATATGGATTTATTTTTTCATATTTTGATCTGAATAATCCATGAGCTCTGATTTAGGCCTATACTTTTAAATGAGAATCCTTAAATTTTGCAGTGCTAGAACTTCAGTGTTCCGTTACAAGAAAGAGAAAAATTCATAGAAACAAAAAGTGCCAAAAAACTTCAGTTGCTTAATAAATATATAAAATATCACATGACACGTCGATGACATGAGAGAATGTCACTATTGTTTGCTCCAGTATGCTCTGACAAAACATCGAGCCTCTGCTCTTTTAAAACAGGGAGATTTCGGCATATTGAACTCAGCCAGTCGAACTGTTCAGTACTCTGTCGTCAAACTGAGCCGAGCATATGTAGCTTAACTTGACCTGCCAACACCGACTGGTTGAGAGAGCACACCAGCTAGTCAAATTTATTTTTAGGCTCTTCTCTGCATTCTGACATAAGGTGTAGACAAGCCGTGGATGTTTTAAATATGAAGTGTTATGACTGAAATTGGTGTCTCATGATAATACTTCAATTTGAGAAAGAATGGAGAGGAAATTAAATGTGAAGTGTAGCGCCTTATATTTCAATATATTTAAATTCGTGTCTTCGTTAATGCTACCGGTTGGATTACCAGCATAAACTCAGACTTATTTGATAGCAGAGTGAATGACCTTCATATCATTAACATTGTTAACATTGTCCGATGATCCTTCATTGCCCTTGGTCAAAATTAAAATATTTTCCTATAATGAAGCTTCATGTATTATTAACTTCCCTTTACCTTTCAATACTTTACTCTCTTCTTCTATATGTTAATATTTTTCCTTTTAAATGCAAAATCATATGAATGGACTCAAGCCATGTGGTTTGACTCATCAGGTAATTATTCAACGCCCAAATCTAATTTCATGTTTTTAATGGAGTTAGAAATATGAACAAATAGTTATACAGCTAGTCTGGTATAATTCAAAGCAGCATGAAATCATAAATTTAACACATTTTCATTATCATAAAATGATGATGATTTTTAAAGAGATCAGTTTATTGTTATGGTTCCCATTTTGTTGAATATATCTACACTATAGCAGCACAATGCACAGGCACTTCATAATCTTCAGATAAGTTTGGAGTATTTCCATTACAGTATATGAGACCTTCTCTGCTCAACATGAAATGGTTTTGATACAAAAATGGAGAGAATTTAAATTACTGTGAAGATGATCACAAATTTACCATAAAATGCAATTTTAAAACAATTTTCAGGTCTACTTATTGCAGCAGCGAACAATCTAAGAGTTCAGTGTTTCATCTACACATAATTTCAGTCTCCTCAGATACTTCAATCTGCTTGTGTTCTGATTCAGTAATATTGGTTACTTGCAGGCAGGATCCATTAAAACGTGTCTGATGCACAATCACTGCGACAGCTTAAGAGACACTATAAGCGTTATTGACCTGCTGAGACTATGCGGTTGTGGAAATTGCACTGCATGGTTGTCAGACCTTCTCAAAGTTTGAATTTATGTTAATGTTTATGAGTTTCTATTTTTAAGATTTACTATGAACAAAAATTATACTTATAAAAGCATCATTTTCAGCATTTTGTTCTTCACGATTCAGCTGGTAAGTCTTGATTGTCAAATATGGGAAGTCCAAATTTTACCTTCCAGACGAAATCAGAGCAATTCATAGTTGTACGTCTCCGAGAAACTAAAAGGTGTTTTGGTCAATTAATCAGTTTAGTGAATGATCCAATAATTCACCCACAAAGAAAATCTATCAGCGTTTTTAACGAATCATTTGACTAAATGATTCAGTGATAATGAATATGGCTGTTTTGTTTCTGAATGAATCCATGATTTGAACGAATCTGTTAACTAAATGGTTCAATTATTCATTCATAAAGACAGTGGCTACATCTGAGTATGCCTGCTAGTCACAGTATTCAAAAAAATGGTCATAAAGTAATTTACAGACAGTCATATTAATGACAGACAGCCATTGAATGACAGACAGCCATTCATAGTTTGTTTTGTTCAGCATCCAGTTTAGGGACAATGTATAGTCAATTGTCCCAACAATAACAAACTGGCGTGTTAAACTCTTGAATGTGAGTCTATGCCGTAAAATCCACATACTTTTTAAAATCCAGCATTTAGTTGTTCATGATAAGCTCTCATTGTCAGTTGTAGACATAATGGCTTTCTTCTTCGTTCCTCTTCACTATGCTTTGTTTCCTGGTGGACTGTTAAAGAATGCGACACACGTCTTCCAGAAATCCTTTAGTATTCAACCATTCAAATGATGACCATTTTGTGTACCATATGTATCAGATGTTCAGCCAATAGTCCATGGGTGTGATATCTATAGCTGAGATATGCCTATTTCCCTTTATATAGTCGGTGAAATACTATACATCCAAATTCCAAAATTGTTACAAAATAACTCTACTATTCAGAGACAATGTGATTGCGGATGCTGCCAATTACTTGATTTGTTCCTTGACAAATCAGTTAACTGAATGGTTCAATTATTCATTCATGGTTGTTTATT